>JAFIRS010002802.1:37500-180177 GCA_018342105.1 Gonioctena quinquepunctata | reverse complement strand
AACGTAGTTCCCCAAAAATTCTTGTAATCATCAATAAGCATTGTTTTACTGTTTTCCATTATTAATTGTTGAGTATATATGCTCTCAAGAGTGACAGTCATGATGATTATTGGGTACTTCCTTCTACAGGTATCAAAGAAATTATATTGATATTTATGTGACTAAGGCCCACTCTTATAGGTTCCAGTTAACCTCTGGTTGAGTTAACTAGTGGTTAGAATGTGCCTTCGGCCGATCATAAAACGAGCATCATTTCTATTCTAACCAATAGTTAACTCAACCAGAGATTAACTGGAACCTATAAAAGTGGTCCTAAGTGGGAATGAATAATAGTTTTGAGAGAACCTTCCTGAAGCTAGATTAAGAAATAGTTTTATGCCTATTACGTTTTCAGTTTTCAGTCAATTACGTCCAAAAATCATTTTTATAGACAACCTGTGTCTTATAAAGAATAACATAAAACTGAAATGCATATATTCAACTATAACCCTTGATATTTTGGTTGAACCTTCCAAATGTAAGGTTTCAAATTTATGTGCATATATCAATGCATGCAAAAGCGAAAATATAAAGAATAACATAAAACTGAAGATAATATATTTTTTAGTTGTTTTTTGAACGCATTTATGTTTTTGATGTTTTTCATGATTGTTGTATAGTTTCAGACTCTGATATCTGTAACTTTTTTGCCCAATACTTTTATTCATAAATGGTGTTTTGAATTTGTGCTCTCTGCTTCTTGTATGATGTTTATGCTCTATTCTATGTAATATGTGCTTATTTTTGTGTAACCTTGTTGCTATAGTGGAAAAAAAGTAGTATTGGGTCTAATATTTATGTTTGTTGATAAAGATCATCCGACGGATGGGTTCTCTTTTTGTTGTATATGATTTTTAAAAAGCGCTTTTGAGTTATTAATATTTTGTTCATGATTGTTTTACCTGTCGAGCCCCATGCTAGAATTTCATAAGATATATGTGACTGAATAAGGGCAAAATATAGTGTTCTCAGAGTATTTTCGTCAAGTAGATTTCTCAGTGTTGTAAATCGATATATCAAATATTGGAGTTTTTTGACTACGTGGTTAATATGTACCTATATTCCATTTCAAATTTGAGTCTATAAAAATTCCCAAGTACTTCATGTGAGAGACTGGTTTTATTTCAAGAAGATTAGCAATATTAAAATTTTCCGATGGATGGGGGAGTTTCTACTATTTGTGTATATTGGTAAGTAATGGGTTTTTTCGAAATTAATGCTTAGAAGTTTATGTGCGAACCATTCTTCGAAACCACAAAGATCTTGTTCCACTTTTGCTTTTAGGTCGGCCCATCCATGATGTGTGCTCATAGAGGATGGCAGTATCATCGGCATACGTAATTTTTTTTTCCCGTGGTTGGTATTAGGAACAAATCATTCAGATATATGTTGAATAATATTGGTCCCAAAATAGTGCCCTGCGGTATACCGTATTCTAGCTTTTTAAAGTGTTCAATTTTAATGCATTGATTTCTATCTTCCAAATAGCTACTGAACATTTTCAGTGCGGTTCCTCTTATGCCGATATTTTCGAGTGATTTTAGTAGGAGTGGGTGACTAACGGTGTCAAAAGCTTTAGAGAGATCTATGAAGACACAAAGAGCAGCTTTAATGGTATCCAGTGCATTGTTCGTTTCTGTTGTCAAATCCAGAATTGCATCTTGTGTTGAGATTCCCTCTCGGAATCCACATTGTCTATCTGAGAGGATGTTATATTTTTTCATATAGGTAGATAATCGAGATTTTATTACTTTTTCAACGAGCTTTGATAATGTTGTTATCAGTGATATAGGTCTGTAATTGACTATTTCATCTCCACTTTTGAATATTGGAAGAATCATTGATGTTTTTAATTATGATGGAAAAATTCCTTCAGCAAGAAACCTGTTCATTAGGTAAGTTAAGGGTTCTAAAATATTTGGTGAGACATGCTTTATGAGTTCAGCTTTGATTCCGTCTATTCCCACTGCTTTTTTGTTTTTAAGAGATTGTATGAGCATCGCTAGTTCTGTCGGATTTGTAGGAAATAGAAACATGGACCCCGGATAATTTTTGTTTTGTTTCGGACTATTGTAATAGGGATTGTTGACAATTTTTTTTGATAATTTTTCACCAATATTTATGTAGTGTTCATTGAAAGCTTCAACAATTTCATGCATATCATTCGTTTTTTGCCCTGTGATATTTATATGTTTTATCTCAGTCGTGTAACGCTTTTTCCCACAAATGTCTCCTACTCTTTCCCATAATTTAGTGTTATTTGTTGGATTTTTCGCAATTTTGGCTTTGTAATAATTTGCTTTTGTTTTTCTCAGATCATTAAGTTTGTTCCTATAGAGTTTATAGTTATTTCTCAGTATATCATTATTAGGGTTTTGAATAGTTTTTTGGTACATTGTGTCTCTAGTATTGATAGATTTGATTATTCCGTTAGTAATCCAGCATTTTCTTTTTCTATGTCTTATTTTTGAGGTATTTGTACAGCTAATGATGTTATCATTCAATATTTTTACGAATTCTTTTGTTGCCTTTACTGGATTTGGTATTTGATTTATTTCTTTCCAGTTTACATGTCGAAGTTGTGTTTTTAATTTGGAGTAGTTAACAGTTTTAATAACTTTATTTTTTTCATTGGCACTAATTATATTCTTTTCGATCATCATTTGTAGTAAAGTACTGTAATGGTCAGTGAGGTTGGTCTTTATTATAATTGGTAGAAGTAGTTCAATATGTTTACTTTGGTTCTGATAAATATGTGATCTAGGCAAGATTTTGAGTTCTGAGTTACTCTTGTGTAATCATTTATCAACGAGATGAAATTTAATTCACTCATAGCATTTAAATATTCGATAGTAGGAACGTCAAAGTTTTCATCTAAGATGTCTATGTTGATATTGCATAGAAAAACAAAATAATCAGCACCTTCACAGTTCCTGAGAAAGTTTTTTAGCGAGTTTGTAAATTCCAAAGTGCAGTAAGGTGGATTTTTATACATAGCAAGAATATTGATTTTTTTATCATGGAAATTGATTTTGATGAAGATGAATTTGTTTTTTTGGTTAAAATCAACTATTTCGTAATTATAATCCAGTTCAGTTTTGATGAACATGACTGTTCCATCGTTTTGGTTGTACAGTCCCTCATTATATATTTTGTCATATCCACTAATATTATAGAGATTTACATCACCTATCTGCCTGGTTTCAGTGAAGACAATGACATCTGGATCGTAGGTGAGCTGTTTCAAATACCCTAAGAATGCATCCAAGTTTTTTTTGTATGCTTCTTATATTGTTATGAACAATTTTGAAATTAATATTTTCGCTATTTACTTTTAAAACTTCATTACACTGCTCAAAGTTTGATAACATTTCTGTCTTTATAGTTTGAGTTTCAAAGTCTGTTACATATTTTTCCATTTCTAATACGTTTTTTGTTTATTTGACATTCGGCGTTCCGCAGCGGAGAGCACCATAAGAAACAATATGAGAGGACTATTTTAATAAATAAATTAAAAGTCCAATAATAATATTTAAGATTCGATTATAACTAAAAAAGAAGTATACCTAACAATTTGAACGGTTCGAGCGCGTTCTGATGGTGTTTTTTTCTACTGGTGGTTTATTTGTCTTCAGAATCTTCTTTATTGCTCCAGTGGAAGTGGGTGTAAAGTGGGGTCTATTTCATTCTTTCTCTTCTCCTCCGCTCATGTGTCGGATAAGTTTTTGGGTAGGGGTTGATGGTTCGCTGCATAGACAAATTTAAAATAAAGAGACTGTTTGAAACATTGGCGATCTTGACCACCAAGTTTTTGGTACGGCCAGTCGCGCATGGAGGCGCTGCCCGCAGTCAATAGACGACTGACATGATAATTTTCCAATTTCGACATTTGTCAGAAAATGACAAACCACGTAATAACTTCAGAATAATTCTACTGTTAATTGTCATCGAAAAATTGATTATAGAAATTATACTATGGACTTGAATTATGAACCCAACGTCGAAAATGGAATGTTTTGTTATTCGAGTTGACGCTGAAATTCCTCGAAATATTCTTTCACAAGGTAAAATATAAGCTGCTTTTCACAAACTGATACTTATTTCCATCCATCAGTTGCAGAATTTTTTTCACAAACTGATACTTATTTCCGTCCATTAGTTTCCATTTTCTATCACCATTTGAGGAAGTACGAAGATTATCATCAAACTGGAGTATTTGTTGAGTATACCTACTCGTTCTCCTTTGTGCTAATGAATGAACAAAATGATTGAAGGTTTGTTGTAAATGTAATTTGTTTTTATTTTGGTTGATTTGATGAAGACTGAAGAATATTTTTAATTTTGTTGTTTTTCGGAGTTTTATTATTGTTTTGTCTGTAGTTGTATCTTGTCCTAGATACAATAAAATGTGTTTTTATAGTGTTCAACGTATTATTCTTGTTTTATAAGATCTTTAATTTTGTTCTTGATATCATGAAATAAAGATTTACTTTGAAACTTCATTTTAACCACGAACGAACTAACAGATTCTACGGATCGATTACTGTATATATTTTATTAGTGATCGATTTGCCATTCCTGTATTTCATATGATACAACCATTCATATGCAATACAAGAATGGCAAATCGAACACTTATAAAATATATACCATATCAATCATATAAAAGTAACACATTTGAAAAACCCGCCTCATCTCAATCGGTTTTACCAACTTTACTTAGTTCGGCCAGTTGCGAGATATGTCGCCACTGTCTAAACGTGGTGCCAACTTTTACTGCAGGTTTGACAACTCTCTTTATTTTTAGTTTCTCTATGGTTCGCTGGCTCTTTTGGGAGGGTTATTTTGTTGTTGTATCAGATCTGCGGCACTATAGCTTGATTTGCCCACTATCAGTTTATTGCCTTTGATGTAGCAGTTTATATTATTACTATTTTGTCTTCTTTTCCGCAAGTGTTTTTTTGAGGACCTTCAGTTCGGTTTGTTGAGTTTGGGATTAGTTTGGCCGTTAATTCTATTATTGTCACCGGTAGACTGAGGATGGCAGAGCGGATGCAAAATTAAATTCAACTCTGAAAATTCATTAATTCAGACTTTCTAATTTTCTGATAAACGTATAACTCTTCTCAGTTGACACAATTACCTCTTAGTTTCTTTTTCACAGAGGATAGTGTTCAATAGTTATACAGAAATAAAACAAAGATTTGAGTATGCATTTTTATTAAGCTCCTATTCTGTGAACTAACGTCAATTTCGGTTGAAGTTCTGTTTTAAATTACTTAAACAAATCGAGAGATAATACTCACTCTCATGACTCTCTCTGACACAGAAGACCGGAAGGAACTGTCCTTCGCTTCTCAAACTTTTTTAAGCCCTCCTACAGCGGCGGTTTTCGTTCTAAAAATATGAAATATACGGTTCCTAATGGTGCCTGGCGCCCCTTAAAGTCCAACCTCACCTTCACGTGGTTTGGGGTGAACGAGCCGCGGCCGCGCGACTAATTAGGCGGTTCGTGTGGTCGCATTGGCGGCCACGACTCGACTAACGAGGCTCTGGCAAACAGTCCCAAATCGCAGCTGTGAGCGCCGTGGCACTGGAGTCTCAAAAAAAAGTTATGAGCGAAATGAGCACAGTTTCATATATACATAAATTGCAAAACTAACATACTGGATCAAATACTGCCTCTGATATTACAAAGTGATGTTACAGACCATCAGGTTCTGCAGCTTGTAATTGAGAAAGTCAAGCATACTAAAGAACAGACACAAGTGAAACACATCGATCACATAAAACTAAGAAATTTACTCAACAACCAGATTTGGGACTCCCTATATACTGAACCAGATATCATTTGGGTTTTTTCTTATACATTTTGCCATGTTGCTTTTTGGATTGGTTGATTTGAGTGAGGCATTTGTCATCCACGAGGCGATTTTGGTGTCTTTTCTTTTGATGGTTTTTATTATAGTAGAAACCTGTATAAAAAATACAGAAATAAACTGATACTCTCACTGAAAAAACTAAACTGGAATACTACAAAAATAAAATAGAAACTGGTAAATCAAACACGAAAACTTTATGGGAAATAGTGCAAGAAGTAAGTAATACCAAAAAACAAAGATGTACAACATGGTGGTAAAGCCGGACAAAACGTACGCTTCCCTGATGTGGTTGCCAAAGACACAACAATAGAGTGCTAAAACTGAACTAGTCAAGGTGCAAAGATTTGCCTTCTGTCACACCCAGGGGGGCCAATACAGAAAATCATATGAAAAAAAAGATAATTTCATTATAGTCCATCCAATATCAATTGCAGAAGCTGTTTCTATAGGGAGCAAATGAAAACTCACTTCGCTAACACGAGCGTATATGCGAAGAAACGGAACAAAAAATAATCTGTACTACTCGTAAACATTTTCCGTTGGCATACGGTAGATCAAAAGAGCCGATAGTCAACGTGGACTCGAGTGAGGGTTGTCAGTTGTACAACCGATTCGTCTGGACCAATCAAGTCGGATATAATGCTGGCAGGTATGTGTCTACGATGGGAGGTCATAAATCACGAGTTATATTTGTGTTTAATAGCTATGAAAGATTAAAAACCAGTAGCGTCTATGGTCTTGGTATGTGCCGATATGAATACGTTTTAGGATATAATAATAACCTACATCAATCAACGAATGAAATTATTTTTCTTTCTTAATGTATTTGTATAAATAAAAGCTTGTCTTTGATTTTTTTAATTTTTCATTATTTATGAAGTATTTTTAAAATCTTAAAATATATAAATAAAATTAGTTATCTCCGCCACTGCTGCTCACACGATTTCGCCGCAAGACTTTTTTATGCTTCTGCGATTGATATTGGGAAAACTATAACTCCGGCAACTGTAAACAAAAGAGAATAGAAAACTATATTCCCTGAAATGAATATTATGTTGTATTACGAATCACTTATGAATCACATAAGGCGCCGAGTTTAAAAATAGATATAGTCCATCCAATATCAATTGCAGAAGCTGTTTCTATAAGGAGCAAATGAAAACTCACTTCGCTAACACGAGCGTATATGCGAAGAAACGGAACGAAAAATAATCTGTACTACTCGTAAACATTTTCCGTCGGCAAACGGTACATCAAAAGAGCCGATAGTCACCGTGGACTCGAGTGAGGGCTGTCAGTTGTACAACCGATTCGTCTGGACCAATCGAATTCGACATAATGCTGGCAGGTGTGTCTCTATGATGGGAGGTCATAAATCACGCGTTATATTTGTGTTTTAGTAGCTCTGAAAGATTAAAAACCAGTAGCGTCTATGGTCTTGGTGTGTGCCGATCGAAATACGTTTTAGGGTATAATAATAACCTACATCAAACAATGAAGGAAATTATTTTTCTTTCTTAATGTATTTGTATAAATAAAAGCTTGTCTTTAATTTTTTTTCATTTTTCATTATTCATGAAGTATTTTTAAAATCTTAAAATATCTAAATCAAATTAGTTATCTCCGCCACTGCTACTCACACGATTTCGCCGCCAGACTTTTTTATGCTTCTGCAATTGATATTGGGAAAACTATATCACCATATTATAGTCCATCCAATATCAATTGCAGGAGCTGTTTCTATAGGGAGCAAATAAAACTCACTTCGCTAACACGAGCGTATATGCGAAGAAACGGAACGAAAAATGGTGTGTACTACTCGTAAACATTCGCCGCCGGCGTAGGGAAGATGATGAGAGCCGATAGTCAACGTGGACCTGAGTGACAGCTGTCACCGATTCGTCTGGGCCAATCGAATCGAATCGAATGCTTGGGGGTGTGTCTATACGATGGTAGGTCATAATTCACGCGTTATATTTGCGTTTCAATAGCTCTGAAAGATTAAAAACCAGTAGCGTCTGTGGTCTTGGTGTGTGCCGATCGAAATACGTTTTAGGATATAATAATAACCTACATCAAACAATGAATGAAATTATTTTTCTTTCTTAATGTATTTGTATAAATAAAAGCTTGTCTCTAATTTTTTTTCATTTTTCATTATTTATGAAGTATTTTTAAAATCTCAAAATATCTTGAGTTATCTCCGCCACTGCTGCTCAGAGGATTTCGCCGCAAGACTTTTTTATGCTTCTGCAATTGATATTGGGAAAACTATAATAAATCAAACGCATAGTGGCGTGCCGCCATAGACAAAGAAGCGATAATTTAAAGTCGCAAGTCTTTATATTGGTACCGCCTAAACAAATAGTCCATAAAAACGTCATTATCGGCAGTGCGTTGAAAGCATCAAATAAAGCGGGAGATTTCAAAGGCATGCATGAATTATTAGACCGTGGAGGCAATCAATGTCCGAAGTTATAATTCATTACTTTGGGAACATCACCGCCCATATTCAAAACCGAAAAAAGGGTCACAGTGGGGAGATTCTATAGTATAAGAACAAATTCAAATGTAAAAAGAGATCAGAATCGTAACCAAGTTAATCGAATCGAGTCAACCTAACTCAGTGCCAAGTCTCCGTAACAAATGATAAAAATGTTGATTTTCAAAATCAGTAAAGAAATACTAGTCAGAATGTAAAATAAGTGAGAAACAATCAAATCTATCGTTTAATAAACAATAATGTTCAATTCACGACATATCATGACAACACACTACGAGGTCAGTAAACGAAAAGTTACGTGCAAAAGAATAACTATAAAAATTATGGAACCAAGTATTTCGCTAAACCATTAGGCTGGAAGAAAAACCATCGGTTCGGAAAATTCATAATATAAACTAGAGTCAATAAAACATCGCATAATTTAAATTGAAGTGTGGAAGTTAATCCCCAATAACTAGTGATAAACAGAAGCAAATATAAATCGATTCAAATCGAACGCGTAATTAAATACTCAATGACATCTGAAATAAGTAATTAGTTTTTGTATTCTGCTTGGTAGTGTGCCACCCCATTATTATTATGTCGCCTGATATCAATATTCAAATCATGGATTTTACAGGTACTATATTTACAGAAAACTACTTTCTTGTCCGATCCTCAATGTAATATGAAATATTTCGAAATTAATATGATGAAGACTGTTGACCATTCAAATAACATTTGTCGTTTATTGTTTGAAATTACTTGTCATCTTTTGTTTTGCTAAATGAACATGTCTGTAGCTAGTTTTATATTTTATTATAATAATTTGCTTATACATCTTCAAGTGCATTATTTCAACTGAATCCTAAAGTTCTGAGATCTGAAAATTTCAGGACATAAATTTTGTAATGTTGCTGACACAGTTTCAATTGTCAATGACACAACATATGGAAAGAAGCAGAAACTGATATCTTGATACTGAAAAGTAATTTTGATCTTTCAAGTTTGAATTTGAATTAAACACATTTATTTATGGAAGTGGGCAAATTCAATATATTGAAAAACTCATTATCCATGAATCGGATTGTATTTTTCTTTGAAAACCTAGCACAAAGATACTATTTATTACAGAAAATTCATAATACCCCCAAAACCAAGATCGATTTTGAATAGAATCAAATTATGAATCATAAAACTCACCGCTTCGACAGAATTTCTTAAATATGCATTGGATAAAATTGTGAAACGTGGAACTAAAAAATTTGCTCTCTATCATCTTGTAGCATGTAAAATTTCCGCCGGACTACTAATATCTAGGAATTATCAGAATTCAGTTGGACTAGCACAGTAAGCGGTCTCAGGATACATCTCGTATAGAAACATTTCTTCGGGAATTATCTGGTACTAACCCACAGGGCTATTCCATTGGATATTTCATTAGTGGTCCGCTCATTCTTGAATTAGGTATTTTCTGAAATTGTCTAGTTTAGTTTTCATTTATTTTAGGAAGTAAATACGTTCGTGGTAAAGGAATGTGAGCTACGAATTAGTCTTCGGCTATCTTCGTGAAATCTCATAATTGTTTGTTCTTATGGAAGTAATTTTTTCCAATGAGTGGCTCTCGATGCGGGTCACGTGATCGAAGCTTCCCCAGTAAACACATGATGTGTATGAAACGATTCAATAAAACCCTAAATCGAATCATTTGAAACATTCTGAACGCACGTTTCAGAAATATATCATAAACATTTCACATTCACAAGGAAATGTGTCTAAAATGTTTCAAATGTCCAAACTGAATTGTTTCAAATGTATATGAATCGTTTCAACGGAACCCTAAATCGAATCATTCGAAACATTCTGAACGCACGTTTCAGAAATATATCATAAACATCTAACATTTCACATTCACAAGTAAATGTGTCTGAAATGTTTCCAATGTACAGATTGAAATGCTTCATATATACAGATAAAACCTACCAACATAACCTTCAAGTTACGAATGATGAATGCAATTTTCTCATTATACGCGCATGCGCTGATGTTTTGCGGGCGACCATCGATAATGATGATCACAGATCACAGCACAGTGGTATTTGGTATTTGTTGTTATGCTGTGGACCATCTTCAAATATTTCTTTGCCATCGTCGACGGTTATACACATTTTCAAGGGAGAGTTAAATGTGTAATAATTAAAATTACAATGAATCGCCAATATCAGGTACGTAAAACTGTTTATTTTAGGCCTGTTCGCTAGAGGATGGAAATGAGGGATAGAGAATCCAAGGTGATGTAACGGCGAAAATTTCTGTTATTTGGAAAGCCTCCTCCCAGTTTCTATTTCTACCACGGGATTCCGGATTTGACGGTGAAGAGGAGTGTGATATTGTCACCTCAAGGGCTGCATTCGTGTGAACCAGGTCATTGTGTTGTGGATTCCTCATTCTCCATTTTTCCATAATGGCCGACATTTTCGTGGTCTCGACCTGAACCCTTCAACGAAGGTAAGCCGTTGGCAAAATTTCGTATATAGCTGTGTTGAATAACGGGGTGAATTGTTATAGGGTTTTGAGGAGGATATGTCTAAGAAGGACCTTACTTTCAAGGAGGACTTCGTTTTTTTGGAGATTTTCCCATGGGGAACATTTTTGGTGGATTCGGAAATATTGATTTGGGGATATCAAGGTTTTGGACATCTGATTCAAGAGGAAGGCGTAGCTTTTCCTGCCAGAATCGATTTGAAATATCGTGTTTTTTTTTCATCGTTCCTGTGATTTTCTATCCTACGTGAAGGCTCGTTGCGGTATTTCGAAGCCGTCCAGGCAAATTCATAATTTTTATATTTCTTTTAACCTTACATTTTATTTGTTTTCATAAATTTGATTTTTGGTTTGACCCTACTCAATATTGGGTGCTTATAAGAGGTATTCTATAAAGTGGTGAGTGTAAAGCGGACGCATATAGTACTATGGGGAAGCGTAATCATAATTAAACATTATTTACGATTTTATTAAGGTCACCAAAACATGAGATTTATTCATCTCTGAAACAGTAGTTCAAGCTCACAAACTGTCTAACCTTATCATACGTTATTACCATCAAGTTCAAGGGTTATCAAAATTTATGAAACATTGTCTGTTTATTTGATAGTACTGGATCGTGATATATAGTTTGATTTCCCCTTTTTCATTCCACACCTGTTGCAGAAATTATCAAGTGATACTTTTTTTTTTTTAAATAAAATTTTTCATATTCCAAATTTCATATGATTTTAGATTCTAGAAATTAGTATTAAGTTTCATAGCTGCTAAATATTCACTTTCTGAATTATTTTCAAGCTGTGTGGCCAAATAAAAAAAAAAAACGAGCTAATATAATCCCTAACAACACAGATATGTCCTGGTATGTCCTTTTTATGTACCGCGGTACAAGGACATGATTGGGACATTCAGGGGATGTCCCACAAAGGTTGTCTAGAAGACATCCTATGTGGTATATCCATAGGTTGTCCCATTCATGTCCCAGGTATTTCTGATATCCATTCTCATATATGAGATTCTTATCGTCGAAACTCATCAAAATGTTCATTAAAAATTTTGAAAATGTTTGTTTTTCTTCTGGAAAATAACTATGAAGAGAATTGAAATATATCTCAGAAATTTCTGGGAAGTGACCATTTCGCAAGCAGAATATTAATAATGCATAATATACCCTTAATTTGAATTATCAAGAATGTTATAAATTATACGCAAATCACAAACACAATAACATTTCGGTTTCTGAGGTTTTGTCCTGTTTGTCTTTGGCAACATTGTTTGAATTCTTTGGTGATCTGTCAACAATGTTAACCTCACTTTGCATAATGTGCATTCTAACGTTTCTTTGTTTTATGTAAAAAACGGCATCCTTATTGTTTTTGACAATTTTTGTGAGCATTTGAAGCATTTTATCAGTTATAGTGTTGTGTGTATAGTCGAAAAATTGAAATAATAAGTTGAGTTTAAGGTTGGTAAAACAATTATCAAAATATTGAATGTAATCTTTTGGATCAAAGACTTGATTGTTTCCAAATATGGTTATTCGGTTGTGGATATTATGTTTATAGTATATTCATTAATCTATTATAGGTACATGGTACATATTAATATAATGGATCGTATGAGGAAGGTATCCTCAAGGCTTGAGAGAAAAAATACACTGAGGAAATATTATAAAAGGACGAGAAAACTTGGAAGACAAAATTAATAATCTTGAGAGGCTTGTAGTGGGCCTTCTACTAGTCGATTAAGGGCTGTAAATGATGATAATCTTCGAAGAGTTCAGAAAAAATTCCTGAAGTTGATCAATGTGATCAAGACCTAGTTCAAAATTATCCTGTTGGGAACTTCCTTGAAAATATTGAAAATTCAAATGATAACGCATAAATTCAAAGTTAACTGCATGGGCCTTGAAAAAAAAAAATGTAGCAATGATACTCAGTGAGTATTTTTATCTATTATTGTAAATCCTAAAACAGTTTTAACATGATCTGCATTAGTAATTTTTTTCATTGTCAATTCAATTCCACCTGCGATAATATCTTTGTTACAGGATCTTCTGATAAAAAAAAAACAGATTGACTAGGCTTTGCAGAAGTTTTTCAGGAGGACCAAGGAGTGAAGCCACAGAGGAAAAGATAATGCAATACCTGCAACAAATGCAGTCTTTTTTTGTTTATTTATCACATGAATTCATATGTAGGACGAGTTTTTGTTCGTCGTTTTTTTATTTATCATATTTCAACACAATATAACATATTAATTTCTGAAATAAACTCCTTTTGTGTTGAGAATCTTTGGATTTCATTATTGTCTATACAATTTTTCAAATTGTATGAATGAAAGAAAAGGACATTTGAGGACGCCCAGGGGATGTACCTCAAATATCCTATGATGTCCATTGTCGGGACTGGGTACATCCCTGGGACGTACCAGAAGGACATCCCTTGGGTGTCCTTTTCGGTGGAAAGTAGATGTCCCTGGGACGTCCCTAATATGTACCATGTCCTGACAAAGGACATCCGAGGGACGTCCTAGTAGTAAATGAAGGTCGTCCCTAGGATGTACAGGGGATGTACTCGTGTTGTTAGGGATTTGTTTTTTCAATTCTTATTTTAATACACCTAGGGCCGATCCTAGGGTATTGGCCGCCCGCGTGCAAATACCAGATGTACCGCCCCTCCAGAGATGTTTTTCTTATTTTGACTAATATTTAACGTTGACGTTATAAACTCTTAAACTCATCTACCTGCATAACGTCTATTTCACACACAACGATTTTGGACATACTCAGTGCGTATACCAACGAAAAGTATATAAATCAGTTGTTCTACAGTTTACAGACTAGGTACCTAATCATTATAATTACCTAATTATAAAATAACCTTTCTGGCTTTCTGAGTGGCAAATTTATCAATAATTTCCGTAAAATCTATTTTTTCACAGATTTCGGATTTAATAGAGATGATGGCCAAATCTGAAAGCCTTTCTTGTGTCATATTATTTCTCAAGTAATTTTTAATAATTTTTAATTTGCTGAAACTTCTTTCTCCTGAAGCCACAGAAACAGGTAAGGTTGAAAAAATTCTTATTGTTAGAGCAAAATTAGGAAAACAGGAAATGAGATCATTTTTGACTATGATTTCTAATACCTCAATTGGCTGTTTCTTACCTGGAAAAATATCTTTGAATGAAGTTATTTCATAGTTATTCATAGTTATTCATAAAAAATCCCCATTCCTGTTGAAAAAGTTAGAGCAAATTATTTAAAATAATTAATGATTCGTAGCGCTCTTTTAAAATCTGGCTAAAAATTAAAATTTTCATAAACTCCCCCGGTTGGTAACCTATAATTTTGTAAGAAAATTATATTTTGTGCTAACGAATTTTGAAAGAATTGAAAATAAATTTTGAATTTTCAAACATTCTGTACTTATTTTCAAAACGAATCATCGCGACAAAATTAGTTTAAAAATATGCCCACTTTTTTTATCTAATTAGAAAACACCCTGTACAACATTTCATTCGTTCATAAATCTAGTTAAGAGCTTTAGTACTTACCACAGTTCTGATTTAAATATTTGAACGATACTCAACAGCAACACCTTGTCACTAATTTCCAATATTAACTTACACTTGCACTCGATTGTGTTTATGACCAGTCTTATTGTATGTTGATTCAAAATTAAATGAACATTTTGAAATAAAAATGGTTTATATATAGTGGTGAAGTAGCAAAAAAAATTCCGATGCCGCATCCCTTTAACTTTGTCGAAACAATCCATTTCTTATCTATAAAGAAAACCGCTAAAATAAAGTTCCTTCTGACCATTGACCTGCGAGCCGCGTGCCGACTGTGATATATATAGTCTTTACAAGTAAAGTAAAGTAAAGTAAAGTAAAGTAAAATAATACAAAAAATGATAGTAAAATCAAAGTCACAGAACAAATTAGTTACGAAAACGTTCTGTGGTATTGTATACTATTTTCACTTAATGTAGTTCTGTAGTTTTGTTCAAATCTTAAGAATTGCCTGAAATTTTAGTATAGTGTAAACATAACCACCCTGAACCGACTCACAAATTTTTAAATGGATCCACTGTCCAATTTGTCAGATATTTTTGCAATTGAGATGGGTGTTTTTTTACGTGATGCGCCTATACCTAATATGTAAGCGTATGGGGTCGGCTTCAGAATAGCCCCAGGGTAAATCCTGCCTGTCGTAAGAGGCGACTAAAAGGATAACCGTAGGTGGAAGATGGTCTCATCGCCCGGTGAAATACCACCATATCGACTTTGTGTGCTGTGAAATGGATCATTCCATGTTTCAGTGTTCGGTCGATACTTTCCGGTCTCCCTCTTTCCTTTTCCCCAATTCCTCCTTTATTTTCAGCTAATAGTAATAATGATGAAGTCTCCTAGAGTAAAACACTCCGGAAGTAAAATACCTCTCCATTCGGATTTCCGGGCGAGAGGTACTCGAGGGGACTCAACATTGAAGATTAATTTTTGCAACATCCGTGGACTCAACAAGAACATCAATGACGTCCACCATCACCTACAGACGAAAAAACCGGATATTCTGGCTCTAACAGAAACAAAAGTGAACTCGTCCACCAACAAGGTCCATATGCTTTGTCCTGGTTACGAACTCCATTCTCGATTCAGGTTCAAAGGTGGAGTCTGCCTTTACGCTAAGGCTAACCTTTCATGCCAGCGTGAAGAGAGTTTGGAACCGAAAGACTTTGATGTGATGTGGTTTAAGCTATCTGATACCAAAGTGACTAAGTTCCTCTGCTGCCTTTACCTATCACCTAATGAACCTTCATATAACAACCTCTTTGAGTTTTTATCACTCAAACTGGACTACATTCAGGAAAACCATCCAACAGCTGAAACCATAATCATGGGGGACTTTAATGTACATAATGCTGCCTGGCTCAAATTCTCTAACAAAACAGATGATGCAGGTCGTCAAGCTGAGGCCTTCGCCATCACTCATGGTCTACAACAACTGGTCGAGCTACCAACCCGCATCCCTGATGTCAACAACCAGTCTGCCAATACACTAGATCTTTTCCTCACCACCAATCCTGACCCGTATAGAATAGAAGTTTGTGCCCCACTTGGAAACTCTGATCACACCCTCATCTCCACAACATGCTCTTTCCATTTACCATCGAGCAGCACAATACCACCCCGTCTCATGTGGCATTACAATTCGGCCGACTGGGAAGGTCTTCGTATGTTTTTCTCAGCGTTTCCATGGAAGAGAGTTTGTTTCTCTTCAGTAGATCCAACACGATGTGCTGAGACAATTTCTGAAATCATCATGTTGGGGATGCAAACTTACATACCGAATACCGAAAGAAGAACATCATCCGATAAGACCTGGTTTAACATAAACTGCTCTAGAGCTGTGGCTTCCAAACAGGCAGCATACCATCGATGGCAAAAAAATCCGGGACCTGAGACCAGAGCAGCATACGTTGAGGCTAGAGGCATATGCAAAGAGACAATAGAATGTTAAAAGATGCTCATAATGCCAAAATAAGATCAAAACTTGTTGAATGTCCCATCGGATCCCGTTCATTTTGGTCTTTCGCCAAGGCTGTGTGAAGTAACTTCACTTCCAGCTCTTTTCCCTCTCTAACCAAATAGGATGGAACACTAGCATCGTCTGCCCATGAAAAAGCCAATATCTTTGCGCAGCTATTTGCTGGAAATTCTACTCTGGATTCTTTGGAATAACATCCACCTAACATTACACCTATTGACAGTCACATGGCCGAGATCACCTTTCGCCAACGTACTATCAGAAAGATTTTGCTGGGTCTCAACACCAACAAAGCCTGTGGATCTGACGGAATCCCGCCGATTGTTCTCAAGAAATGTGCCCCGAACTAACACCTGTTCTTTGCAAGTTGTTCAACCACTCTTACAATTTGGGAGTATTTCCGTCCAATTGGAAAATTGCAAGAGTACAGCCAGTCCCTAAAAAGGCAAAAGACCCTACCTAGCAACTACAGACCTATCGCACTGCTATCTATTATTTCGAAGGTCATGGAAAAAGCCATCAACATCGAGCTCATGAAATATCTGGAAGACTCAGGAATTATCAATGATAGGCAATATGGCTTCCGCCATCAGAGATCAACTGGTGACCTGCTCGCATACGTCTCACATATATGGCAGCTATCTATTGAAAAGTATGGAGAAACTTTAGCTGTGGCATTAGATATCTCCAAGGCGTTCGATCGAGTTTGGCACCAGGGACTCCTCGCCAAGCTTCCATCTTATGGCTTGCCCCCTCAGCTGTGTTCTCTGCTTGCTAGTTTTCTCTCAAACAGGTCTCTCCATGTAGTGGTCGATGGAGTTTCATCTGACACTCTACTCAGAAATGCTGGTGTTCCGCAAGGATCCATTCTAGCACCAACACTATTTTTACTCTACATCAACGACCTATTGAAAGCAACTTCATGTCCCGTACACAGCTTTGCCGATGATAGTACCCTCCATACCGCTTTCTCTTCCAGGGCCCCTATATCAGCCCATGAAACCAGAAATGAACGAGGAAAAAATGTTAACAATGTAAATATGGACTTAGCAACAATTCTCGAATGGGGATCCAATAACTTGGTAGAATTCAATGCAAACAAAACACAAGCATGTCTTTTCTCTAGAAAAGCCGATCTCACTGTGCCTAACATAACTTTGTCAGGAGTAACCATACCACTGAAGTCATCCATATCGATGCTTGGTATTACTATCAGCAATAACCTTTCCTGGGAAAATCACGTGAGGTCCATTGCCAAAAGTGCATCCCAAAAACTTGGTTTTTTGTTTCGTGCCAAGAGCTATTTCACCTCCAGTCAGCTGCTTATGATCTATAAGGCACAGATCCGACCTGTCCTGGAATACTGTTCCCATATTTGGAGTGCGGCACCTAAACATATCCTGAAGCTATTGGATTCTGTCCAAAAAAGGGCAATTCGTCTCGTCGGTGATGCCTCGCTTACAAACTCGCTCACTTGTCTGGAACACCGTAGAAGAGTTGGCGATTTGTCTCTATTTTATAGATATTTTCATGGGCGATGCTCTTCTGAAATATCAACAATCGTTCCTGCTTTGGCAGTCTCTTCGAGATTAACCCGTCAAGTTCAGTCATCACACCCCTTCGTGGTCACTTTGGAGACCTGCAGAACATCACTTTCCAAAGACTCGTTCATCCAACGAACAGCGAGGCTTTGGAACTCATTGCCTAGGGAGGTGTTCCCCGAGGCATACAACCTCCAGAAATTTAAGAAGAACACCAACTCCTACCTTCTTTCCCTTGGTTCCCACGATGTTCTCTGAACATTACAGGATATCCCTTTTCGTGGGAACCAGAACATATAAAAAAAAAAAAAAAAGTTGGCACGGCAAAAAAAAATTCAAAGGAGGCCGCAGCGGCGAAACCTTTGAAAAAAAGCCGCCCGGCGAAGAGCAGCACGTTTTTTTCAAAGGTTTCACCGCTGGTACCTCCTTTAAAAATTTTTTCGCCGTTCCAACTGACATCGTAAAGACTATACGTACATAAATAAGCCGCCGCGCCGCACACAGGAACCAAACATACTTAGTCGTGTCAAAAATATGGCCCTTGGTTTTTTTTTTATAGAAATTTCAATTTTTTATACTGCATTGCCGGCTCTGCCATGAATTTTGCTCTCAAATGAAGAATGTGTGTAGATGAGAGTAGGAGAAGATACTAATGGACAATAGACCAACACACAACACAACTGAGCACTAACGTTTCACTTTTCTTCTTTCAAAAAATAGCTGATTGTTATAACTGAATGCGGCCGCCCCTTAGTTTGACCGCCCGCGTGCGGTGCACGCGCTGCACACCTGCTAGGATCGGCCCTGAATACACCATTACCACAGTTTATAGCAGTCTTTAGCCATATACTGTGCCATTACTGAAACTCAATC
Organism: Gonioctena quinquepunctata; assembly: GCA_018342105.1. Lineage (NCBI taxonomy): Eukaryota > Metazoa > Arthropoda > Insecta > Coleoptera > Chrysomelidae > Gonioctena > Gonioctena quinquepunctata. Next base: position 161,262 of record JAFIRS010002802.1, on the reverse strand, counting down.
AACGAACTCATAGTGCCCACCGGCGAACAGTTGCCGTGCGCTGTGCCTGGACCTTTTAGCTTTTCATAAAAAGGTAGGTTATAATCCAACGAGTCAAAAATAAAATATTGTAAAAATTTATGCATTTATTTGGATATATCTAAAAAATTGTTACATAGATTATTCATTTGAAAAATCACATTCTGAAATATATTTAGTTTTTCCATGGTAACAAATATCGTTTATAAAATGTCCATCATACATGTTTTCATGTGTAACGACAAAAAGGAAATATGTTGATCAAATCAACCGAAGTTGAATTGTGCTACCCTATGTCCCTATATTCAATTCTGAGATGGAAAATGAATTGTCCATAAGACAGGTGTTCATTCCCAATGGATGTAGAAATTTCACAATTCAAAATGTTAAAATAGGCCCCTCTCGGTGATCTAAAATATCTGAAAATGAAAATAAATAATCAGAGCAGCATTTGTATCGCATATCATGAGAGATCTTGCTAAAACATCTCATTCTATGATACGAACAAGAGAGTCAATGAAAAAGTCTGCTTGAATAAACTCTGAAACTCAAAATTCTAAACCTGTTTGAGTGTTCGATAAAAAAAATCCAAACTGTTATCTGATGTAAAAAAATCATACGATTCGTTACAGGTTTCTCAAAAATGAAATAAACAATTCTTGAATATTAATATCCAATAATAGAATAAAAAAATATATCAATCATAAATAGTTCCATATATTCATCATAAATTATCTGAAAAACCGACAAGTCAACATTTACTTTCAATTAAAAAATCAGGAATTTGATATTCAAAACACCTAGAAATATATTCTTTAACTCAATAAAGGTTCAACTTTTTTTAGTAATAGCTATAACGTTATCAGTTGAAACTGTTGGTTAAATATATATATATATATATATATATATATATATATATATATATATATATCATAGAATTCTCCATTGATTACCTGCGTTTTTCACATTCTCTAGAAAGCATTCAATTTTTATTATTATAATTGTTATTAATTAACTCATATATTACTTTAACTTCCTGAGGATATGATCACAAAATATTTCTTTACATATGTTATACAAGTTTTTACTTCCTGTGGCTCTCCTTATGGCTACTCTAGTTCATTCTAATAGACTTCATATTTTCATATTTATATTTAATTGTTTTTTCTTCAATGAAGTAATATTTTTTCTGTTTGTCAAATGGTTTTGGGGGTGAATAATGACCCTCGTTATATCCCCATTGTTGGAAATTATTCAGTTTCAAGCAGAATTTGAGGACCTTTCAGGAACTCACCTTTGGCAATACTCCACCATGGCAGTGTTACATAAGTTAAAAACGCATTTAATGGGACAGATTGTGCTCTTTTGTTTTCCTTCCAAAAATGGAATGTTTGTTGTGAATCCCCGCATTGTCCATAGGGGGTTGTAAGCTCCATCGTCCAGTTCTAAAAAAAATAATGAAAGAATCACACCTAAAAATAAAAAATGGGAAATCAGCAGTCTAGTATAGAGGCTGACTCTAAATAGTGGGTAAAGACAAAAACATCTAAAATCTATCGTAATGATAGCTCTCAACTCCGTAGAGACCAAGTCAAAGTTTGGGAATGCCTTCAAAGCCTCTGTGAAGTGGAAAAACACACTTGTGTGGATGTTTGGACACGAAGGCATAGCATAAAATTCTGAATCTAAGGCACGCATATTAACCGGCTCACTAACCGGACCTGAGAAAAAATCTCACACTATGGAAAAACAGAGAGAAGTGGAGACTATGTGGGGGGAGGAATGTTCGGACAAATCAACCCAGAAACAGCCAGGGTCTTGAAAAACTTTACTGTACCTACCTTGTAAAAGTACAATGAAGAACCAATTACGACAGAGCAATACATTAGACCTCTGCAAGTTCCAGACCCCCGTAAAGCTAGTAGAACAACCTTGGGATTTTCGTTTTATTTTCTGGCCATAATTTTAGGACAATTTTAGGCTAATTTATTACCCCAATGACAAATTTTTTGCTCTTCAATTATGGGAGATATCGCGGGTTTTGCCAGCTCAACGTTAAGCTAGCAGAACCAATGAGCTAATCGAATGTTTATGAAAAATCTGATCACACCATAATTTTAGGCTCGCGTTTGAACCCACTGCCGATTCTCCGTATATGTGTTTTTTTTTAAATCATGGCTTCTGCTAGCTTTACCGTAAAGCCAGCAGAACCCAACTTAAAAAAAAAATCTCCGAACAAATCCTCTTGGAAAATAATTTAAGGCTCTGCTCTATTCATGTGAATTTATTACCCTACTTGAAATTTTTTTGCCTAACACTCAGGGAAAAATGGACACTATTTGCATTCTGTCGTATTCCACATTACTACCACTCGAATCCACTGATAGCTTGTTATGAATTTAGATCATCCATCTTTCCCTTTTCGAGTTTCTCAAAGTGTTCCCGAAGTATTCGTTGTTTTTTTTGTCAATATATCGAGTTCTCCTAGCCCCATTTCAGGCTATTCATTACTATTAAAAAAACAACAATCAGGGTCAATAGGTATATTATTTGCATTTTATGGGATTCCACATACGACCTCAACCTTTTCACTGAAAAAAAACGTAATGAATTTGTATAATTCTATTTTCTCAAAATACTGCCTAAGTAATTGTTTTTTCAATACTGAATTCTCCTAACTTCAGGCTGAAGTCTCAAAGTATTCAAAAAACTTTCTACGTAATAATTGTTGGCTTATACCTGGCTAATTTATTACTATAGTCAACAAAATTAGCCCAAGGATCATGGAGGATAACATTTATTTTTTTCCAGAATATGGGCACTATTTGCATTTTATCGGATTCCATTTCTACTACCTAAACCCTTTCATTGTAATATAAAATTTCGATTTTCTCAAAATGTTTTCGAACCAATTTTTTTTTTATAATATAACGGGTTCTCCTAGCTTCGCGTCATAATGGTTTGCTCATTTGGGGTTAATTTATTACTATATTATAAACATTTTTGATCTCCAGTTGTAGGAGAAATCTTGGGTTCTGCTAGATCCGCCCTAAGCTGGAACTTCAGGCTAATCGAATTTTCATGAAAGATCTGATCACACCATAATTTTAGGCTCACGTTTGAACACACTGCCGATTTTTTTTAATCATGGTTTCTGCTAGCTTTACCGTAAACCTAGCAGAACCCAACTTTGAAAAAACTCCTCCGAACAAATCCTCTTGGACAATAATTTTAGGCTCTATTCAAGTAAATTTATTTACCCTATTTGAAAATTTTTCGCTCAACACTCAGGGAAAATATGGACACTATTTGCATTATGTCGGATTCCACATTACTACCACTCGAATCCACTGATAACTTGTTATGAATTTAGATCATCCACCTTTCCCTTTTCGATTTTCTCAAAATGTTCCCCAAGTCGCTAGTTTGTTTTTCCAAGTCGAGTGGATGACTGGAAGTGGTTCAAAATGGACTAAAAATTTGACCTAAACAAACATATACAGGGTGATTCAAAAGTACTTTGACAAACTTCAGGAGGTGATTCCTCACAATATTGTAATATAAATTTTCCAAATAAATATATGTCTGGAAACGCTTCGTTTCCAAGTTTCCAAGTTTCATTTTTATTTTCGTTTTTTTTAAATAACTTTTGAAATTGATTGAACGAAAATTGGTATTGAGAGGTTTTTTGAGGTGTCTTTCTCGTAGGGGGCGCCACCTACACGTCTCTTTCTTTTTTGAAAATTGATAACTTTTTTTGAGCGTACTTCTAACATATTTTTCAGTAAAAAAATCAATTCCTCTATCATATCTACGTGAAAAAGCTACCCTTATTACAAGTCGCTATAAGCAACCGTTTTCTAGATATTTGGACTTTAAAATTTCAAGTCGATTATTTGATAATCGATGCGTGTTTAAAGTTATTACCATTATTTTGCATTTTTCACAAGAATGCTTAGGAAATAAATTTGACGTTTAAGTAAGTAGTTTAGGTAATTACATTTTGTGACAGTTAACGTTTTGTGTTTTGTTGAATTTCTGTAAGTTTTAATACACTAATTTTGAAAAAATGGATTATTTAAACAATAATGCTCATTTGGCCGATATGAGACGTATTTACCAGGAGCGATTTTCTAATCGAGTTCTGCCTTCAGCTCCAACATTTACCCGTCTCCACCGTCGTTTGGCAGAAACAGGTAGCTTTAAGAGGGCAGCTGATATTATTGGAAGACCACGAGCAGTCCGAACCCCAGAATTGGAAGAAGCCGTTTTGAACGCTCTCGAGGAGAATCCAGAAACAAGTACAAGCTGAAGCTCTCAATTCTACTGAGTCCACAGTTTGGAGAATTATCCACGATCAACAATTTTATCCATACCATATTCAAAGGGTACAAGCTCTTTTGCTACGAGACTTTACCCAACGCATTACTATGTGTTAGTGGTTTTTGAGAAAATTGGCTGGAAATCCTCAATTTTTAAGATATATACTCTTCACGGACGAGGCAAACTTCTCTCGAAATGCTATCACATACTTTCATAACAACCATGTTTGGGCTCTGGAAAATCCGCACGCAGTTAGAGAAAGACATTATCGGTATCAATTTTCTGTAAATGTATGGGAGGCAATATTTGATAATCACTTGGTCTTTTCTTTCTTCCGTTTCGACTGAATGGCGCAACTTACAGAGACTTTTTAGAAAATGAATTGCCGGGACTACTTCAGAATGTACCATTAGGAATTCGTATCCGCATGTGGTTTATGAATGATGGGGCTCCAGCCCATTTTAGCGTTGTAGCCAGGGAATTCCTTAACACTGTCTATCCAAATCGATGGATCGATAGGGGTGTAGAAGAACCTAACCTCGCGTGGACACCAAGGTCCCCAGATCTTAACCCGCTAGATTTTCATTTTTGGGGACATTTGAAGTCACTAGTTCATCAAACTCCAGTAGCGAACGAGGAAGATCTAAGAAACTGAATAGTAGACGCCTGTGAAACAATAAGAAACACACCAATAATTTTTGAGCGGGTACGAGATTCAATGACTTGAAGACTGAATGCCTGTATCTTCGCTGAAAGTGGTCACTTTGAACAATTTATTTGAATACAATTTAGTTTCCTTTATTTTATTTTATTCTACACATTCAAAATTTCTTCAAATAAAATGTTGATATTTCTTGCAAATTTTATTAAAACAAATACAGATTTTGCACCCTTGTTTCAGAAATAACTATTCAAACGAGTAAAAATAAATAGAATAGGTGAAATAATGGTAATTACTTCAACACGCATCGATTATCAAATAATCGACTTGAAATTTTCAAGTCCAAATATCTAGGTTGCTTATAGCGACTTGTAACAAGGGTAGTTTTTTTACGTAGATATGATAGAGGAATTGATTTTTTTAATGAAAAATGTGCTAGAAGTACGCTCAATAAAGTTATGAATCTTCAAAAAAGAAAAGACGTGTAGGTGGCGCCCCCTACGAGTAAGAGCAATAACAACATCAGGTTTGAATTCGACACCTCAAAAAACCTCTCAATACCAATTTTCGTTGAATTAATGTCAGTATTTCGAAAGTGATTTAAAAGAAAAATCGACAGTGGGTTAAAACGTGAGTCTAAAATGAGCCTGAAATTATGATGTGATCAGATTTTTGATAAACATCCGATTAGCTCTTTGGTTCTGCTAGCCTACCGTTTAGCTAGCAGAACCCGCGATATCTCCCATGATTGAAAAGCAAAGAATTTGTGACTAGGGTAATGAATTAGCCTTAAATTAGCCCAAAGTTATGGCCAGAAAAAATCCCAAGGTGGTTCTGCTAGCTTTAAGGGGGTAAGTTTCAGTGTTACGGAACCCTGGAAGAAAAGCCCGTTTCTCGTGCTCGTCAACCAACCAACTAGAGAACTATCATTTTCGGCACATCCTCCCAAATCCGTCAAAGTTGACTGGCACCCACATCAAAATTATCTGGTTGTTGGTTGCCAGTTGTATCAGGAATTGTTTGTAGTCCCAAGTTAGTTCAGACACAAAATTGATATAATAGGACGATCAACTCATTTGAAGCTCACAGTGAAAATGTCGTTGGAAAAACCGAGATACGTTTCGATTTTTTTTGGGTACACCAGAACATCTATTTGAAATGGGTATTTGGGGAATAACCCATATGGCATCCGCTACAATGCCTAGAAAACCTGGTGAATGTATTGATTCGATGGTGCTTCAGAATTTTGGGATACCAAAAACGCATTGGTTAGAGCTTTTTTTGTATGTATAAATGGTGCCGATCAGATATTGAATTACAATGAGAAACGATATTGACACCATCTGAAACTCTGGTAATATTTCATTATCAAATGCGCCCAGTGTTGTTAAGTTTATTCGAAACTTTTACAGGGTTCTAGACATTTAAGCATCCACACTATCTTATATATATATATATATATATATATATATATATATATATATATATATGTATATATATATACTGTGTCCGTCATAGAGTTGGCTACATAAGGAAAAACTAATCAAATATTTGTGGAATAGACATTTTGCGGAAGAATAATTATGAAAACACTATTTAGTCTTGCCCTGTATATTGATGCGCATGAGATTATTCAATATTCTCAACCCGTAAATAAAATTTAAACCAACTAATATTTGTAATTAAAACTGAATAATACATTATTTATCCTCACGGAATTTATTATTGTTTGGGTGGATGTGGAAAAACGAAAAACTAAATAAACAAACATTGTACAAATTTTCAATATTCTACATGACCAGCTTCGCGCTCCATACATTGGATTGTTCTGGAAAACATTTCGCGGCGAACTTAGTTCTGTTGATCAGTGCTGCACAATTCCTTATACAAATTTCTAAGTGATCTTCATTTCGAAATGGGCGTTGTTTATAAAAATTGCTTTTCAGGTAACCCCATAAAAAGAAATCACACGGTGTTAGGTCTGGAGACCTACCACTGCTCACCAAACTCATTGTTCAACCACTCCCGCACTTCAATCGTAGAATGAATAGAAGCCACATCTGGTTGAAAATATAAACGAATCCGCTCTTGTAATGGTACGTTGTCGAAAAATTAAGATATCTCGGTCCATAAAAAGTTAAAATACCGTTTGTCTAAAAAAAGGGACCTAAAATCCGCTCATTTATAATTCCACACCATACATTCACTTTGAAACTATATTGGTCCTCGAGTTCAATAATAAAATAAGGATTATGATCTGACCACCATCTACAATTTTGAGAACTGACGACACCATTTGAGGTAAAAGTTGCTTCGTCAGAAAATAGCACATTTTTGAGAAATCACGATTGTCTTCTAACATTCCCTGGAATCATGCACAAAAATAAAATCGAGCGTCATAATCCCTGTCTCGCAGTACTTGCACAAATTTTGGTTTTGTATGCTGGGTGAAAGTGATTTTGCTTTAAAATTCGTTTAACAGAGGTTTGAAATATTTCTGCTTTTTCTGCCATAATTTTCGTCGAAACTCTTGGTTCTCAGTGACTGTCAGTAAAACATTGTTTACATTATTTTTATTATTTACAACAGACTTAACGGAACACTTTTATATTTGTTTTCAACCGAACCAGTTACCTTGATTTTTTGCAATATCTTTGCCACCGTAGTAAAACGCAAATTTGCCTTTTATTGAAAATTTCAGCTAGTTCTCTTGTGCTATGATAATTTACGCCAATAGCAATACTATTTCTATTTTTTCTTGTATACTCAGTTTCGGAGCCATTCCTATTGATAGATTGAAAAAAACAAAAACTGATAAAGAACGACAACACCAACACAATTGTCAACAAGTTATTGTGACATTTGTTATTGAAGTTCAAATTTACTAACCAATATTAAATTTAGCAAAGATAAATAATGTATTATTAAGTTTCAATACCAAATATTAGTTGGTTTAAATTTTATTCACTGGTTGAGAATATTGAATAAGCTCATGTGCATCAATATACAGGGCATGACTACAGCTAGTGACAAGACTAAATCGTATTTTCATAATTAATTTCCCGCAAAATGTCTATTCCACAAATATTTGATCAGTTCTGACCCAAACTTATGTGATTTAGGTTAATAAAGCTGTTTCCAGATAAAATAAGAATGTATAATGTTTCTTAGTAAGGGTAGAGGAAGAAAATGGTATTTTTGTTTTTTGTTCCAATCTGGTTCAAAATTGGTCTTCGTTGGATTCCAAACACATTTTCTCGATAAAATTTTTCGATATCTTGTCAAATTGACCCATTTTTAGGCACCACAGACAACTTTTTTTTAAATTCCCGCCAATTAGAGTTTTTCAGAAATTTCAATAACAATTTTTTTTTCTCATATGTAGCCAACTTTATGACGGACACTGTATATATATATATATATATATATATAAAAATAAGCGTGGGAAGGTTGACGTCTCCAACGTGAAAGCAAACAGACGTGTTATCGGTGCTGCTCGCAAAGAAGGCACGAGGATTCCACTTGGGAGATGGTTGTCCAGTATATGTTTGTGGCATCATTTCCTCAAACTAATAAAATATTTGTTTCTGAGAAACTTATTTATTTATCATGTATTTTTTCAACAGAGGGCTCGAAAAATGATCGCCTTCCACTCGACCGGTCCGGGTTCGATTCCCAGCCGTGGCAATTTTTTTTATTTCAAAGTGAGTAATATTTTTGCAAATTTTTTTATTATTTTATTTAATTGAAATTTCAATGATTATAATGAGGTTGAATATCTTAAATCCTCAAAAAAGAAACGGAAGCCAAACAACCCGTGCCATGCCATTTTGTTATTATATTGCATAAACGATTTTGCAGAGTAACGTTACGCAATACTGTCATAAAGAGGATAATCTACGTCAAAGTTAGTTTACCTTGTAATTAATTTTTCATACATCTCACCAATAACGAATATGTGTGCTATCAGGGTTGTTTTTTTGTGTAATCGAATCATGTTGCCTGTAAGGTTATGAGTGGGTACTTCTTCTGAATTAATAGAAATAAAAGGAACCTAAACAGAGAGTGAAATGTCTTACCACTATCATTTTTCTTTTGTACATCACACCAATAATAAATGTGTGTGCCATCTGGGGTGACTCTTTTCGGCGGATTGATATGTTTCAACCAAAACTTCTGACAGCTATTCCTTCTCCTATTTTTAGGAAGGGTGCAGTAACTATACACGTTCCTCATATTACTCTGGCTGAAATTTCCGTTTTCATTTTTGTTTTCCTTCAGTCTATCACTGTTCTCTGCAAGTTTTGCGAAAGTTTTTCGGTTATTTTCGGACAGTTTATTGATATATTTGGAGTTAACTGCAGCTTCGATATCTGCTAGACAGTACTTTACTTCGTGCACACAGGGCAGTTCTTCTTTGCCATTGACGGTGATGTAAAGGTTTTTCGCGGGGTCGTAGAACTTTGATACACACTCGCTTACACCTTTTTTATCCAAACTTATAGCGTCGTCTGCTAATTCATATTCAGCGATGCTAGAAAAGTTTGCATTTTCATGGGTTTCTTTCAATTTTGTTTGGGATTTGCTGGGCTCTTCGGTGAAAGCACAGTCACTGTCGGGAGGACCTATTCGAGCTCTGCGCGAGCATTTTTTATGGTTATGGACAGTACAGCCCATGCTGTACATTTCGAGCGAGGTTTCTCGATTTCTTCGTTGAAAACACCCGCAGCAATTGGATGTGGAAGCAGAACCAGTCTTATCTACAACAATGAGAAAAATATATATTAGATTTGCTGGTGTACGATTGATTTATCTATGAGTCTATTATATGTGTTGAAAGTTATGAGTGGAATCATACGTTGTTTTCTGATAACGTCATTCATCTTATCACGTTTGTAGCGCGAATTTCAAGACTAGTTACACGTGTAAAACATATTTACTGAATTTTTACCCCGTATTGCACGAATATTACGAAAAATTCGTTTCAAACCTCAATCTGATCTGACCGGCTGATGATCAGCGGATACTTTTTCCTATTTCAAGGACAGTATGAACACACACAAAAATCATTGAAGATGATTAGTGTTTTGGTAAAAAAATTGTTTAATAATGAATTTGTTACTTTTTTTCGCCATTTTCATTTATAATTATCAATCCATTATGATAACTTTTCCTCCTCTTGTGAATTGAAACAGTTCCAACTAAAAACCTCGAAAAGGCTACGCATAATTCTTGATATTCTGAATTATCGGTACGCCAATTATGATTTTGTAAATTCAAGAACAAATTCTGCTTCTACATCCAATTGTCTTAAAAATATTGAATCATTCTCAGTATACTAGAATAGAAGTGTATGTATTTTTTCCAAAAAAAACATCAGACCTCATCATTCAATCGATTCGACATTATGGTTCCTCTATACTCCACCATTTATCCAAGAATTCGACAGTTACTAAAATGCTCTCGAAAATGCTTTTCAATGATAGCTTTCGTCTTTATTATTTCCTCTTATATTGATGGATATAAAAAAAAATTACCTACATTTCCTTTTATTTTGTTTCGAATAAATTCAATAGTTTTCTCAATTCATTAACGCTATCGTCTTTGAAATTTTTCGGGGATGATTATATAATGAAGCACACCTAAATGAACGTGTTGGTGTTTCGAATAAGTGTGGTGTAGCGTGCTCTCAAATCCTGTGTTTGAGTAATTTTTCCGTTCAAATAGGAAGGTTCCCTATTTCTTCTTATGGTATGGTATACTCGTAGCATAGTGAGTACTGTAAAAGTACTATCCCGTTCAACCAGTCAGCCTCGCGTAGTTTTTGACTGATACTTCTGCGTAAATGGGCAGGAGACGTCAAACATAGGTTTTAAATGTTGTTTTTGTACGTCTGTAACAACCTGCAGTTGTTAATTGATTTGTTTGTTTTATATTTTGATTATGAAATAACCTGAATCTTTCAGCCAGTGGATGGTACTTACGAACTCGCCCTATAATATAAATTCAATCAGAACGACGGTATCGAAGCTTCCATAACCAAGCGCATAGACAAATTAAATTCATAAGCGAACCCACTCAGTATGCAACCCGCATATGACAAATTGGAATGCAGCCATTAGGCTGCCCACGCCATATCGATACATTTTATGAAAGCGTTACAATTTTTGTTTAGGCTAGGGAGAAGAACAAGGGTTCCTTTGAAACCTCGTCGCGCCCTCACGGTATCAAGAACTGATGACTGGGCACGCTTCTCCACAACGACTCTGTTGTTAGAAGCTAGATGGGAGAGACGCGCCCTGAGGCTTCACGATTTTGGGAAATCCTCGCGGTGCTTCTGAAGTGGGGGTTGAATTCGAAACTTCGAAAGAATTAGAGTCGGTCAGGGACGGTTAAGTGGGCAATAGAGAGACGGGTTAAAATAAGGCGTTTTCGGAGTTAACTAGGAGACGCGTGTGTTTGCGTAGAACCGCTACTGAATGGAGAATAGTGACGGTGATTGTGCATTGGGAAACATTCGAAATTTTTGGATTTTCTCCACTGATTATGGAATAGAGCTCAGTAGACAGGGTAAGCGATTTGAAGCTGTCTGTTGATGTAACTAACCGCTTATAATTTCTGGGGAGGATTTTTTTTACCAGAGTACGCTTTTTGCAAATGAGAATAATCGATACAGGGTACTTGTCTCTTTCCACTCCATTCTGAAAAATGGTTACACATTTGTTTTCGAGTTAAATTCTTCACATTCTGCTGAGCTCCAGACATTGATATTTCGATCATGTTTATGTTTTTTTTTAAATTTATTTACTAAAATATTTTGATATGTGCCGTTTTTCTTAATCAGAATTAGTTGGTTATGTTAAATTTTCTTATTTTCATTATATAGATTTTTTTTAAGTTGCTTTTCATTTCTCTTACCTCAGAGAACTCACAGTAAGATCTAGAAGTCTCCATTAAATCATGCCTATACAGGCTATATGCATAATTGAACAATGATAAGTGACAAGTGCCGGTTACTTCCCTACAATAATGGAAAAAATTCAAATATATATTTTGTTATATTATGATTGTAGTATTACACCAGATCAAGCGGAAAAAGCTTATGTTTCGGAAATATTTACCTGAGAACCAATATAATTACATCGTGCGTAGAACCATATTAACATATTTGTTTTCAGGGAACGAATATCTGGTTTTGGTTGAATCTGATATTAAAAATACACCCCGAACCTTTACCTTAGCTTTACAATGCCTCGAATTATTGCGAAACAACGAATGATATTCCGCCCTAACGTTGAACTACAATCACGTGAGGGTGGGGAAATTGAATAACCAAATGAAGTTGCAAGAAGCCCCTCACTAGATGAAGTGATTCTTAAAACGAAGGGGATTGTCTATCTGGTGAAATCCACAGGTTTGCTTACGAGAGGATTCTCTTGTATTCTGGCATTGCCTGATAGAAAGACCCTCCTAGGTCTTCAAGAATTCGAATGTTCCGCAAAAACCAAGGAGTATCAACGTGATCCTCCTAAGAGCTATAATCTGAACCCGCTCCAGTATGTTGATGTTATTTATTGTCCCCAAGCATCTGAGGTTTGAGCATTATTTCCTTCATTTCGCCCGCAAATAAGACAATTAAGTTGAACTGTCCCCACATGAGCCTACAGTCTACTGTGTTGCCCAAATCGAGTACTTGCGCTATCATTCCAGCTTCCTTCCTGAAATAGACACACTCCTCCCTGGGAAGTTTCTTACGTTTTCTAGGAAAATTTCGTCATGTTTGGAATCACCTTCATTTTCCATCACAAGTACCACTCCTAAAGATCATTCATTGTGTTCTGGAAATAAACAATGATCATTCATTGCTCCACTGGGGTGGCCAACAAAACTGTATCATCAGCAAATAAGAATATCATGTGGGTTTCGTCACTGGTGAACAGAGTGAACAGCATAAGAAACAATACGAATACAATATTTGAATAACTCGAACCCCAGTATATCTCTTGTGACTGAAAGAGACCATTCGACTCCTACTTGAAATGTCAACTTCGCCAAGTCCAAAGACAGGTTCAGGATGAAATCTCTGCAGAAGTTCTTCAGTACGCTCATGGAGTGTACCACAAATCACAGTTCTTTTGGAATCCAAATCATCCATTCTACAAGATATTTTTGTGTCCCACCTCCTCGGTGAGCCTTTGGAGAACTATTTTTTGGCAAGCTCCGCAGAACGGTAAAGCAAACTGATTGGTTGGTCCCAGCGAGCACAAAAACATCTCAGAAATGTAAAAAGTGCGAGATTTTGAGAAATTGAACATCCACTGCGATGTTATGTTTATACATGAATAGAACTTTTATAGAACAGCCAATGTCCGCCGCAGGTGGAGATTTTCAGGATGTCCATGGGATGTCTATTATTGAAAAGGAAAACATTCTCAATTGAATATTGAATAGAAATATTTTTCTGTGAATTGAATAATCCACGATTAAAATGATTATTGTTTGTGAATATCTAACTGAAAACAACTACTTCCCAGGCAAAAGTCACGCTGGACATTGAACTACATCTGATAGACATTGAAAAAGGACCCTCACCCAGAAGAAAAAATCTGAAAGAGAAAATTCTCATTTTCATTCAGATAGTTATTTGATTTTCTATTCCAGTCTTAATTTTCACATTTAGATTTTTGCTTTTGAGTTAGGGTCCTTTCTCAATATATATCAGATGTAGTTCAATGTCCAGCGTGGCTTAAGCCGGGGAAGTAGTTGTTTTCTGTTAGATATCCACAAAAAATAACTTCATTTTTATCGTGGGTTTTTTTTTTCCACAGAAAAATATTTCTATTCAATATTTAATTGAGAATGTTTCCCTTTTCAACATGGATACCCCACAAGAGGTTATCTTGAACGATAGAAGATAGTGACTAAAGTTTATCTTTCAGTCGCAGATGATTCCACATCTGATTTGATGAACATCCTGTTTATATTTTCAACAAATCAATAATTGGTAATTTCACTACACTCAAACACTATACTTTCCACGTTTTTCTCAGTTAAAAAATAAAAAAAAACCTCATCCAACGCCGTCAACTCCAAAACAACGCAGAAAGATAAAGGTAGAATCAAGAAGACAAGAATCAGGTATCAGAATGCATTGAATACTGAATGCAGAGTTCCATGTTCTGCGAGGTTTAACATTCTCCATTGAATATTGAATGGAAATATTTTGCTGTGAATTGAAAAATCCACGATATAAATGAAGTTATTATTTGTGAATATCTAACAGAAAACAACTACTTCCCCGGCTAAAGCAAGCCACGCTGGACATTGAACTACATCTGATAGACATTGAAAAAGACCCTAACTCAAAAGAAAAAATCTGAAAGAAAATTTGTATTTTCATTCAGATAGTTATTTGATTTTCTATTCCAGTCTTAATCTTTCAGATTTTTTCTTTTGAGTTAGGGTCTTTTCTCAATATCTATCAGATGTAGTTCAATGTCCAGCGTGGCTTTAGCCGGGAAAGTAGTTGTTTTCTGTTAGATATTCCCAAAAAATAACTTTATTTTTATCGTGGATTTTTCAATTTACAGAAAAATCTTTCTATTCAATATTCAATTGAAAAGGTTTCAACATGAATACCCCACAAGAGGTTATCTTGAACGATGGAAGATAGTGACTAAAGTTTATCTTTCAGTCGCAGATGATTCCACATCTGATTTTATGAACATCCATATTTTCAAACAAATCAGTCTATTATATAATTGGTAATGTTCACTACACTTCAAACACTCATCACATCCCACGTTTTTCTCAGTTTAAATTAAAAAAACTCTAACCAACGCCGTCAATTCCAAAACAACGCAGAAGAGAAAGGTAGAATCAAGAAGACAAGAAACAGGAATCAGAATGCATTGAATACTGAATGCAGACTTCGATGTGCTGTATCCAATGTTGTTCTGCAAGGTTTATCAGGTGTTCCACACTGAATTGCCAAATTGTAACAATGTAACATGGCGGGAATTTCAAAATGAAAGCAGAAAATGAGTGGATAGGTCATATGGTCATTGGTTTTTATTATAATGAATGATATTGGTTTCATTTGTTTATGAAAATAAAAGAATGTTGTTTCTGTCCTGTGTAAAACAGGAGGTATTGGTAGCAAAATGAAGGAATACAAAATGAAATAAATAGTTGAAACTGAGGGATCGAAAAAATACAAATATTCTAAGATGTAGGTAATTCACATGGAATGCTAAACTTTTTGTTGTGTGAAATGAAGTTATTAAATAAAATTGTCGAGAACCATTATGAAACTGGACAATAAATGTAGGTATATTCAATATCTGTGATGAACCTCTCAAGGCGAACTATGTTATGTCTAGAAAAAACATCCACACATTAAAACTTTTTTGACTTCGCCAATACCTCTCAGTAGGCAAACAGAGAAATGATACAAAAAAAAACAAATACAATACTCTCAACCCCTTTAAAGTCCTCTTTGGAATATGCATATTGCATCTCAAAAAAACAACGTCATGCCCACATTTTTGAAACATCCCAAAAACTCCCAGGGATGTTTTTGCTCGCTGAGGTGGTTCTGTAGAAAAGCAAGATTTCGACCTATTTCCGGAACCATAACAAGAGTGGCATGCCTGCATCTTTGAGGAAACCTTGATATCCAATAATTACTGCACCTGTCAATCCAGAAATATTATTATGAACAATGTGAGTTGTTTCCATTCATCTTTGAGTGCACCCAGCAAACCTGGAATGGTAACATAGTTTGGTTCGAAAGGGAAATATGTTGGCCTGATTGGTAGTTGGAGGCATCAATTGACGAGATAGTACAATTTTTTCTGTTTAAACCTTGCTATCGAACGTTTGATTTTGGCTTTGCTTGTTCAAAAATAATACATTTGGAATATTACTGAAATTACGATGACTCTATCGGCGAAACAAAATCACGATCGTGGTTTGGAAGAATAACGAAATCATCATCTGTAACTATTGTGGCCTTCTGGTATATCAAAAAATTACTAGA
Organism: Gonioctena quinquepunctata; assembly: GCA_018342105.1. Lineage (NCBI taxonomy): Eukaryota > Metazoa > Arthropoda > Insecta > Coleoptera > Chrysomelidae > Gonioctena > Gonioctena quinquepunctata. The sequence continues at coordinate 145,219 of JAFIRS010002802.1, read as the reverse complement.
TGCAGTAGATATTTCATTAGTAGTTGTGAAAAATATAAGTTTTTCAGGTTATGGATTTCAAATGCAAATTGTTTTTATATAGTCTCATCATCGAATCGAGACACTACACTAGTTTTAGTACTACTCGTAAGACCTACATCCCCTTATTTGATAAGAGTGAAAGAAAATCAACATTGACATTTGACTACGCCAAACTGGTCACCAAAAAAAGACATGAATTTAAACCCACAAGGTTTGTTGGGGTCCAAAATAACAGTCGGGTACTCAGAAATAATCTACTGGTTGCATTTCAGTCAATAACCCACCATCTCTCAGATCTCCAGCTTCTATTTCACTGACACCATTATCGATGCAGTCGAGTCCTTCGCTCTCCGATCTCGCCTTGACGTCAGCTTGACTTCCACCCACCGCGGACAAGTTGTTCAGGTTGGCGCTAGGATCGCTGAGTCTTCTCTGACTCCGGTACACGTAGAAGTCATCCGGGTCGTCTTCGCAGTCCGAGTCCCACATGTCGGTGGCACAGTAGCCGGGTTCCGAGGTTGGGGTCTCGACTCCGGAACCTGAAATTAACCATAATAAATAATAGTTTAATAAAACTAAAAAACACGCTTTTATAGAAAACCAAACAAAAAAATTAAAAATAAGAAAAAAATTATTTTATTTAAAAAAAAGCGTGGGGTGCATGGTATCAATAATTATATAGTACATTGCACACCTAGGGCAGTAAAGTAAGAAATGTCTCAGATCACAGGTAATTGTTGGCCGAGGCGATACCATTCACCCCACGCTTTTTTACAAAATAAAATAATTGTTTTTTTTATTTTCTATTTTTTAGTCTGGTTTTCTATGAAAGCGTGTTTTTTAGTTTTTTAAACTATTATTTATTTCCTACTTTTTAGTTTGGCTTATTTATAAAAGCGTGTTTTTTAAGTTTTTTTTAAACTACTAGTTTTATAATTTTTTTGCAAATAAAAAAATAGAATAATCTTATCAAATTAGTGTATTGTCGTCGGTCCCCGATAAATCTACGAAGTTTGAATGAAATCTGACCGTTTAATGTGGGCCAAAATCGCGCCCAAAGGAGTCGGTTACAAACAAACAAACATACAAGTGAAACTAATATAAAGCCTGTGAAAACGTTATGTATGCGCTGCAATGAAGAAGAATTATTGACGATAATTTTGCATCAGATAATTTGACCAAATTTAACTGAATCATTGATCCAATTTAATCTGTCGGACGACAGGTAGATCAAAATACTTTGGTGCCGTGGTGGCCGCGAAACAAAAGAAAATTCTTAACATAAACAAAAGCAAACGATATTTCTGTAAGACAATAAAAACAAAAAACTTATTTCTAACAGAAAAACAATTATTTTTTGAATGGAGAGAAAAAAAATATTTACATGAAAAGACAAACCAAATTAAATATTTTGTGTACGGAATCATTTTATTAAATGTTTGAACATTCCACCATTTTGGGCCAAACAATAGCCGAATCTAATGTACAATTCTGTTCTGGTAGCCGCAAGGGTAACTGGTGTTACCTGAGCACACAACTGAATAATTTTTGCCCTCAGTTCATCTAAATTGGTGGCACGTTCGAACTCATGCCGATATACCTCCGATTTTAGCATCCCCCAGAAATTAAAATGCTACATCTGGTGATCGAGGTGGCCAGTTGATTGTACCTCGCGTACAAATAAACCGCTCGGGAAATAATTCATTCAAAAATGTAGCCTGCATTGTGGGCAGGACAACCATCTTGTTGAAACCAGACGTCGTTAAAGTAAATCAGAAGAGCGCGAACTTCAGGAATAGTTTGATTTTGCAAAAGTTGCAAATAGTTTGCTGCATTTAAATTCCCTTCAATAAAAAATGGTCGCCTGAAAGTCCCGTCCACACATTTAATTTGCTTGGGTACTGTGTCCTCACAGCAATACTCAAATGTTTATTTTTACGAAACCAATAACGTACTACGGATGGGTTGTGTTTTCGATGAATTGAGAAGGACGATTCATCGGTAAATAACACCTTTTTTAGAAAGTCATCATTTACACGAAATGCCCTATTGCATTTTTCGACCATCGTTTCACAAAACTCCATACGTCTGAAATTATCTCCAGGCAAAACTTCTTGTGTGGTCTTGACTTTGAAAGAATGATCACCGTTTCTCTTCAAAATATTCCTTACAGTTCTTTCATTCAAATTCACTTCGTCGGCGATCTGTCTAATCGAACAAGGTGTCGTTTCTGCCAATGCACACACTTGTGTTTCTCTTATTTCCCATTCCTCGGGTATTTGTCTGGGATGCGGTGGTGGATTTGTGGGACCACATTTTTTGCAATGTGCTGTCACACACCCAAAATTCTGAAATTTTTTAATAATTGAAAGGACAGTCGCTTCCGTAGGTACAGGTCTATCTGCAAAAGCCACTATGAATAGATTTCTAGTATCTTGTACAGAATTACCCCTAGAGTACCACTTAACGATCTGTACTTTCTCTGCGGTTGTGTAAATAGGCGGCATGTTTCAAAAGGTAATAATTGTCACGGTCTTTTGTTTTCGCAACCACGGCTCGGCAAGAATGAGTCGAGTCGCTGTGCGCTGTGTCGCATTGCCACGTGATTAGTTAATGCGTCGGGTGGGGTAACAGGAGGGGCGCACATCAGTGCGTCTCTCTTGTTTATGTAATATTCATATCATTGCGTTCCTTGTTGCTCGTGTAGATTTCTGTCTATACCCCAGATAAATTGTTTCCGATACTGTATACTAATATTATAAAGAGGTAAAACTTGTTTGTATGTAGGGGGTGATCTCTGGAACTACTGAACCGATGTAAAAAAAACCAATAAAAAGATAATCTATCCCTGAGTAGCATATCATTTTGACAACAATAAGTTATCGGATCAAAATCTCAATATTTGTAAATGACTTTCTAGACCGAGAGCCAGGGCCAAAAAAAGTCTCTGAATTTACTAAGCCTAGTTTTTTATATCTTGTTACAGTGGTTGTGTACACAATCATACTGCGGTCAGTCAACCGAAACTGTCTCAGGTGTCCTACCTACCGATGTAATTAAATTAATTTACTAAGGCTGAAAATCATTATACAAATTGTATTTTGTTTATAAATAAATAAAGTTATGACAGTCAGTCAGCTGAAGGTGAGGACGGAGCTGATCAGTCGGCCCCAATGTATGTACAAAAAATAGATACTGTGCAATTCATTTACTACACTTCAAAACTTTCCTCTCAACGAATTATTTGAAGATGTCGCCATTATAAAGGCAATAAAAGAATTATTTTGTTAATTTTTTTACTGTTGTATTCATTGTTTTGTTCATTTTTGGGTCATATAAGATCATAATTTGTTGACGTAAATATAATTGAAATAAATAACATAAGGAATTTTGTGATCCATTTGCTGTTTTTTTCAGAAATGAAAAAAACATTCAAAATAATGGAAATGAGCTTCCACTTCTTCATTTTGTAAATAAAATGCTACTGATGAGTCTATTTTTTTCTTCGGAACGCAAACGATTCTTTATTCAAAAGACATTTTCCGAGGGATTTATTTTATATTTACATGTGTTCTGAGGTCATATATTTGTTAACACTATCCACTGTCATTGTTATCGTATGTGTTTCACGGACAGATAAATGAACAACGATATGTTGGAGTGTCGTAAACAAATTAAAAATGATAACAGTTTGTATGATATTCAATACAGAAAATATTGAATCTGACATATTATGCATATAATATACAATTAAAAGATGGTGAATGAATAGAAGTTCAACAACATAGTATAGTAGATCAATTCTTAGTTGGATGAGGATAGGGTTTATCATCCACTCCTGATAAAACATAATAGGATTTGCGCTTTGATCGAAAACTCCGACCATAGGCGGAGACTAGTTCTTTTATTCAAATGTAACTTTGTCTATTTTTGTTTAAAAACAAATTTCATCAAACTATCTGGAAAAGGAGATTATTGAAGGATTTACAAGCGATTTTCACTAATAATATTTTTAGGTCTATTGGGTGATAATAAGAAATGGTCTGAAAGTTAATAATAATTATATTTTTTTGTATCTAAGCGAAAATATTGTAACCGTATTTTGATATCACCCTGGGCTTGGAAGGTATATTCAGTCGGATGATTTCTTGGTAATTGAGTCCAAGGTGGGCATCACTCTACTGGCCTCATCATTTTTTATTTTCGATCTTTTGGTTTTCTTTCCATATAATGATCTACGACATATCCTTGTTTTTTCAAGATTCCTTTTGTGTTGAGGCCTAAATCTGTTCGAACATTTGCAAAATTGCTTTTTATGGAGACTGTGTTGGATTTGAAGGGAAATTTAGGATATCCGCTTCTCCATTTTGTATAAAAAATTGAATTTGGAATTCGAGGAAACTCTTCCAAATGTGGAATTAATTTATTTTGTTTCGTATTGAACTTTTCTACCGAAGCAAATATCTTACATTGGGAATTTTCCACCATTCCAACATCCATTTCTTTCAAATCCAGAGCTATACCGCAGTTTCACATTCATTAATAAATCATGAAACAGTTGCTGATTGCAACTGAAGTCCGCTGAAATGGTTTCCTAGCCGTGAAACCGAGGTATGGCTTCATATTTAGAAGAACTTTCCGTTAAGTGGAAACCCCTTTTCTATGAATTGTGTAAACTTCCCAATGTAAGTGAAACATTTGAGTTGAGAAACAATATGTGGTCATTTGCAACACAATCATTTGTGATTTCCACATCCGAGAAACATTTTTCTGAATTAAAATTTCATTTGTCACAGAAAATCCAATTATAGATATATTTTTTCTCAAATCAATGGGAATTGATTGGACCACTTTTCCTCAGTTTCGAATGTTTCTTTTGCCATTAATGTTCATGTGAATCTCTGATTTGGAATAAGTTCGGATTTATAAAAAAAAGGCTTCGATAAACACTCCATTTTTTCTTCTTCGTCACAATTGTCATTTTTTAACATTAAAAAAGAGTTTTCCGAACTTTTGTTACATCTTTGAAAATGTCATTCGGAAATCACATCAGCATAGCGAGAAAAATATATTCACTTCTACTGTTTAATTTTCGCTGAAACAAATTCAACAAATAATAATTATTTAAATTAATCTAAGCAAGTATTCTGACTTTTTGTTTGATATTGATCTCCGAACTTTTCAGAGGGTCGAGTTTACAAGATTTCTTTTTTATATATAAAATTTCAAACTATGTGGCCCATTGAATAATAAATTATTAGTATTAAACACTTTCATTGGTTGTTGTACAAATTTAAAGCAGATTTGCTTGGGCCAAAAATTTCATGTGGATGGTACTTCCGACTACTGCACAAAATATTTCTTGCAGTTGTTCACAATACAAGGCTGCCTCCGCCCAAACACACACCACACTACTGTTCTACTAATTGATTCTATTATCTATACCCCAAATCCGATAAAGTATAATATGTAGCGTTTTATGGTAATTTCTGCTATAAGCGGTCAGCATTGATTACATTTGATAGATTTACTGCCAAAGTTTCGGCAGCCCCCCCCCTCTCCATCAAAGCACCAACATCATAAAACAATCGAGATAAAATTTATAAACATAGTAACAATAAATTACACTCCAAAAATCTGAAGTACCTAAAATAATTATTGTTATTGAATGGTTATTGTATCAGTCTAGTAAACAGTATTTTGAGCTGAAAACCCACGAAGGATAATGTGCATAACATTGGACAACACCTTACCTGGCAACACAACTTCAAGCCAATTTTTTTAAAATTCCCAATATAACAGGTTTTTCAGAGATACTGAAAAATGTTTGACAATTAACAATTCAACACTATGCCCAGAAAAAATATATTTACTGGAAATTAAAAAGTACGACACCTTTCATATTATTTATTATTATCATTAATTAATATCAATGTATTTTGGTTGTGCAATTAATTTTGAAAATTTCTATATGTTCCACTCTTAAATGACCACACTGTATAGTAATTCCATGAACATGTTATGATATCTCACCTTTGGGTTTTGTCACAGCCATTTCAGCATGACCCTTTCCCTGAGGGCCCTTCATTCGCACGAATTCGCACCGTTGAGTTGTGGAGGTAGAAAAAAGACCGAAAGTCATTCTTTGTGCCATTTTCGTGCTCAGACTTGATTGCTGAAATTAAATCATTCAAAATTGAATTCATTTTCTTGCGACCAGAATGATGATTAAAACAAATACTCACCCTTGCATCGTATACTTTTTTCAGAGCATCGTATCGAATTGATCCCAGGAAAATTACTCCTTGTATGCTCCCAGATCTATCTGCAGCCAATAGCTCGACACAAACCATCTCACCATCTCGAACTAAGATATCGTGGAAAACTTCATCGAAATTATCCACCTTAAAAAAATATTTTTTATATTATATAGGGTGTCAAATTTGAAAGTTGCCAGTGGAAATATTTGGGGAATGGAAAAAGATTCAAGAAATGTCCAAACCCGTTTCTAGGCAAGGTCGGAGGAACCAAAATAGCATAGTTATTTACCACGCAGGCGTGACTACAGAAATTCAAAAACAATGTACCAAAACCACCCATACACTGATATACAATACGGAGCTCAAAAAAATGAGAGATTCACTAACAACCATTATACTCATTCACACTGTAAATAGGGATGAATTCACATCAAATGCATACAATACTTCACGCAGGAAATATAAAATAATGTCTTATTGATTGTAAAAAAGAATCGTATTTTAAAAAATCCCTCTAACAGATGCAAGGACAGTTGAAAGCTTCTAAATCGTGAATGTAACGACAGAAATCAATCTAAAACTATCTCAAAAATACCACAAGACATTCAACGAATATTGCAAAAAATCTAATATCTCTACTGCCAAACATATGTCATGCTCCAAACTATTTCTTAAAACACATAAACATACCTACACATTCATTTTTTCTAGCTCCAGTTACTGAACAAGAATTGGCTGAAGCAATAAAAACGCTGAATAATTATTTTTGTTTTGATATTTGTGACTCAAATTCCTATATTCTCAAAGAGCTGGCAGACATAATATCTTCTTCCTTCTCCGCACTGATAAATGCTTGTTTTTTGCAGGAAATTTCCCAAGATGCCTTTGAAATATCAGTAGTTTTACCCCAGTTCGAAAAAGGGGTTCCACTATGTCCCGAAAACTACGGGCCAAGCTCAATCATACCGGTCCTTGCCAAAGTACTCGAGATCCTGGTTGAATGCAACTAACAAATTACTTTGATTCAAACGCTCTATGGAGAGGCCAATTTGGCTACAGAAAAAACAGATCTACAACCAAAGCCATTCTGCGACAGTACTCCATCATTTCCTTATGTGACCTAACCAAAGCCTTTAACTGTGTCTTTCATAACATCCTTCTTGAAAAACTAAGGTATTATGGAATACGAGGCTTGCCCCTCGAATTCTCTGAAACATATCTACATGGTAATTCACAGTACATGAAGACAAATGGTAAAATCTCATCCCTGGGGAAAGTTTCCTACGGTGTCCCCCAAGGCTCAGTTCTTGGCCCTGTTTTGATCCTAATTTACATCAACGACCCCTGTCACTATATGCTTCCAACAAAAAGTGTGCTCTTTGCTGATCAATTCTAATGAGGAATAAAAACTCTACTGAAGTAACGCTGAAAAAAGGAAATGAATGGTCTACTACAAATGAACTAAGCCTCAATATTGAAAAAACGACAACTCTTGATATCCTCACACCCAAACGTCTGCACAGAAAGAAGTGTGACATTACTTGGTATTGTTATAGATGATAGACACATCAAGTCGACCAGTTAGGGCGTGAACTCTCCAATGCTATATCCTTAAAACGCAGACTGAAAAATCTAGTCAGTTTTCATATACTAAGAGTATGCTCCTTCAGTCTTTTCCATAGTGATATAACTTTGAAGAATACTATTATGGGGAAATTCTGTTCAGGATGGTAAGATATTTGTTTTGCTGAAAAAATAAGCAAACTTCAGGGATAAAAATCATGCCCATTCCAATAATCTTTATTCATTCTACTTTATTAGAAATTAATCTCAGCAATGAAAATTTTGAATTTTTTTCTGCAAATCACCGGTATCCAACCAGGGCAGAAAATTTCATAAAAAACCAAACATAGACTGATAATATCTGATGAAAACACATTAAGTATGGAATTCTACAATAAACTATCAGAAAAAAATACGTCATCTGAATGCTCACGAGTTTAAAAATAAAGCATTTTCTGGTTTCACATAAGGTTTTATTTCCTTTTTATACCCACATGCAATGTATATATATTTTACTATGTTATCCTATTATTTTACTATTTACTATATACAACCTGTCTTCAAAATTCTCCATATTTGGTGCTCATTCTTACTTGATACTTGTAAAAAAAATCTGCCCTTTGTTTTCTGTAATTTATTTGTATTTTACCTATATTTTAAATATTTTGACACTATGTGACTTGCTGCAAATGTAGGACTGTAAGTAATCTGGTCAATACACTACCTACCTACCTACCTACCAAGCATATGAGCAAAGCTCGATAGTCTCACCCCCTCCCCACTATTTAGTCTAGTATATATCTCACCATGAAACAAATGTGGGGGTACGTTATTTCCTCAACTTCGCCCTTCGTGTCCATTCTCCTTCTACTTGGAGATGCGTAAACTTTTTGGGAATGCCTTTTGAGGACCTGAAGCTCTTTAGGACTCGTTCTCGTGCAAATTGCCAGAGTTAAAGTGTACTCGAATTGATGGATTATGAGATTCAGGTACACAGTTTCTTCCCAATCGATGTCTGGATCGCCTATTGGCAGTTTTCGGCTGTCTTTACGGAAGACGTCCACTTCAGTCTGGAACATTGAAAATCGACTTTCAACTTACTGTTACAAAAACGAATACGGTACGAATACGATGGGTCGAGAAGCTGCCGTCTTCAATTCTCTAGGTACTAATGTATAATAAAAATTGTTGAGGCCCTCCCACGCTTACCTAGTACGAATCTTCATGATGTATTTTTCCATGTGATTCATATGTTCCGATATAATATACAGTGCATTCCATTTAAAACGAGCCACCCTGAATAACTTTTGGTACAATGATTTTCAGGAAAAATAAAAAAACACGTCAACAATAGTATACAGGGGGACACATTTTGACATATTCACATTTGATGTTACTTCCACTATCGCACCCCCAGAGCATGTCACCATTTTTTTTAAATGGATCACCCTATATTGTTTCGCATTATCAGATGCTCCATGATGAGCAGATTTCAACAAAGTATAAAACATATGGTCTGACGCATATGGTTCGGGAGCTACAAATTATTTGGTTGAAAACGAGCCACCCTGAATGAACTTCTGTACAATCTGTTACCTAGGTTTCATAGGTGTTTTTTTTAAGTATACTTCAAAAAAGTCTTATTTTGCCTAGTTAAGTTTGAATTCGATATTCTCTTCATTTTGTATTTGTCTCATTCTACAATAACGATTACCTACCAGGTGAAGTTACAATTGGTGTTTCTGTTTTTGTGAATTCTTGAGAAGCAATGGTTATACGCTTCGAGAACGGATTGAAATAGTGAGTTTGTACTACCAGAATGGAAATAGTGCTAGAGCTGCTGCCCGTATGTTCAATGATAATCATCCAGGAAGAAATGTACGACACAAATACGTTTCGGAATTATTGAAAAAATTTATGGAAACTGGATCTGTTAGCAATAAAAAGCATAACCGTTCAGGAGTTGTCAACGATGAAGCTATTTCTATTGCAGTTTTAGGGCACGTTGGACTAATGGAAAATACGCAATCTCTTACTAAGTTATCTCAGAATCAGGAATTGGTCGTACAAATGTTTTCAGGATCCTTCTTAAGTACAAATTTCATCCATATAAGATTAGACTAGTTCATGAATTGAACGAAGATGATTTCGATAGACGTATCGAGTTTTGTGAAAGTCTCACTGAACGGATCATCTTGCATCAGAATTTCTTGAATAAAATTTGTTTTTCGGATGAAAGTACGTTTAGTTTGAATGGAGAGGTGAATCGGCAAAATTGTCGTTATTGGAGTGATGGAATCCTCATTTATACCGTCAAGTTCATACCCAACGACCTCAAAAACTGAATGTTTTGGCAGGAATTTCAGGTGACCACACAAGGACCTTTTTTTATCGATGGTAATTTGACTGGTGAGAAATATTTCGATATGTTGGAGAATCGAATAATACCGTGCATCAATAGGGCAATTGAGGAGGATATGAATTTATTCGAACAAGAAATAGTTTTCCAGCAGGATGGTGCACCTCCTCATTATGCAGCTCCAGTGCGACAATTTTTGGATGATCATTTTCCTGGTCGCTGGATTGGCAGAAGAGGTCCTACAGAATGGCCACCAAGGTCTCCGGATCTCACTCCTATGGGGTCATTTGAAGTCTAAAGTGTATGAGATAGAATCAACAACATTAGAAGATTTGAGAGAGAATATCATTAGGCATTGCAGAGAAATAACTCCCGAGATTCTCAACCATGTGAGGGCGGCAATGGAAGCTCGTTTGTACCATTGTATGGAAGTTGGTGGAAACGTTTTTGAAAATTTACTATAGAAATTTGTTTTCTTCTCATTGTCAAGTCATCAGATTTTGATTCAAGAATTTGATAAGAAATCTCTTTTTCTGATTCATTGCTTCATTTGTCTCTAGAACGAATATTTCGAAATGTCGCCTACTGTATAAATTGTTGACCTGTTTTTTTATTTTTACTGCAAATCGTTGTTTCAAAAGTTATTCAGGGTGGCTCGTTTTCAACCAAATAATTTGTAGCTCCCGAACCATATGCGTCAGACCATATGTTTTATACTTTGTTGAAATCTGCTCATCATGGAGCATCTGACATGCTCGGGGGGTGCGATAGTGGAAGTAACATCAAATGTGAATATGTCAAAATGTGTCCCCCTGTATACTATTGTTGACGTGTTTTTTTATTTTTCCTGAAAATCATTGTACCAAAAGTTATTCAGGGTGGCTCGTTTTAAATGGAATGCACTGTATAAAAACTCTTCGTAAACTCTAATCATGGATTTTTCATCAATTATCGGCCGCTTAGTTTTGAAATATATGCCCAATTGGGCATAGAGATTGTTGTGAGTTATTGAAAAAATATTCATTGATTGAAAGTTTTCACGGTATTCATTTCTCCTGTGCTACACCAACAGCAATTCTATCGGTCCTTGGGCAAGAACAAGAACCAATAGAATAAGGATTCGCAGGCAATTGATCATTGTTTAGGATTTATATTCTCAAAATCTAACTATCACTTAGCACTAAACGATTTACACCATCCACTATTTCCACCTTCCTTCTCAGAAATCAACAAATTAACTATCTTCATCATTCATCTAACTCTAATTTATATCCCGATATCCTAATAGTAATAATTTCATGAGTTTTTTTCAGTCTCAATCTCCGGAAATGTATGTACATACCTCGAATTTCGGCAAATACCTTGGAGAACCCTTTACGTGTTTCTTCCTCACGAAGAACAAGAGATCGTCGCAATCCATCGTTGATTCATTTTGAAACAGGAAATGTCTCACGAATAAGTCCGTCCAATACGTGGTTCCTTGTAACATCACAAAACCCGACTCTGAAAAAAAAACCTCTTAGGTCAATTGAAATATTGAAGAAAAATCGTTCGACCACACACAGTGTGGAAGAGACAAATGAAATACATTCCGAGACGTTTCAATTTACTGTTCTAAAATGATATCCTGCAACGTAAAAATCTCTCTGAATTCAACCCCCTTCGTGTGACAGTTGCAACCACAAAATTTTTGGAACGAAGTTCCTTATCGCGCGTTGCGAAAGGGAGCTAGACGGAATAAATTAAGACAAAAAGTTGTAACGACACTTTCTGCTGTAGTTGTAAGCCGTGCGGCGTGCGCGTGTTTCTCTGTCTGTCTCTCTCTCTCTCTCTCTCTCACATTGAAAGCAAGCCAGTTATATTCGTTTCGTCTTTCTATTTCGCATTGAACAGTGTGGTGTCGCGACGATTATTTTTGTTGAGTGTATACAGGTTTTTTGTACATAATAAATAATAATAAAAAATTATAACAATAATGAATCCTGACAGTGTTTCTGCACAAGTTCCGGATATTGCTGATGGAGTTAGGTAAGTAGAGATTTTATATAGACAATAATAAATGCTTATGTATTTTTAGCAAGTACGCATTATAACCTCTCTTTACTATTGTGCTAACCAAGTCATACACGTTATAATCTCTCCATTATTGTGTGTTTAGCAAGTGTACGCGTCTTAACTTTAATAAATTTGCGCAGTATATTATCAATTATCAACAGTATTTTTGGTTGTCATACTGTCGATATTTCAGCTTTAATTTATATATAAACTTGTAATTTTGATATATTATATGTAAATTTGCACACAGAAAAAATCAAATTGTTGATACAAACAAATGAAAGTGTCGTATATGCCCGACAAAATATAATCTCAAAATGGTTAATTATTTCTGGGTTTTGGATCAAATTCAAAGTTTCAATCAACTGAAACTAATTTGCATGAACCAAATATCTTATTCAACCAACTCTATTAATAACTCGTTTTGGCAGAAATGTTGTTTCAACCATGTAATTATTTTGTTGAATCGAATAATCAAATTGCTTTGACAAAAATATTCATTCAAATAAGTATTTATGTCGAATTGATTAATTCAATAAAATGTCAATTCAACAAAATAAGCTAATATCTTCGTCGCGTCGCAACGATGATAATTTGGCTTTGCTATTGCGATTGTGCGAACGCTTTGCCATCTAACGCATATAATACAACCAATATAATATACTTCTATTTGAATTAATCTTTTTCCGTTATTTGATTCAAACAACTATTATATTTGTGTTCAAACAAATTTTCATTCAATATGAGTTGGAGATTATTTCAGAAGATGAACATATATTCAAATCAAAGAAATGTTAGCATTGCATTGAGAAATCCATTTTGTCACCGAAATATAATGATTCCATCAATCAAATACACCTGTGTTTTGGGATGAATTTTATTTAGTCGGGTCAAGCTAATAAGAGTGACAAAATAAATTTTGTTGAAATAACAAATCCTTTTTTTTTCGTGCAGTTTTTAAATATTATCTTTTCATACTCTCAATGGCCTCTATTGAGCCTGAAGCTATATTTGTTTTATGACTTGCCATAAATGTTCTTTGTACATAACATGGTCAAATAAACTTCTCTACTGATTTTTGCGAAAAATAATATTAGGAGGCGGGATAAGCAGGATTTTACTGATTCGTGATTGGGACATCAAATTCATAACCGATACACATTTCTGCTGAAAATATTTCAGTTCAGAAAAATTCGAATTTTCCCACTTCCCACGGAAACACTTTCGTATTTATCCTTATTAGTGGAGTAGAGCTCTGAAATTTCCACGATGGGTAGATATACCGGGGATGTGTCGAAAATGCTAAGCTTCCAGATGGGAGTACGAAAATATGTATTTTCAGAAGGGAGTATTGAACTTAGTTTCCGAAAACATCACAAAGTCGAAAAAGTGTTCAAAATAAAAAACAAGGCAGTATGTTATCAAAGCATTTTTCAAAAAAAATATTTTCCTTTCTTTTTCTGTTTATTAATATTCATTTAAGAAACAACGGCTAGAGAAACTTTGTCAACAGACCACGAACATTTTTAAAACAGTTTTTAGTAGTTGAAAAACTTGTGGTAAACAAGTTTGCATTTCAGGCTTCAGACGATTTGTCATCTTTTATCTAGAGAACAAATTTTGACATGTTTTTTCCCAATAGGTGGATTATCTTTGATATCTATAATTAGAACTCATATACCCACTATTACTTGCCTCGATTATTTTGAATATTTAACATGATACATCGTGATTGTTGAGTTAGTGTCTTAGTGTCATCTCCACTTGAAGAAGCCAGTTCAGTGAAAATCATTCAGTGAAGTGAGTACTTTACTTAATATGTATTATCATCAAGTATCGACCTCATCAATTAAAAAAAGATATATATTAAGCCTATATCACATACAAGCTGAGTATTTTTTCGTGATGCCAAGTGTTTATTCACTAGATTGTTTAGCTACGATAATAACTGTTTGTATTGAATTGTAAATGAACATTATTATTATTATATTATAAAAAAAACTCCTTATCCTGACGAGTACCATTTATCCGGAAAATTTAAAACAGTCTGTATGTCAATGAATTCTTATTCATCAATTTTCATAATATAAATTACCCATTTTTTATTCTTTTTTATCGTTTTTGACTTTTAACTTGGAAACTGATGGAGCAATAAAATTTTTGTAGAAAATCAATATGCAAAGAAAATGAGCCCTAGCACAATTCGATCGGATCATTAGTAACGGAAAAAAACCGGAAAAACCGAAAAAAAAATCTTAACTCTGCCACTTTTTGAGTTATATTGCAAACTTTCCACGACATGGTAGTGATTAATATGTACTTTATGTGTGAAAAACTCAGGCGCTGTCGGATCATTAATTTTGGCATTATTGCAATCTGAATTTTTTTATGCAGCAGACCTGGATGCATCATAGGTGGTCCGATTCCAATTTTTCAAAAAGAGTAGAAGTATAGTGCTACGAAATGTATATTCTCATTTTGCGCTAAAATGCTGCAAAATAGGTGAGCGAGTAGTAGTGGGGGTAGAGCAGCAGACGCGGGGAAGCCTATGTATAATAATTCAAGCGTGCTGCGCCCGTTATGAATCTGCTGCTCTATGCTCAGCCGCTTTCATGCACTCGCTGGTTTTCGGTCATGTTTGAAAGTATTTCTCACCAATTTCGCAGCATTTCAACGCAAAATGAAAATAAACATTTTGTAGTACTATACTTCTACTCTCGAAATCTCTCTGGATAATTGGAATCGGACCACCTATAACGCATCCAGGTCTGCTGCAATAGAGTGCATTAAAAAATTCAGATTGCAATTATGCCAAAACTAATAATGCAACAGTGCCCGAGTTTTTCACACATAAAGTACCTATCAATCACTACTATGTCGCGGATAACCTGCTTTGAATTTCGAAAAATTGCGGTGTTATGAGTTTTTCAAAAAATGGAGTTTTTTTCCGGTTTTTCTGGTTTTTCCCCGTTATTAATAATCCGAGTCGTGCTGGGGCTCATTTTCTTTGCATTTTGATTATCTACAATTTGTCCATTGAGAAGATCTAGACTGCTCCTTTAGTTTTAAATGTTTATAACAAATTGAGCAATGACAGTCGCGAGTAGGGAACATAACAGGATATAACTACGGACCATCTTTCGTATGATGGCACAGTCGGTTTCCTGATAGTATTTTTGTCACGAAAAAATATCTATTAATTGGTCTAATTGGATACTCTTCATTTGCCATGCCAAAGTAACATTTCAGCCATTTTTTCATTTTTGTCATAGATAAATGTCATATATGATATCCAGTACATTTCTTATTATAGTAATAGAATAAACTGGAAAGATTTTATGGAATACTCGATTCTGTTTTGTACTATCTACTTAACAGTTGTGATGCAAGAGTTTACTTTCACAAAATGAACTCAAACTTTTAATTGCCAAATCTCATAACCTATTCTATATTTCGTTCCCCTACCCATATTGTGGATCAAATTTGGCACATTTCCAAAAAACAAAAGAAATCACTATTAGTTGGCCTAAAAAAAGCATTAAAGGCACACATCATAAACTGGCATCTTCAAGTAATTAAATTCATTTTCATTTTCTTCAAAATATGTTAAATCAATTCAGAACATAGGCATAAGTATCCTATATAAACCCATTTCACAACACCTTTGTTTTCTTCATAAAAATTGATACTGTATAGCCGAAATATCTGGTCCCCTATAAAAAGCACGCTTCTCATAAACGAATATGTATTCATCAAAACGAAAAAGTTCAATAAAACAAATTCAACGGACCCATTATTCTACATATCCTTTCTCATTTGAAAATTTAATCTTTCAATATTTTGGGAAGATATATGTGATATATGTGTGAATTGAAAATGTCAGCTAAAGTGTTATAGGAGAGCCAAATCGTCTATGAAGGAATGAGATGGGTAGTCACATTTTCCAAAAAAAATTACCACTCACCATCTTTCAGCAACTGCCTCATTTCCTTGGTCCTCTGGAAATTAATTTCCTCCAGTAACTGCTCCAAAACGGTGGGTGTTTTCAAGGAGCTATTGGAGTAAGCCATTTTTGTACTTTACGTCGGTTTCAGGAAAAACTATTGTCCACTCTCATGTATTCATTGGAATAAAAATTGTCTGTAACATTTTTCGACGTTGTTTTCAGTTTTGCACTGTGAATTTCTGTTTTTCAGGAGCTGCGCTTCGGCACGTGACTAATGCGAATATATCGTATATAACAGGATCGATATCCTACAAGGCACATGCGTGGGTGGGACCTGATTGTTTTTCGATAAGCCAGGAGCGGCAGGTCGCGTTAAGGGAAGAGTGTAGCTTTGGAAGCCATTTTTTATTTGAATTCACTTACAAGGTATTTCCTGGAAATTTCAAAATATTAGTATGTATTTTTTGACACGGGTTATCATGAAACAAAGTTGTAACTTTCAGGTAGGATTTTTGAACCACCTGGTATACCGCAACGGAATTTGGTGGGCTTAAATAGGAGATGAAAACTTACTTTTTCATGAAAAAATCACAGCTAAAAGTTTTAAAATGGCGGCTGAGCGCCTTATTCGATAATTTTTTTAAATGGATTATTATTCCGATTTTGAAATCTGCTCATAATTTACAACAGTTTTCTCCAATACACTTTACTCCTAAATTCAATTGTTTTCTAAATATTTATTTTTGAAAAGTGACATATTGGTCATTTCAAACCCAACCAAAAACACTGATGTTACTTTCAATCAAGTTTGCATTGGAAAAAATCGTTGTCGCGGTAACATCCTGTTTACTGTCAAACTGAACTGCTAACTGTCAAATAGTCCATTGAGCGCCAAAATCCTTTTATGAAAAGTGTGATCATGGCTCGTCGTTTACACGATAAATTTGAAGCAGTATTGATATTTGGAGAAGCTGGAAGAAATTATCATCTAGCAGTCCGTATGTTTAATGATAGATTTCCCGAGAATCCTATTTCGAGGTCATATTTGCGCAAACTTTTAAATAAGCTCCAAGCAACTGGTACGCTGAAAGATGCTCCAAGATCAGGAAGACCGCCTCTTTCAGAAGAAAAAAGGCAGAAATTGTTGCTGAAATGGTAATCAATCCGACTCAGTCGACGTCTGCAGTTGCTGAATCCTGTGGAGTATGTGCAAAAAGTATCCAAAGAGTCCGAAAAAAAGAAAAGTTTCATCCCTATAAAATGAAAATCCTGCATGCTCTCACGGTGGATGATCCAGAATTTTGTGAGTGGTTGACAAGAACAATTGAAGGAGAACGGGGCTTCCTAATACGTGTATGTTTCGCAGACGAATGCACGTTTTTTCTTAATGGAAAAGTCAACAAACAGAATGTACGATACTGGAGCGATACCAATCCGCATATTTTTAGAGAGGGACATACCCAGTTTCCTAAAAAGGTGAATGTTTGGGCGGGGATTTTGGGCAATCGCGTTGTTGGACCCATTTTCATCAGAGGCAATCTTACAGGAGTTCTTTACAGAAATCTTTTAAAAAATGAAATTGAACCTCGAATAAGACAAATTGTATTAAACAATCAGGAAGAGTTTACAAATCGTGAAATCATATTTCAGCAGGATGGGGCACCTCCCCATTTCGATCGCATGGCTAGAGAGTTCCTCGATACAAACTTTACTGGGCGATGGATAGGTCGCAGGGGATGTACAGAGCCACCAAGATCTCCGGATCTTACACCTCTAGATTTTTTACTTTGGGGGTATCTGAAGTCAAAAATCTACGCCACTGAATGCCAAACAATAGAAGAGTTGGAACGCAGAATAATAGATACATGTGAAGAAATAGATGAACAGACTTTCATCAACGTGAAGAAGCTATTTATAATAGGGCACTTTATTGTCAAGATTTAGGAGGGGGCCACATTGAACACTTGATGAAATAATTGTTAGGGTTAAATAAAAGTGTCAAAAATAAATTAAAATTTTTTAGCTAACTAATTTGTTTTGATTGTGAATTTACAGTACACATTCGTAGGCTTCGAGATTTTCCGGTAAGCGGTACTGTGTATCCTTAATAAACTCTCTTTACGCCTATTATCAGTCGAATTCATCAAGAGATTTAACTACAAAGTGATAACAACATTTAGTTAGCAAAATGTTTTACCGGAAGTGACCAAAATCGATACTTCATTTTAAACCGGAATGTTACTTTCCAAACATTAATATTTCGAAAACAATTGAATTTGGGAGTGAAGTGTATTGGAGAAAACTGTTGAGAATCATGAGCAGATTTCGAAAATGGAATAATATACGGGGTGTTCTATTTAAAAAAACTATTGAAGAAGGCGCTCAGCTGCCATTTTGGAATTTTTAGCTGTGATTTTTTCATGAAAACGTAGGTTTTTATCTCCTATTTGAGCCCTCCAAATTTCGTTGCGATATACCAGGTGGTTCAAAAATTATTAGGGGGCGAATGGACTTACGACGAGCACTGTATGTACTGTTTATTGAAGTACGAGAGTGGACTGAAAAAATTCCGACCCAACGAAGATACAACACATTTCTTCTTCAAATTTATTTTTAATTTATTACATAGTTTCCTTGTGAGTCTACACACTTTTCCCATCGATGCTCCCATCTCTTTAAACCGTCCAAGTATTACTCGGCGTCTTTTAACGCCATTAAGGTGATGGCCTCCTTATTTGACGAAAATCTCTTTCCTCTGATCGAAACTTTCAGCTTAGGGAACAGAAAAAAGTTCAAGCAGTTCAAACGGAAATTCGTGGATTTTGCCATGGCATCCGCTGAGGGGGGAGACGACGCATTGTCATGGTGAAACATTTTTTTTCTGCAAATGTGGCCGTTTTTCCGCAATGTTTGCTTTCAGCTTGTCAAGAAATGATGCATAGTATGCTCCTGTTATGGTTTTTCCACCAGTGCGCGTAAGCTCTTAGAGGTGATTTTTGTCATAAATTCATTGTGACTATCACATCACCAAAGACTGCGCGCACTTACAGTGACAGTCACGTAATTTATTCTTTATTCGTCAAGATGGATCTCGAGGGTTTATGGACCGTCGTGGGGCAAAACCGATTGTATAATCGAGGGGTAATCTTTTTTTTTTCGTCGAGCCCGGCATGACGAAGATTATTTGAAGCGCGGTTCCTCCCGCCCCGTTCTGGTCAAAATTATAGGTCGCGGAAAAGAATCGCATTTTACAGAAAAATTTCACTACACTTTACACCAGGGAAAAAAAGGAGGGAAGAGGGGGGGGGGTCATTAAAAATCGTGTGGTCAACTAGGCAAATAATTTTTTTCGCATTTAGATCCTCAAATGGTCCTCCGTCCTTTTTCGAAAAGTGAGGGAGTGGGGTGACATTTTGTTACCAATGCGCGCACGGCCATTTAAGCCTACGGACGGGGCGACAGTCGCGTCACTAGCGTGTCGCCAGACCCCGCAGACAATAAGTCACCCAGTTGTTGCGTATTCAAGTGCGCGCTACATCGTAAGGGTCCCTAGCCATGGCGACAGTGACGAAACAGTCACGGTGACAAAAATCACCAGTACCCGCAGGCTCCAAGAGCCGCGCTCATAGGTTTAAATTGGCATGCGCTCATTGGTAACATAATGTCACCTCATTCCCTCGATTGAACCGGATGACTTTTCAAAAGAGAACGGGGTACCATTTGAGCGTCTGAATGCGGAAAAAAAAATCGTTTGCACAGCTGTCCCCCTCCCTAATTTTTAACGATTCTTTCCCCTGTCTCCCCTCCGAAGAGAGCTCTAAAAGGGTACTATGCAAAAATGTAATGGTATTTCTCTGTAAAACGCGAAATCATTTCCTAAACCCATAGTTTCGACCAGAAGGAGGCGGGGGGTTTCTCAAACCAATTTTTAAAACTGATACATCAAACCACTTCTGATGAAAAGCTGTTACATTCTCTCATGAATGCTGTACATAAGAATGCTGTACATACTATGTTACAGTGTATTATTTTCACTTATAATACCACAAGAGCTTCAAAATTATCGGGTATTTCCCGATAGGTTCGTTGCAAACAAATTAAGGAGTCAAGTTTTTCAGGTTAAAAAATCACGAGCGCGAAGCGCGAGTGATTTTTCCTGAAAAACTTGACGACTTTATTTGTTTGCAGGGAACCTTGAGGGAAATGCCAAATAATTTTGAAGCTCGTGTGGTATTCGGGGGATTATTTTTCCGTCCCAAAAAAGTAGTAAATTGGTTCCAAACTGTTTTTTTTGCCTTCTCCGTATTAATGGGAACATTTCCTTTGACTTTTTTATCGATGGTGGACAGAGAACAAACTCCAAATCGACTCATTTTCATGCAAAATCTCCAATTGTCACAATTGAATTCAACCTGTCAGTTTGAAGTGTGGTTAATTTGACTGGATCATGTTTTGTTTTTTATATATAGCAACTACCAGAGAAAATTTTCAAAAAATTATCAGTATAATACCATGTAGGTTGTACCACGTGACGTCGAATGGTGCAATTCTATTGGTCGATATTTGGGTCGGAAAAATAATCAGAATTATTCCTTAATTTTCATAGAATTAGGTTGGGACATGATTTTTTATTACATATTTCGAATCTACGTATAGGACTTTGTTATTACATTTTTTTCCTACGATTCTCAAACAATTTCTGAGAATGGTACAGCGTTTTGGAAACGACGAGTTTCAAAACGCCTCCATGACCTTGGAGAGAAAGCGTGACGTCACAATATTGTTAGGCCCGTTGATCCTGCTCTCTTCTGCAGTAGGCAGCGAGCACGTGTAGCTACCGCTAATATTGCGAAGTGTTTATTGTTAGCATCGTTATCAATATACATTTTGTAATTTTCAAAATGCCTACTCCAAAAATGAGTTACCGTTGGTGTTTTGTACCTGGTTGTGACAATTCAACAAGAAAAACACCGCAAAAATTATTTTTTTGCGTGCCCTTCAAAGAAAAAGGGGAAAAAAGTGGTTTTGTGTTGCTCGTCGCATACCAACAAAAACACAATTGTTTTGCTGTGAGGATCATTTCACTTTGAAGGATTATATGGAAAACCACAAACAGAATTCATTAAAAAAGACGTTCTGCTCCACATTTTCAATGAGCATTTATAATGAGGCTGTAAATCGACCATAGCTCAAATCATATCACAATAAAAAATCGTTTTGAGACCTACTCGGAAGATCTGCTAATTCACACATATTTTGTGTCATCAGCGGAAGCTTGATTCGATTTTTTAAAATCTATTACGATTCGATGAATAGACAAACGCATGACTTCACACTCTTTAATATTCTGATGATATCGAGTATACTGCACGTCAATTTGTTTTTCCTGAGACGTCACTAAAAATTCTCGTAAAAAGTTTTTTTTCGCATCGTTTGTGTATGGCCCAGAAACAACAGAAGAATTATGGAATTCAGATACTTTTATGAATGTTTCAGTTGTTCCTACTGTAGACAAAACGGATTTTTTTCAATAGCACAGTACTTCGGTAACAGCAAGTTCTTCGTACCGGCGATATAATCACATTTAAAAAGCCATCGCATGTTTACAACCCTTGACAACAACAAAAGGGCTGCTGCTTGAAAAATGTTGTTACAAAAGTTACTGACAAGTTTTATGAATTTTCAGGTGGTTTTCGACAGCGTATAAAAAGAGTAATGCAATACATTTCTAGTTGTAAGTTCCCAAAATTACGTGAATAAATAAATATGAATGTACTACACTTTACGAAAATTTTTAATAACTTCAATTTTTGATGTATTGATGTATTTTTGCATAGTTACTTCACAAATAACAGAGATTTTCCCTAAAAAAATAATCAATAAAATATCCTGATTCTCTCGATTTTAATAATATTATTTCCATTACTATCGATTGGTCTTATATTTTTACCTTTCGCAGCTGCACAATCCAAACAGAAATCGTTTTGAATGACATCTGATTTTTCACATCATGTCCCAACCTAATTCACTGAGAAAATGATGGATGCCCCTTGCCCATTGTCAGGGGCGTGTCGAGGCTTGTGAATTTCCAGTGAGACTTACTAGGTAAGCCTTGATATATCATATCTATAAACCAGCTTGGTCCTTGAAAAATCTAGTATATGAAACTTGCATATCTTTTCCAGAACTTGTCTTATAATAAGATCAAAATGGCCTCAACATATTTTTTTTGTACTGAGTAAAAGCCACAGAACTATAACATAGAGGAGAATGGAAAAGTAATATATATCTGTCACTTTATTTCACTTATGACTGCGTTTGAAATAAGCGGGATCTGAGTTTGCGCATAAGCTACTGCCAGTAGTCATTCGACTTGACATCTTGAATAACATATTTCAAATACCATAGTTTTTATCTTGTTTTTGGATTGTTTTGTGTGCTATTCGGTGTTTTTGGGCTTCATTGTGAACTTTATTCAAAATGCCTATTAGTTGTCTTGTTTGGTCTTGTCCAAGTAATGGAAATATGGAAGGAATCTCCTTTCACCGGTAAGATTTGTATTTTTACAGAATCGTACTAGGTTTTTTATGACGCCACTTTAGATGATATACCAGTATAAGATATCCGATATGTCCCATTTATTCTAGTTCCATTCAAGCAAACCGAATATTCACTAAAAAAATCAATAGTATCTAAATATTTGTCAACTGTCTGCTTTTATTTCAGTTTGGGAAAGGTTAGATATTCTTCTTGGTTGAAAGCAATTGGTAGGAATCCAGAAGAGAACATTAGTCCCTCAAATGTTATTTGTTCTAAACATTTTCCGGAATCTGACTTTGTGGTGAAAAGAAAAAGGGCTGTGTTGAAAACTGATGCAGTTCCGAAGCTGTTGCTACCTAAGAATGCACCCTTTACATCACAATCAAAAATGTCTTCACCCGGACCAATATCGAGGTACTAAAATAAAAATATATCCGTTGGTACAGATTGTTTACAGTTTTATAATTTTCTAGAGACCCTGTTTCACAGATGCTTCCTTCAAAGAATCGATGGAAACCTTTCATCCAGTGATTCAGGGTCACACCCTAAACCTTTGATAGCGTAAGTTCACTTATTCAGTCATCATGGACCTATGATCAATTTTCACTTGTGAAGGATAGAGGGCAATTTTTCTTACTAGTGGAGTAGGATATCAAAGTATCTAGTTGTCATCTTATATTCCACTCAAAAAAATAATTAAAACCAGGTGTAGGAAATGAAATTTACAGAGGATTTTGAGATTTTTTGATAAAGTATATGAGTGGGAATCTGATTATTGTCATGAATTTTTGCAGTGGAACCTTATTCAAAATACCAATTAAATAACACAAAACATATCTCTTGACGTATTTGAAGTCTTAGGTGAACTTTGTGTTTTGATTGAAATTTGAAGATCTATAATTCTGCATACTTAAAGCCTGCACGCACTGGTTATTTATGTCACCTTGACTGTTTCGTCACTTTCACCGTGGCTAGGGACCCTTACGGTGGTGCACTTGAATATTTAACTTATTGTCGTGGGGTCTAGCGAAATGCTAGTGACACAACTATCACCACATCCGTAGGTTTAAATTGCAGTGCGCACATTGGTAACAAAATGTCACCTCACGCAGCTAGTCGAGCTGTACTTAGAGAACGTCTTTGTTCAGCAGGGATGGATAATATCATTCTTATATTTTTGTAAGATATGGTAGGTTTTAGTAAACGTAATAATTCCTCAAAACCTGATACTCATTCGAAAGTAGCGAAAAAAATTGTCTGGATAAGCATGTAACTTTGCAAACGTAGAGTAGAACTTCCCACTATCAGTCTATCACTCTAACCCAATATTCCCAACCCAATATGATTAAGCCAATATTCTTTACAATTGTAACTTTTCCTGTTTCTAATAACAAGTGCAATAACGGACAACTAATTCCACGAGATCCATCTTGACAAATAACAAATAAATTGAGTGACTTTCACTGTGTGTGCAGTCAAGAAATATTCAGTCACTTGACAGTGACAATGCATTAATCGTCACCCTGACAAAAATCACCAGTGTGTGCAGGCTCTTATAGTTATAAAAATGTAGGTATAATATATATTTTTATCAAATTATAGGAGTTCATCTGATAATGCTGGATTGAAAGAGGTTCAAAAAAGAAACAGAAAGTTGGTTAGGACGTTTCATACATATGCGTAAGTATTTACATGGATTTATACAAGAACTTTTTGCTAGTAATCAATTAAATATTTTTTTTTTACAAATCTGCAAAATAATAGCAGTTTCTAAGTGGAGAAGAAATATCTATGAAGGATTTTTTCCACTATTATAATTGAAAAAATATTTTTGGTTTGTTGGACAAAAAGCTCTTTTATCATCACTTCCCCCAACAATTCATACAAAAATTATATTCTTCAGATCATCTCCAGATATGTTCAAAACCAGATACATGAATGAAAGAACCAAGTATCACCAGAAAAGCAGAAGACTCAGAAACAAGGTTTCTCATCTAAAGGAAGTGGTAAATGACATTAGGAGAAAAGATTTATTGAGTCCTAATGCATGTGATTTGTTAGAAAAAACTTTTTCTGGCTTACCTCTGGCAATAATGAAAAGAATGCTGGCCAATTCTAGGAGAGGAAAGACTGTTAGGCAAAAATATGATGAAGTTATAAGAAGCTTTGCTATGACTCTACATTTTTACTCCAGCAAAGCTTATGAATATGTCCGGAAAACATTCAACTTAGCACTTCCTTCACAGCGAGTGATTAGAGGTTGGTTTTCGAATATATCATGTGAACCTGGATTCTCACAGCCAGCATTTGATTCCTTGAAAACTAAAGTGGCAGATTATAAAACTAGGGGGCAAACTTTATTATGCAGTTTGATGTTCGATGAAATGTCAATAAAGAAACACATTGACTTATATGATGGAAAATCTTGGGGCTAGTGTCAATGTCGGTACAAATGCCATGGAAGATGATAGGAGACAATATGCAGCTGAGGCATTTGTGTTGATGGTAGTGGCTGTTAACGGACATTGAAATTACCCATAGCTTATTTCTTCATAGATGGACTGAATGCTGAAGAACGGGCAAACATAGTGAAAGAAGCTTTAATTAAATTGCATGCATGTGGAGTCATTATCACATCAGTGTCTTGTGATGGACCAAATGTAAATTTCTATGATGGGAGCTCTTGGTGCTAAGGTTGCTAACATAGATGGAAGTGCAATCATATTTTCTACATCCTGTAGATCAAAGTAAAATATATATTATATTGATGTATGTCATATGATCAAATTGATTCTAAATAATTGGGCTACATTAGGCAGATTTATTGATCCTGATGATCAGATTGTGGATTTCAATTATGTAACATTGCTCCATTATATATCAGGAACATGAAGGTTTACGCTTTGGGACAAAATTGAAAACTGCACATATGAATTGAGACAGCAAAAATGAAGGTAAATTTGAGGCGTTTTTAATATTCAATACACAAAATGATTAATTTTTATGCAAAATTATGTTTTTATTCCAGTAGATAAAACTATAATGAAAAAAAAAATTCTGGAACATAGGTAGTTTTAGTTTTCATGCAAAAGGAATTTTCAAATTGTTTATTGTAATAAATAATATTGTAAATCGTAATTATCACACATGCATTTTTTCATATCTATAATGGAATGAAAGATATCAAAATTGTAATTATAAAATTATTTCAGGTCAACTTGGCTGTACAAACCATCAGTGAGAGTGTAGCAAGTGCAATTGAATTTCTCATGGTAGATATGAAAGATATCCGATTTAGAGATGCTGGGCCAACAATTAAATTCATTCGTCTCATTGATGCACTTTTTGATTTATTGAATTCACGAAATCCAACAACTGTACATATGAAAATGCCCCTAGCCAAAAGGAATAAGGCCTTGTGGAAGCCTTTTATGGAGAATGCTGTGTATTATCTCAGCAAATTAAAAACCATAAACAATGTGAGACTCATCAATAGCCCTCAAAGAACTGGATTCAAAGGCTTCATTATATCCACCTTAGCAGTTCTAGAAATCTACAAAACATTTGTGGAAAATGAAGCCATATTGAAGTATGTGCTAACATACAAGTTCAGTACCGATCACCTGGAACTATTTTTCTGTTCAATGAGGTAATTTTAACTTCTGCCTTTAATGGCTTTTATTTGTCCTGTTATAGACAAAGATCATCAACTACAATATTCCATTTTCAGGGTTCGCAATGGTTGGAATAATAATCCATCTGCTTTACAGTTTTTCCACTCATATCGACGTTTGTTTCTGCATCATGATATTAAAAACCTGAGTGGTAACTGTACGGCACAAGATGACACCAATATTCTCTTCACCTACAACGAAAAAATAATAGAACAGAGATTCCATTGCAAACAAGGATATTCAGATTATGAAAAATATATGTTGAAGATAATGACACTGTCATACATGATCATGATTACATCATGCCTATTCACTTACCTCTTTCAGATATTTCTGAAAATGTTGTCTTATGTGGCTGGTTAAGCTGTGAATATGACTGCAAAATTAATTAAATGTCCTACATGTCTCGAGTCCATTTGTAATAGTAAACTGGAACACAGTAGTTTGAAACTACTTGTACGGAAACAATGGGGTACATTAACTATTCCCTCAGAAATTACAATTACAGTGTGTAAGGAAGTAGAAATGATGTTGAGAAGAGTGTTTTTGGTAACGAATAATGAATTACCAGAGGACTAATTTTTGCAAACTTTTGTCATGGCCATTAATTCAAAACTATTATTCATAAAAAGTTTGTTTAAAGATATTGAAAATCATAGTTTACAATATTTAACTTTAGAGGAAAATCATATATCAAGACTAATCAAAACACTCACATTATCTTATTTGAAAATAAGATTGTTTAATGTTGCAAAATCTCAAAGTTATAAAATCAAAGGACAGCCATTGAGAAAAAAAATTAGTAAACTGATATTGTTCAAACACCAATAAGAAATAATTATTAGCCACCATAGTATTATTATGCACATATTGTAGTAAGTTTATTCATATATGTATATTTAGATTATAAAAATTTTCATTACATTTTAGGAGTCATGTCGTTTATGTACTTTATACAAATCATATATTTTATTAGTGTTTTTTTTGTACATTTCTGCTTTTATGCCATCTCGTTCATATATTTATTTTTTGTCAAACGTTAATGGTTTACCGTAAATAAAAAATGTATATTTCTATATTCAATGAAAACATTGTTATTAATATACATTTTTATGTATTATTTTTTAATGGAAATCTATTTTGAATGGGTTATTATTATTCAAAAATTATTTTTTCATTATATTTCATGCTTATGGAATATTAATGAATTCAAATACGAGGATTTCAAAAGTTGGAATGGAGTTGAAATAAATAAATATGTAAATAAACGTGTTTGGTCATGAAAGAATTGCTTGTATGTGACAGATATAGTTTTTAAAATTAAAGTTTTGTAGTAATAGCAGTTCATTGTAATAATAATAAGCAATTAATATAAAGTGTTGTGTACTTATGTAGTTAGTTATAAACATTTAAATGGTAATGGATATGCCATCGTATATGTAAATCATCGCATTTCCCACAATGTATCTTGTTAACCAAACTAGTTGAAATACGTCATTCGTTGTCTTTGTGTCAATGTCAAACGTTCCTATATTAAATATCGAAAACAGAAAATGCCAAACTATCTGATGATAAACGAAAAAATTGGTTTATTTTTTTACTACTCAACCACAATACTATTCAAGAATGAATAAACCAAAGAAAGAAACCCACTACACTAAAATCCTTGTGGGTCCAAAAACATCGAACCTAACCCAACCGAATTTGTGCTGACAGGTAATAACACATAATCTTTTTTCACAAGAAAAACGATCTAACACCTCTCACCCTTTTTAGATACAATATCTGATGAAGCTTAAGTACTTAAGCGAAACGTTATAATTTCTATATAAAAAAATAAATTGCAATATGAAATAGTACCAAATTTGCATCCACGTTTTATTCCTATAAGTGAACCAAAACCCCAAAAAAAAAAATTACAGAAATATAATATATATGGTTCAAGAATACAAGAAGAAAAAATATATATATATATATATATAATTGATGATAACTTAAATTGGCACAAACACGCAGAGCACATGACAAAAAAATGGTACCAATGATTGGAGCACTTTATAGATGCCAGAGCTACTTGAATGTACCAAATAAAATTATGATATATAACGCTCATTTTCTTTCTATATTCCGTTATCTGATAACAAACTGGGGGGTATGTTCTCAAACATTATTCAAAAAAATCCAAATTCTACAAAATAAGGTAGTAAAAACTTTATTTGGCTATGATTTCAGAACTAATACAGAGTTAATCTACCACAAACTGAAATTTTGCTGCTGAAAAAATTCTACAAATAGAACAATGTAAATTTATTTATAAAATAACAAAAAATCAAGAGAAATGCAATACAAACATGAATATAGTTGATGAGATACATTCGTATGAAACTAGAAGTCAAAACCAAATTTATCTACCCCAGGTGAGAACGAACATTGCTTTAAATAATCCCTTCTCTAAATGTCTCCAATCATTTAACTTTCTGCCAAACTCCATAAAAAATAAAGATAGTTCCTCCTCGATCAATGCGGAGGTGATGCGATATGTTAAAAGCCATTAAATTTAAAATATATATGTTCCGGTACCAGCAATTATTGCTGATTAGGAACAATGCTTTACAAAAATATTGACTATATTGGTATATACATGTCATATATTTGTCTAGAATCTTCATTGTTTCGAGAACAGGTTTATTGTGATATGTTCGCTAGTGTTTTAAATAGTTTTAATTGAGCTTGTCCTTGAATATCTGTTTTTTTTTTCATTTACATTTTCTATGTACATGTGTGTATGGATATATATGTGGATATATGCATGTATACATCTGCTGAAATTGTTATTCTTTATAGTCTGAAATATGTGGTATAGGTCAAGATTTTTTTCTTTGTTTATTACTTATTAATTGAATAAAAAGCATCAAAAAAACCAAAGAAGATGACACTTCTCTCCTGAAACTTATTTTTTCCTTCCTTTTTATTCTCCTTGAATTCAGTTTATTTCAATTAATTTGACACATTCATATTTATTATTGAAGTTTTAACAGCCTCGTGAAAGTCGTTTTGCGGGAAAAAAGTAATATTTTCAATTGTTAATATTGAGTAGAGGTAGAAAATGAGCAACTGTCCATGTTTCTCAATTTCTTCCATTTTTAAGAAAGCTTTGTCAGAACTCAATTCATGTTTCCACATTTATTCACAAAAACATCTTTACTGATACTTTCAATAATATGATTGCAAAATATGCCAAATGAATCTTTTTGATTATATTTTTCATATATATTTATTATTTAGCTTTTCAGTTTCTTTTTCATCGATTTCATTTTTCGTAAAAAAGTTTTCCAAGGATAATTTTCACTAGATAAAAAAATGGAGTCCGCCCTGATCAGACTCTCTTTGCAAACTCAGAACACGTATGTGTCATATACTATTATAAGTGCTTTTGATATGACATTTCCATTCTCCTCTATGTTATAGTTCTGTGGTAAAAGCACATCCCTAACCCTACACGCAAATGTTTTGGTTCCTTCCAAAACTATTTTGCCTCAGTTATAGCAATGAACTGTTTCAGACGTATGGTGCTTATGCTCCAAAGTTATGCAAATCTAACCCTCTGCAACTTCAGAAAAATAAACTCAGGAACTAACTTTCAATGCGGCGTATCCTTGGCGTCATTTCAAGATTTAATTAGCATCTCTTGATGATAAGAGAATGTCGGATTTGACCACTTTAGCTGTTTTTGGCCAAGCAAGATGTGTGACGGTCCATAAACCTCAATATCCTTTTCAACGAATGACGAATAAATTGCGTGACTGTCAGCGAAGTGCGCGCCGTCAAGAAATATTTGGTGACGTGAAGTGACAATGAATTTATTGTCACCCTGACAAAATTACCAGTGCACGCAGACTCTATAACTCTTCATGCAATATGTGACAATAGGGTGTCTGTTATTTCCTGTTGTTTTTTTTTTGCAACGCCCCCAAATTTTCAGGTTGACCTAAAAAAAAATATCAGACCCAAATAAGCTCTTAATTTTTATGTTAACCAGTGCCTAAACCATAGTACATTTCACATTAAGATAACATGGGATTTTTTACACTTTCGGCATTTTATTTTTTCCACTGGGATAAAGGCAGCTAAAAACAACAATCAAAGCATTTTCTTGTCGAAAATTCAACGCTCTACAAAAAAGATCTCATTGATTTTTTCGATAAATTCTACCCTTTAAAAGTTATTCAAAGATAAAATTGTGTTCATAGTTAAATTTATGGTTTTCCATTTTTTTTTATCTAGTATTGCTTTTTGTTTGCAATAAAATTATGGAGTAACTACAATTAACCTCATATTAAAGTCATTCAATATAATTCTAGTGTTAAAAATTGTTTTTCATCAATGGAAACATGGAAAAGTTCAAGATATAGTTAATAAGGAAGCGTTAGAGTTTTTATCTGACCAAAGAACAGATAGAAAATACCATTTACGTATTTGAAAGAAAATGACAATTTGTCAGCCATTAGGTAAGTGAGAGTTGAACGAGCATACTAATTCAGACTGGCATAAACATTAGATACTAAGATACTTTATTAATTTCAGAAAACCGATGTTCGAACAAGATGATGCCAATACCACCGATTGGAAGATAATAAATCCAAAATGACGATAATATTCATGTAGTAACCGACGATGAATATCGTTCAAATTCAGGTAGTTAATAAAGTATTTGTGTGAAGTAGAAAATATCATATTTGTTGATGAATTTAGAGTAATAATGTTCTCATTTACTTTTTAGATGTGAGTTTACCATCAAGCTCTAAAAGCACAAGTGAGCAGCCCTTGAGTGGTGAGCCGCCTTTAAGTGGTGAGACAACTGCAACTACTTCTACCAAAGCTCACTATCAATATTTGGAGTTCAAGGACGATATTATGAACCTAAGAATGAGAGAAACAATAAATATGTCGACCGAAGACGTTGGTGCTACCTTAGATAGTTGCAATATTTCTTATAGAAATTCTGTTCGATTAATATCTGCAATAACAACAGCCCTGGGAGTTGACACTAGTGCTTTAATTTTGAACAAAACATCTTTCAATGAATACAGGTCAAAATTTCGAAAAAAAACTGCTGAACGAATAAAAAGAGAATTTGGTGACATTGAAGTTGGTCCGGCGGTAGTACATTGGGATGGAAAGTTGATACCTGATGGTTTTTCTTGCAAAAAGGTCGACCGAGTACCGATCATAGTTAGAAGTAATACTATCGAAAAAATACTAAACTTACCGGCATAACCAGATGAAAAAGGAGCAACACAGGCACAAGCAATTTTCAAAGCGGTTCAAGAATGGGATTACCTGATAATATTTAGAAGTTTGTTGCGACACTACTAATTCAAATCTTGGTTGTCGAAGTAGAGCGGCGATCAATCTGGAGATAATATTACAAACGGAGCTTTATACTTACCTTACATTTACGAACTAGTTTTGAATTGTGTCTTTACTCCAATAAACTCCAGGTTCTGATTGACCAAATGTTCCATTGTTCAAGAATTTCCAGGAAAATTGGAACACTCTCGATCAAACCAAATATAAGAATGGTTTAGCAGGAAATAGAATTCCTCAGAAATTACTCAAGAAGATTGGAGAAACAAATGACAAAGTTGAAGAGTTCTTGTGCACAATCTTGCCTTGTGATGATTACAAAGAGCTCTTAGAATTATTCCAAATTTTCCTTGGTACAATGCCAGGAGCATTTCATCATGCTCGCTGGATGTCTGAGGCGATTTATACTCTAAAATTAACATATTTCGAAATATTTATGAATTGGATACGGAATTGAAAAAAATCTGTTATATATTTGTTTATTTATGTGCCATTCTGGTTTGCGGTTCCTCGTGCAGTACTATCTCCGAATTTAGATTTACAATTTTTTAAAAGTTGTTTTATAATACACGACAATTGATAAAAAATATCTGAGGCTGTTTTGCATAAATTTAAAATCATTTTTGGTATATGAATTCGGAAAGAACTGCTCTTGCATTTTTTATCCAAACGTATCAGCTAACATTAAAAATAAAATGATTGAAGCCTTAAAAAATAATGAAGATTCAGAATTTGATTCATTCAAACGATATATTATTAATTCTGATGGTGAGGTTAAAAGTTTAGAAAAGAAAGATATGGAATTTTTTATTTATTCGAATTTATTAAAAAAAATTGATAGATTTGACATTACTAAAGATTTTTTAGAAACAAATGCTGATACGTGAACTAGCAATGATAATTACTTAAATGGGCTAAATAATCTGCAGGTAGTAAACGATGTCGCCGAAAGAGCAGTTCAATTAACGCAAGATTATATCAATAACTCAACTACTCAAGAAGACCAGAAACAATATTTGATTCAAGCTGTGAGTGAATACAGAGCCAAATATCCGACTGCAGCTAAAGAATGTTTAACAATAAAATAAAAAATAAAACACATGAAATATCGTGATACAATGATAATAAACGTTATTTTGGATCTCACCATTTCATTTTTCCATTTTATTACCTACCTATGCGCATTCAATTATGATATGAATGAGAATTATGGCGGAAATAAAAAGAAACGATGAATTTAACTATTAACACAACTTTATCTTTGAATAACTTTTAAAGGGTAAATTATCGAAAAAAGCAATCAGATCTTTTTTGTAGAGCGTTGAATTTCCGACAAGAATATGCTTTGATTGTTTCTTTTAGTTGTCTTTTTCATGATGGTAAATGATAGTGCAGAGTTCTCGTACACAGCGTTCGACTCGCCTTTGATTTGCGTAGGCGTAATGCATTTCAAAAACAAATATTTAGTGACAGCTCGATACTCAATGTTTTTCATTTTCACAAAAACACTCACTCCAGCGATTGTCAAACAACAACTGTGGGTTCAAAATGGCTGCAATTATAGTGAGAACCTTTCAAAAGATGCGCAAACATTCCCCGGCAATTGTCGACGAGACTATCCTCGTATTGCAAGATATCACTTCCTGAATATTATGACTAACTCAGGAAATTTTTGGATTAATAACAGATCGATATGTTGTTTTTCCAAAGTGTATGCAACGTTTCAAATTGATATGTGAAATAATATCGGGTCTAATGGTTCAGTGGTAGAGCGATATTCTTTGGCATTGTTTCCACCCGGCGCGGGTTCGACTTCTGCAGCCGGCGAAAAGTTTTTCAAGGCCCCAAGAGTGGTTTCAGATCCCACTATGAAAGGTTAGGCACCCGTACAAGTTTTCATTAACTTATGTGGGTTGGACAAACAACTGAGAAAGCGGTTAAAAACAATTTTACAAAAATTCCCCAAGCAGTTTACAAGTTCTCTCCATAGAAAGAAATGATAATATGATGATTATGACAGAAGAAAGTTACGTGATTTACATTGAAGAGATGAAATCCCGAGAAAAATATGTATGAATGCGAGTTTCCATAATAATGAATATCTTCTATAATTCATACCGTTTTTATTTTCTCTGTAAATTATAAGTTCATGTTGAGCACTACATCTGAAGGTTCACACCAGAAATTTTCAGGAATGGCTATCCACATTGAGCGAATTTTGGTAAAAGAATAACTTCAGTCGACGAAAAAAAACATGAAAGGTCAATTCTAATATTAGCAACACACTGAGAATGTAAATATTTACAGCTCGTTATTTATGTATTTGTTTTTCATGAATATCATTTCGATATCTGATATGCGATATATAAAAGTGAATACATGACTCATTTGAATATTGATGTATGAATTACAGGTACATATATAATTAGGTACATACTGGCAATAAGGAGTCGATATACCTTCCACTTAGTTATAACCAAGCAGTTATACTATCTGTCTCTTTCTCGCTACAAATGACCACTGACTGAATGGGAATAAAACAAAACTTGGAAAATGCAAATTTTAATTCAGCAACGAATTTGAGAAATTAGCCCTCTTGTAGCTAAGGGTCTACGCTTCTGCTGGATATAGAAACCTGCAATCGATCTGCCGTCCTAAATGTTTCTTCCTTGCTTTCTCGCTAGATGTCAGTGAATATACGGTTGGTGACTATCTTCTTTGTTTCTACGGTTCCAAAGGAGACCATAAAGCTATCATGATATACAATTAAATATTTTTTTGTATCTTGTGCAAATTATTTATTTTCGCAACCTGAAGAGTAAGCACTGAATATGGCCTTCTAGATCGAAAGGGCTGTACTATGGTAAGGTACCATAACAAAAGGGGTTATTATAATGAGAACAAAAATAAAAGAAACTCTAAATTCTAGATTCTTGTTGGTTCATGCTTGTTGAGATAAGAAGATTATGAACAAACTAAGTTTCGGAAATGGGTTACCTGAATTAATGGCGCTTCAAGATGGCGGGACGAGATTTAGGTTTATGGTCCGATTCGATTCAAAATTGGTATTTGGGTGTTTTCAGGGTCGAAGATCATGAATTTTTCTTCCAAGCTTTATAAAATCAAAATGGCGGCTCCAAGATGTCCGATAATCTATGTGTTTATGGTCAGATTCTCATTCAAAATTGGTATGTGGGGTTTTTCGAGTCGCGGATTATGAATTGTTTATCAAAATTCACAAATTCAAGATGACGGATGAGTTTTGTAATCATGGCCGAATCAATTCAAAATTGGTATGTCGGGGTTTTGGGACGGATTATGAATTTAGTCAAAGATTATTGATTTTAAGTTGAAATTCATAAATTGAAGACGCAACTCTAAGATGGCGGATGAGTTAATCTTTATCCCGATAACACAGGATATCCTATGGATATCCATTTCATGTCCAATTCTGGTCGGATATCCCAGGATTTGAAATGGACATCCATAAGATATCCGTCGACGGATTTGAAATGGATATCTCTTCAGAAGATATCATATGATGCCATAAGATATCCGAGCAAATATGGATGAGTTTAAATTCCAAGATTGATTTTATTGTATCAATTTCTGAGCTTCTTTCATGCTCGTACATATAGATTAATTTTTTGGAAAATCTAATGTTTCGTTTTGATACTTGATTTGAAATGGATATCCTTCAGAAGATATCCTAGGGATAGCCATGAGATATCCAAAGCAATCATAAATGAATGTAAATATTCTCGTAGATACAATAAATTGTACCTTTTCAAAAATATGTTATCGCGGGACCCTCTGCGACCACAGAACAGATATACATGTGTCGCGACAGCCTGGCCATACTATACGCATAATTACTGGCGACGTCTGCATTTTGTTGAGGAAGGTCGAAGGTCGTGTCATAGCACTGAATCCAAACAAAAGTCGTGTTTTTTTCTATTTTCCTTCCTTTTGATACCCTGTTGGTCTGGACATAATGGTTTTCATCTGTAGCAATTGATTGTTTCCAAAGGGAATTATATATTGGCCGAATACAGGTAAATATCAATCGAGAAGGACATAACCTATAAAAATCCATTATTTCCAATGCATTTATATGTTTGCTGTTTGAGTTTCGATATTTTCAGAAATGCTGAAAAGCACGTCGTTACATTTGCTACAATACACGAGTTTTTCAAATGTCACAGTGCCCAGATTAAAATGGTGTGAATGCCTCAACAGTGGACATGTGATGAAGATGATTCATCAGTAGATTCGAACATTTTCTATTGATTGCACTAAAAAATGAATCTTTCGGAAGAATAATATTTGGGAACTGGATCGAAGTTCAAAGCTTATGTAGGTAAGTTGTATGTTTTTCTATTCTAGAACGATCTTTTTTAGGTACCTAAATGAAATCTCAAAAATATGACTTTGTGGAACGATGCCTTTCTTCCCTGCTTACTAATATGTTTGCCTCCAAATATAGCTGGTATGGAGCAGAAAAAATAAAGTGGACAACTAAAACTGGCTGAATTATCACTAGGTGAAAAGCCCATTCAGTTGTTCGAATTATTTGATAATTTGTATTGTCTCATAAGAGACTCGCTAGTTCAGTGAGAATGCAAAATTTCCAAGAAAAGTTTATTTAAAAAATGCTTATCATAGTATCATAGTATACCAATAAAGAGAGAGAAAACTATGGCAGTGGTATATATATATATTATCATCATCAGTATTCGAATTCAAAGAAAGCATAATAATTCTCAGTATTTTTTTGTAAATTTCAACATTAATTATACCCGTGAATATATCATTTCAGCGGCTGACCCTCAGTGATTCGACGGAAAATAAAAAGCTACCGAAGAAGCCATCTAGGTTCGCTGAGAAGGGCCAAAGAATGGCATCTGTCATCTTCTAGAATAAAGGAAACACCTGGATGGACCATGGACGTATAAATATACGTCCATGGATGGACGAAGAAAATAGCATTCAATTTTTTCTTTAACTTTATTTTTTGATTATTCTGCATTTAATATTCGAATGTCTTTATTTTAGAGTTTACATATACATTTATTTGTTGATAACTTCGAGGTTTATAAGAATGTTTTTTGATACCAGAGTTCATTAATACATTTTTTTTGTTCAATACCATAATTTCATTTCCCCCCAGATCGCTATTACTATATTATATCTTCGATGGATATCCCCGAAGGATATCTTTCGAATAACTCTGAAGATATCTTTTGAATATCCCTGAAGGATATCTCATGGATATTCCTGAAAGATATCTTATGGATATCTTTGAAAGATATCTTATGGACATCTCTGAGGATATCTTATGGATATCCTTGAAGGATATTCTATGGATCTACAGGTTAATTCCACTTTGGACATCCATCGGATGTCCATAAGATATCTTTGGATATAATTGATTTCATAGTATATCCATCAAATTCATGAAGGATGTCCAATGGATATCCATTGATGTCCATGTGTTATCTGAGATGGTCTCCTCATTGAAGGACTAGATAGCTCAGAACTTACTGGAACAAAGGCCTCTAATAACGAAGTTTAAACAAAAATGCATAGATTAAGGCGTACTTGCTGGTACTTAATTATGAAAATTTTTAATAACAGGTTTATTCAATTTACTATAAAAAGTTAGTGTGATAGTATATTCCGTGAGTTATAGATTCAAAAGCTTGTCTTTTTTGTATCGAACTGAAAACTTTGCGCGACAAGCTTTTGAATCTATAACTCACGGAATATAACCTACGTCACACTTCCAAAGCAATTTCTTATTTTTTAGTAAATTTGAATGAACGCTTGTTATTAAAAAGTTTTTCATTAATTATTTTATTTCTTATTTTATTGAGCTATTTTCATGGCCGTTATTTCATACAATGTCATTCAAGTGGCAAGATAAGCATATGGAATTGTTTCTTGGAACACACCAGCAGTACTTTAGGCTTGTGGACTACCAAATGCAGATATTACGGCAGATCAAATGCTCGGGAAAAGCGTACTGTTCAATGCTCACTGATTTAATCCATTTCCCAATCATATTTCGTTTATATTCATACCACTTTTAGTTAACATTATTACCTGTAGAATATTAAATTTTGGAATCATTTACCGAAAGTGGGATATAGAAGGCTTCAAAGTTGCAACGTTTAACACGTAATCCCTATAGTGAGCTACGCGGACACCACATCTGAAGGCATAACTAAAACCCTCCATTCAGATCTTTTGAAAACTAGTATATTATTAAAAGGTAAGACATTTTAAAAAAAAATTAAACACGCGAGCCATACAGTTATTTAGTTATTAAAGAAGTTTTAAATTATTGCGTATGAAGAGCAAGAGAGGGAAGGCTGAGAATCGTGGCAACGTTCTCAAACGAGCGCTCGTGATTCAAATAAGCGAGAGCGCGAGGGTCTTGGGTTTTAATTGAACTGTGTTTTGGAATGCACATATTCATGAATAATGATTGTGAATAATTGCGTTAATATATACTGATGCATTTTTAACATATTACAATAGGAATAGATATAAAATAAAATGTATTTTTAGCGAGTAACGACAAACAACAGTGCATAAACTTTATTTCATTTATACATTTGTACCACACATGTACGTATAATATAATTCGAATATTTTCAAACATATACAAAAATGATTCAGATTTCCAACAGGCTAATGAAATATAACGTATAAATCTACAAAAAATATAAACAACAATGAATGGAATATTATTTATTTTTCTAACTATTATATTAAATATTCACTTGATTGACTAAACATTCATTTTTAAATCATTAATGATTTTAGTAAATGCTTTCCTATTTTTAGTAACTCTATGTTTTCTATTCCCCAATTTTTCTGTTAGGTGATTAATAACAGCTTCTTCTCCTTCATCGTGATACATTTGTTTCAGAAAATGGTATATTTTGTTGCGCAATTTTTTTCAATAATTCCCGTGATATACCATTTTTTAAGGCACTTGAATTAGGTAAATTACAAAATATTCTTTCGTTCTCAGGTCACTCTGAAATACATTCTTTATATGATTCCATGTATGTTGATAATTCTGACTCTTTACTTACCAATGAAGCAAACTAATTTTTGCGAAATGTGTACATCATACATCGCTTCGTGAAAATTATCTGATGTTTCGTTTGGTATTGAATCTCTGGCTAATTTTGAAGGCTCGAACATTCCTGGCCCTTTTCAATCTAAGAACATTTTCTAAAATAATTAAGCTATCCACAAATCCTGCTATCATGGTAAAATCTTCTATCAAATTATTATAATGATTGCTCTGAGTAATCTCATCGGATCTTCCATCATGCACAACGAGTAGATTTGCAGTTGTAGATAAATTTAAAAAATTTTTTAAATGCCACCAAACAATCTAATAAATTTATTGAATCGACTTGTACATCATTCAAATATAATTGACTAGAAATTGTAGTACATCCCGTAATTTTGTCGCCACAGGATTGATGCTTCGAACTAACATATATATATATATATATATATATATATATATATATATATATATATATATATATAAGAAGTTGTGAAGGTTAGACGACTGTCTAAGTTAAAGAAGAATCCTTTACCCGAATTTAAAAAGGATTCTATATATATATATATATATATATATATATATCAAATTCTCTATTTTCACATTTGGCGGCGATTTGTAAAATGTCATCAGTTTTGCACAATCCAGATTGTTTCTAAATCAAAATAAACTATGGAATAATTTATAGATTTTTTTTTTTTTATTTTCAAATTATTTATTGCATCAACCACGCAGGGTTATTAGCAACGTAACGGTATGTTGATATTGATATTGATTCGATGTTTTTCAATAATTGTAATGATGCTCTTAATTCGTTAATCCCAACATTTGGTTGATATGTTACACCTTCTGACTTTTCCTTCGATTTTCTTGACATTTC
Organism: Gonioctena quinquepunctata; assembly: GCA_018342105.1. NCBI lineage: Eukaryota > Metazoa > Arthropoda > Insecta > Coleoptera > Chrysomelidae > Gonioctena > Gonioctena quinquepunctata. Next base: position 105,464 of record JAFIRS010002802.1, on the reverse strand, counting down.
CCTGTTTTTTTGGTAAGATCAACTCTGCGCAACTTTTTTTCTCTTGATGTTAGCAACAGTCTTTTTTTCTCTTATCAGAATCGTATCTTTAAGCTATGTATGACTACGTTCCAAATTATTATTTTTTTCTTATATTCAATAACGATACCACGCCAATGTTTTTAGAGCAAACTGCACTGTATCTTGAACAACTAAATCCGAGCGATCGTTGGATTGCGACGTTGCCAACAGTCCAGTCATGGCTTATTTGCTGTGTCACGCATGCTAGTTGCGTTTCTGAGTGTACAGTTTCCTTAAAAAGATCCCACTAATTCAGCGTTTGAACATGTATCGCGTCGCACTACAATCGAGCAGAATTTTTGACATTGTTTGTAGCACGACAACTACCTTAAACCGTAGCAGATATAGGAGAGACCGGGTATGGTTGTCTCACGGGTTGGTTGTCACAGCGGCCATAACAGAAAACTGAACAAACGCTCTGACATGTGCGTTTGTTTTTTCCGCACAGTGAAAGAAGTTTTTTGTGCATTTAAGACGAGCCACGTAAGTATACTTAAATTATGCTTAGTAATATACCTTTCCGTGTATTTATGATGATAATAATGTATTTCATGATATTCTTGTATGTTTTTTAAATGAATATTCATAGCTTAATTTATTTTGGGAGGTTATTCTCTAAAACGTATTTAGGGCAGGATGTCTCAGGTTGACGGGGCCGGTTGTCACATGCGACAACCAACAGCATGCTTGCTGCCTTCTTGTTGGCTTTTCAGGACTCTGTTACATGAACTTCTGTTTGTTTCACAGCTATTCATAAACATTACTCGACAAAACAGGAGAAAGACTGCTCGAAGCTTGTTTCACCAGCATGGATGCTGCGTGCTGAAAGAGAAGATTTGACAGGTTGCCCAATGCCAGAGCTATGCATCAAGCTCAAGGAATCTATGGCGATAACTAGCCCCTGATCCAAGTGGTTCAAAGAGTTATCTTATAGTATCGCCGAACGTTTTGAATATTCTACCAGAAGCTCCTCCTCGCAAGTGCCTGCGAGCTGTTAGATCTAGTAGAATAAGTAATAGAAGAAAAAGTACGGAAACGGTTTCTAGAGAAAATAAAATTAAAAGAAGCAGTTGACAACGACGAAGATGAGGAAGAGAACGAAGATTTTTGCTTGGTCTGCTTGTCTTATATTTGCCCCAATTGTGATTCTGGAATATTCTGACTAATTTACTGACTAAAAGTATAATATATATATATATATATATATATATATATATATATATATATAACTATAATTCTGAAATAAACTTTGTAGGGATTTCGAGGTTACTTGGTTTGAGGAAAAAATTTTCTATTTAGTAAAACGTTTTATTTTCTTACAAGTGTGGAGAAGAAAATAAATTGTTGACCTAGACAATAGGAGAAAGGGATATCATTTTGGAGGAATTTTTAAATTTCACTATGACTCACTATATAATATATATGGGATATGCACATGGCTTTTAAATTTTGTTTAAAAACACTTTAAAATTTGAACAGGCACAAATTACCACATGGTTTAAGCATGACTGAAAAGGAAAATGGTGGCTGACAAGTAATACATGACATGAAGTGTCAAGTGTACAAATGTCATCTGTCCAAAAAATGAACAGTCAAGGGAGAACCATGTGTTTTGTCCACAGTTTGTCCACATGGTTCTCCCTTGACTGTTCATTTTGGACAGATAATTTGACACTTGACACTTCATGTCATGTATTACTTGTCAGCCACCATTTTCTTTTCAGTCATGCTTAAACCATGTGGTAATTATTGTCCTTTCAAATTTTAAAGTGTTTAAATTAAGTATCAAAACAATATGTGCGAGTGCCATTGTTTAATTTTTTATATATATTTCTAGTAGTGGGTCATAGTGATAGATTTTGAAAGTTCCTCAATCACGAAATGGTGATTAGTTCGCTGTCTTCACTTTAACCTCACCTTAGTAAGTTCTATAGATTTGTTTGAAATCGTATTTCACAACCGGCTTTTTCTCCACAGCTTGTTTGATATAAAAAAATATTTTCGAAACTTGACATAAGAAAGAGTTTTTTTCCCAAACCATTTTTGACTCCCTCAAGGAATATCTTTCTACAAAGTTATTTCAAATTCATATACAACTAGTCCAGTCACGAGACTACCCTTCTTCAACTATATATATATATATATATATATATATATATATATATATATATATATATAAACTCTAGTAACGAAAATTACAAAAATATAATCATAGTTGGCCACTATATATTTATATATATATATATATATATATATATATATATATATATATATATATATGTATATATATATATATATATATATTGTGAAGTGGGGAATTGTTGTCCGTGAGAAATTATGAAAAAAATCAATTTTTCATTTTCCCCAACCCCAATTCCGGCATTAAATTGAAAAAGGTAAAAGTTTTTTTTCATTTTAAACGCATTAATAAAATTTATATATATATATATATATATATATATATATAGGAAGGGGTATGGATAATTCAGAAAAGTGTTAACGTAGATTACGTTTTGGGCTTCGGTCCCTCAATATGGTGGACAATGGGGATGAACAACACTTTGGTAGAAAAACAAATCAAGGTCAACAACAGAAGAGCCGTTTTTGGGTTTGGTCAGCAGCTGAATTAACGGTCAACGGAGTGAGCTTACCTGGTGACATCGATCCGGGAATGTGGAAAGAAGAGAGTAATATCGAGGGACGGAAAAAATAATGGAAGGAATTTAATGGAAGCTCAGAGTGTTAACCGTGCGGTTGGTCTCGGCCCTCATCAGTACGGTGGACAAATGAGCGGCTGGCTTCGTTTGTTGACCCGTTGATTTGTCGTTTTCTACCAAGTGTTGTACATCCTTGCACATCCACCGTACTGATGAGGGCCGAGAGCCCGAAACACGTGTCCACGGTTAACACTTTTCTCTGAGGGCTATGTCCATTAAATTCCTTCCATTTTGTTTTCAACAGTCTCCTCGATATTACTATCTTTCATATTTACATTCCTGGACTCGGATGTCACGCAGGTAGCTATAGCTGCCTCCGTGGTGACGTTGGTTGTTGCCCTGGAATTCAGGGTCTGCTGACCGAAACCACAAATGAGCGGCTGGCTTCTGTTTGTTGACTCCGTTGATTTGTCGTTTTCTACCAAGTGTTGTTCATCCTTACACTTGTCCACCGTCCTGATGAGGGCCGAGAGCCCGAAACACGTATCTACGGTTAACACTTTTCTCTGAGGGCTATGTCCATTAAATTCCTTCCATTTTGTTTTTAACAGTCCCCTCGATATTACTATCTTTCATATATATATATATATATATATATATCTATATATATATATCTATATATATATATATGAATATATAGTGGCTAACTATGATTATATTTTTGTAATTTTTGTTACTAGTGCTCGTTGCAGCGAATGTTGGTTATTTTTGATTATGAATAATTTTTTTTTCTTGGGTATAATTAGTGACGTACATTTCATTTTGATAAAAATGTATTTGATGTAAATAAGTGTTCTTTTTATATTCCCTTTTATTTACTATGTGACTACCTACCCCAGGCACTCACAACCATCCCGACACGGAGTTAAAAGTCACACTTCTCTTTTTTCACTAAAATTGTAATATTTCCTCAATAGATAATGTTGGAAAAAAGTATTTATTTCCTTTTAAACTAGAATACGCTGTGCATTGATATGTGAATGTCATTGCTAAACTGATAATATGGACACTAAGGCCCGATTGCACCACAAGACAGATAAACTTCGTTCTCACTTAACTCAGATTTTAATCTTGATAAACCTCGATCCAGTTTCACCGACACAAACAGACGGAAGCTAAACTGAGTTTATTGAAACTTAGTTTGAGGACAGTCAGAAGCTGTTTTGTAGAGGAGCCAAAGCCAAGTGACAATATAACCTAAAAATTGAAAACCGATAACTTTTGTGTTTGGCTCATGTTTTGTGATATTTTTGTGGGTGTTCGGTGTTCAAAGTTTAGTTTTTGAAGAAACTTGATAAAAGTGACAATGTCTTGCTCAGATTACAGCTATGTTGCAATAGGCACTTTTGTAGAGCATGTAATCCTGAGTAAATTGCGTTCACTTAGGCCCGATTTCACCAACCTCTTAAAACGCGTTTTGTTCAAATTGAACTTAGATTAAGCTTTTTACAGGTCATATTAGATTTCACCAAGAACTATAAACCGCGTTTAGTTCTACACGGCGTTTCCGCTTAAAACGGGCTGAATTTGGCCAGTACGAAGTTAAACGACGTTTAAGTTCGTTTTGAAAAGTAAGGTTAAGATAGTTTTTGGTTTTGTGGTTATGATATATTTGTTTATGGTTTGAATAGAAATTTGCAAAGATGAGAAGGGCATATTCCTTAGCTTTGGAAGACAGTGATAGTGAAGATGAGTACGTCGCTCGTCGAGCTCGCTGGATAAGAAACAGAGAAGATCATTTTCATAGTCTGGACGATAACGATTTTGTGACTAGGTCTCGGCTTACTAAATTTGTATTCTCTACATATTAAACACCCTTCTAAATCGAATCAGACATCAAAACAATGAAATATGCTATGAAAAAATAGAAATATGACAGACCAAGGCAATAATTTGCCCTTAGACATATTAAATGAACGTGAGTTACTCAGTATTACATGCTCTACAAAATGCTGTAATCTGGGCAAGACATTGTCACTTTTATTAAGTTTCTTCAAAAACTAAACTTTGAACACCCACAAAAATATCACAAAACATGAGCCAAACACTAAAGTTATCGGTTTTCAATTTTTAGGTTATATTGTCACTTGGCTTTGGCTCCTCTACAAAACAACGAAATCTATGCAAAAATGACAGAAACGTACATATTTTACAATGTTGCCAGCTTTTGACTGTCCTTAAACTAAGTTTCAATGAACCCGGTTTAGCTTTCGTCTGTTTGTGTCGGTGAAACTGGATCGAGGTTTATCAAGATTAAAATCTGAGTTTAGTGAGAACGGAGTTTATGAAAACGCCGTTCATCTGTCTTGTGGTGAAATCGGGCCTTAATATGTATAAGGGCAAATTATTGCCTTGGTCTGTCATATTTCTATTTTTTCATAGCATATTTAATTGTTTTTATGTCTGATTTGATTTAGAAGTTTTAATATGTAGAGAATACAAATTTAGTAAGCCGAAACCAAATCACAGAATCGTTATCGTCCAGACTATCAAAATGATCTTCTCTCTTATCCAGCGAGCTCGACGAGCGACGTACTCATCTTCACTATCACTGTCTTTAAAAGTTAACAAATACGCCCTTCTCATTTTTGCAAATTTCAATTTAAACCATAAACAAATATATCATAACCACAAAACCAAAAACTTTCTTGACCTTACTTTTGAAAACGAACTTAAACGTCGTTTAACTTCGTAACTGGACAAATTCAGCCCGTTTTAAGCGGAAATGCCGCTTAGACCTAAACGTGGTTTATAGTTCCTGGTGAAATCCAATGTGACGTGCACAAAGCTTAATCTAAGTTTAATTAGAACAAAACGCGTTTAAAGAGGTTGGTGAAATCGGGCCTAAAAATGCAAAAGAAAAAAAAAGTGACGTCCAAACCCGGTCTCCCCTACATAAATGAGAACGATTTGAATACGTTAGTAGCAGAACTTTCCAATATTAGGAATTCAGAAAGAAGTGGAGCTGGTTTATGAGTTTATGAGCCCCGACTATTATGGTTTGAAGATGCAGATGAGTTTTTCTCTCCTGGCACCTCATACAGAATAGACATGAAATACAGTGACAGTGTGAGTGAAAGGTGAAACCACAGAACTGGATGAAAATTATGATGTAAATAATGATGATTGTTCCAGATGATTGCACTCAACGTGATTCAGTTTGGATGTACATCAAAAGAGATTGAGAATGAAAGAACAACGTTGATACCAGGATCCAAATTCATCAACAATTCTAATTACTTTCGTTTTCATGTCGTCAATATTATTGCCAACAATTTTAATTGCTCAGGTGGGTAGTTAATAAAAACAGTGAATGTAACCATCTCACTAAAGCCAGAACATTGACTCCTGCATGACTGTTATATTCACCTTCTTTGGTAAAATCATTGTATTTCTTTCACATGTTCGCACATATCGCAATATATTATTGTACCTATGGAAATGGAAAAGCAAACCCAGAACCAGCAACCACCCTGTTCAAAGGGCGGCGAAATAATGTCATTATCTTAACGTTTCTACCGGGAAGCATTACTCACCGCAATAACGAAAAGAAATGTCCTGTGCGCGCCTCTCGCTCTTCCTAGGCTCACTCGATTATCACCCCCTAAATTTTCGCGTCAAACACCGAGAGTGGCCGTGACAGTGTTTTATTTGGTTTTCATAAAATAGGAAACACGGACGTGTGAGGGAAATGCAGCGGCGTGTCTGCAATCTGTCAGATGGACTGTCAGAGGAGTTCATTTTATAAGTCACTTGCCATAATTCAGTTTAGTTTGGTGTTACAGAAAAATGGTCGGATGTGCTAGATGATTTATACAACTATCTTTCTTAGTCTAGGACGTGTATTTTCATCTACACAGTCACTGCGTCTCTGTCAAACTACAGGAAATGCAACGTGTGCATCATATTGACAGTACGATCAATCGGGAACGCTAACATATAATCGAAATTACCTTTTTCAAGTTGAATTTATTGGGTAATCGCTATAATATATAGAATATCAGAAAAAAACGAATTTGTATAAGATTCAACATGAGTGGAAATATGCATTGAACCTCGAACTTATTTGATAGAAATACCTACATAAATGAGGAAAACATCACTGTTGTAACTGTGTTTTTAATTATGATGAGAACTAGCAAAATAAACGATGTTTTCAATGATAACCTAGCAAAAATAGAACAACATACTTGTCATCATATCAACTATTAGAAAAGTAAAATCCACCAAGGTTTTTATATGCGAGTGATCTCAATCTCAGTGACACATAAATGTTTGGATTCGTTAGGACACACGTTGAGGTATATTAGAGAACGTCGACTGTTGAACGGCCCACAGACTATGCAATTTGTTGTACAACAAGTTGTACAATCTTGGTTGGTCCAACCGTTTGAACGACAATTGCAACGTGTGTGGCGTTATCGTTCAATCAATCGTACAACGCGGTTGAGTCGTATGAAAGTTTAGCATGTTTAAAAATATGTCGTACAACTCGGTTGGATATACAAGTTTGAACGTGTGTATCTATTTGGTGACTTGTTGATACGATTTCATTTCAAAATAGTATATTATGCAACGATCATGTAATGATGGTTATTAATACACGAGCATTAATCGTGATACGAAACGAGCCGAAGGCGAGTTTCGTATGGTTTATGTGAGTGTATTAATAACCATTACATGAGAGTTGCATACGCTATTTTTTCTACACCCGATAAATAATGAAGAACTATAAATATTATATTTATATTTGTATTGAACAAAATAACAGTAATTACTCGTATTTCTATAAAAAATTCTACAAAATTGTAATTAATGGTATTACTTCGGGTATTACCATGGATATAGGAAAACTATAAACATTCTATTTTTATTTATATTGAACATAATAATTGTAATTAATCTGATTTCTCAAAAATATTAAGATTATTTATTGTGCAGTTTGAAAAGTTTATTCCAGGTCCCACTGATCTGGAAGAGGAAGGAATATTTACATTCATTTCATTATTGCTAGTCTCAATAGAGTTCAATATTGTATTGGAAATGCTGATTTTATTCTGAACCGAATTTTCAATGTAGCCTTCCGCCACTGAATTGGATTTCCAGCCACCATGACGTTTTAATGCAGTAATATCACCACTGGCATCAACTAATACGGTTGCAGATGTCCTTCGAAAACAATGCTCTGTATACAAATTCGGATGAGGCAGATTTAAATATGTTGCTATTTGCTTCCCTAAATTACCAAATCTATTAATACCAATGTTTTGAATTGTGCATTTTCCATTAAAATAATTAACGAGAAAAGAAGGGGTGGGGCCAATTTTCGGCCGTAGATTCATATATTTTTTACTAATTTCGTAGTATTTGCCGGTAATTGTAAATGTTTGTTGTACTATTGTTTCAGTTTCTACCACATTACCAATTAAGATTCCATTCATATCTTTGACATTTTCACATTTTAGGTCATGTAGTTCATGTCTTCGACATCCTCCCATTATTCCAAAAATCATTGCTACCTAAAACAAAAAGATAAATTAAAAAAATATAACAATAGGAAATAAAGAAAAGAAAGAAAGAAAAAAAAATGCAGGATGACCTAGGCTAGCTTTGAACCCGCGTCTCTTACTATAGTCTATAGTTCAAGTCTAGCGCCTTAGCCCGCTTCGCCACGAGTTAACTTATTATATCAAGTTTTCTCGACATTAACGAAATATATCATGCATGAGTCGAATGGAAAATGTAATCATGACAAAAATGTTTAAAATGCAATGTTAGGTGGATACTTACTTTTATAAATAAAAACTTTCCATCGGGTGCTTCATCGATAAACGTTTTTATTTGTTCAGGTGGAAATATTTTTGATTTTTTTCCAACATATTCATCAGACATTCGCTTTAATAAAGCTTGTAGCTTCTTATATTTAGAAATGTCTATATTTTGGTTGATATTTACCAACGATTCTATTATTGAATAATGTGTCCATGTACTAGATGATTTCATAGTTTCCATCAATTCTTGAAAATAAGCAATCAAAACATTTTCGGAGAATGTCGAAATATTATTCGTATTTCTCCAGTCCATAAACCGTTGATATAGTTCTTCGTACATTTTCTTAGACTTTTGGGGTGAAATATTTTGTACTGCATTTTCTGATTTCTCCGATATGTGTGGGGGAGTCGATGGTAATTCTTCTATATCGCTGGTATCAGACTATATTCTACGAAAATTTAATACCTACTGATTTTGACAAATGAAATAATTAGATAGGAATCTAGGACAAACGTCAAATGCACAGCCTGCTTGATTGAAAAATTATGGGTTTCTATTGATTAAAAATCTGTATCGTTATGAAAAATCTCATTATGAAACGGATTATGGGCATATAAGTGTATTATTATAGTACGAGTGTAGAAAAATTATAATTGTGAAGTGAGATTGTCCGCTGAAATGGAGTCCATCGTCGTCCATTCGTAGATAATTCTTAAAATCTGTTGATTCTGTGGAGCGCAGTTCATTGAGTAAATTCATGTGCGAATACATATGTCTGTGCAGCAACCATTTTTTACACCACACTTTTTTCTTCTTTTTCACATTATTATTGGTCTCATCCGAGAACCGCAATAACTACAGGAGCTATTCCCTTTTTTGAAACAGTCGGTGCCATGGTGAACAGTTAAAATATACAAGATTAGTTGTACAACCGATCGCTTGAATTCTTTTCACGTCTGTGGGCAAAACTCTCTACGATCTGTCTGTACGATTTATAGTGCAATCTATTGTACGATCGGTTGTACAACAAATTGCATCGTCTGTGGGCCCTTTTACTGTCTGGTACCGGACAGATTCTAGTCTACTTGGATATTTATATCTGAAAACTAGTTGAAGGTAGGTCTGGGTCCCACTGGCTGTAAGCAAATTTGGAATGCGAATAGTAGCCAAGATAATGGCTAAGGCTTTTCTGTCATGTTCACTGTAATTTCATTCTGCGTGAGTCAAATTTCGTAATGTAGGTATAAGAGATTGGTTTTTTTTCAGCATCATTTTCATGGTATCGCTGCAATTCCTATTGTCGAGAGGATCAAAGGTTTTGCAGAGTCAAATGTAATTAGATTTCGTTCGCCACATAATTCTGTTCTTGAATTCAGGGAAGCAGCTTCAGATAAAGCTGACCAATGAAATTTTTCATTTTTATGAAGAAAACAGTGGAGTGTCTTCAAATACAAATCGGGGAAGAATTTTGGTTGGATTTGTGTTTCTTTATTTCGTCATACTTTATAACATCTTGAATGTGTTTTTTAGTATACATTGAGAAATGCCAATTTAAAATGTTACAGACTGCCAAAGTATTTTCATTAAAGTTTATACATATTTTCTAATTAGTCAGCTATTCAGGAAGAAAACTCATAGGTTATGGGCCGAGGACGTCAATAAATTAAATAACAGTAAAATTCAGAACATCATTTTATTGAAATAGTTTAATATGATAGCGACCGTTGCATATGATTTTTGGATAGTTTGTTGGCGGGAATTCGGAATATTGAAGAAAACCAATTGCTAAATTGTCGACGTTTTGGAACTTTATTGTTTCATCTCCATGACTCTGAGGTATAAGAACAACAACCTCTAAGTTGAAATGGAATTCTTGAATGCGGTATTGATAGAATAAAATACAATAAGTAAAATAACGATCGTTAAAAAGGAAAAAACCTCGGGCAATATACAGAAAACTAACATTGATAATTACTCACATTTAGGGTGGCTCTCCGAGTTCAAAAGTGGTGATATAAATAATTTAGACAAAATATAAATACATGCACAGGGTCACGAAAGACGTCGATACATACACAATGAAATGAAGAAACTGACATGGCGTTGAACTGATTTTTGTAATGCAAAAAAGACTAATGAGAGAGATTTGGAGAATTTAAAGAAATTGGTATGGAAATTCCTGGTAGGTGAATTATGGGCGGTAGTTAAAGGAGAAGAAATATACACTAGAAGAGATTTAAAAGCAAAATCGTAAAAATATTTGATGATAGATGGGGCACTTTACCCAATGGTAAGAAACTGCAACTCTTTGTGAGAAGTATTGGACAAGTTAGAAAACACATATGAAGCGGATTTTTTCCTATGAAACAAAAGGATATTCAACAAGGTATTTGAATGATATATTGTCGATCACTCAGAAGTTATATGCCACAGGAGCTAGTATTGGTGATATTATGTTAAACGGCTTGGCCGAAGAATATGATCCTATGATCATGGCTATGGGAAGTTTCAAAGCTGCGACCAGCTACTATGTACGGAATACTTCCATTCAATAAGAATCCAGACAGAGCACTGTGTCCTCGGAAAATGTTTCCAGTTCAAAAGATAAAGAGTAAATTTTAAATGTAATTCGTTTCCATTGCAACAACGTGGGACACAAATCTTTTCAGTGCTATAAAAACCAACAGCAGTGTTGGATTTGTCCGCCATGATGATAATTGTCCTTGAACTGATTTTTCCGTGGTGCTTCCTACAGAGACGACGCGAATGACTTTTCAAAACCCTATTTTTTGCCTTGAGCACCTTTTCTGTACATTCACTAGCACCTATTCAACCATACTGGTCAGGACTAATGGGAATATCATATAATTTTGAAGTGATTGTCGACCTTTTAGAGTTGTACTCCATCATTTATCGATTTCGAAGCTTTTTGTAGCGATTGCCCAGTGAATCATTGCATGTGTTCTTCAACTTAGAGAAAATAGCTAACCAAGCTCAAATCTGTTGAGTCTCAACTAATTAGCAAAAGTCACAAGTGCATAGTAGGCAATGAGATGATAGATCAGGAGGATGGGTATCTGAGAGTCATTCATCAGATCAGAATCGTTATTGAGTATTAACAAAATATGATATAGAATCATGATAAATAAGAGGTTTGAAAAAAAAATCCAATGGTGACCAAATCAGAAGGCACATACATAGAAAAGAATTAGAGCCATCAAGTATAACGACACTGAATGAATCTCCGGATATTTTTTTCAATCGATAAGCCATGTACACATCTTGTACATCCCTTTTTTAAAGACTCTCAATATATTTTCATCGCAGAACGTTCAATATTTTGGTTGTTTGATTGATGTTGATTGTCAAAAAGTTTGGTGATTTCATCTCTGGTGAAAGGTGAGTCAACAGTATCCTTCATAATCATTTTCAAAAGTTAATTTCCCAAAAAATCAAGAATTTTTGTTAAGAAAAAAAAAATATTTTTGGCGCAGAGAGTTTGAATCCCTAAAAAGAAGCGCCGTATCATTGGTAAAACTGATTATTATTAATAGGTTATTCGGAAAGAATATATCTTGGGTATTGTGGTTTGATGAGAGCGTAAAGAATAGCTTGTTGAATATTGAGAGAACATTACAATTTCTCCTCGAATAATTCGAAAAGGGGACATCGAATTGTCGTTCGACGTCACTACACAGAGACAGCTCAACATTAACTAACACTTCAGTCACAGTTTATGGCTGAAGAATCAGTTCGCTCACTTGGCCCAAATGTATGTTCCAAGGTAACATCCACTCCAGGGAAACAATTCAGGATGCGCAGAAGACTCTACGCAGTTGTCGCATATTGTATCAGGTCTTCTGAGTATCCGAAAAATGACCGAATCAGTATAGTCCATCCAATATCAATTGCAGAAGCTGTTTCTATAGTAAGCAAATAAAAACTGTTGTCTGTTCTACAAACGATTGGTCTGGGCCAATCAAGTCGGACATCAATACTGGCAGGTGTGTCTATACGATGAGAGGTCATAAATCACGCGTTATATTTGTGTTTTAATAACTCTAAAAGATTAAAAACCAGTAGCGTCTGTGGTCTTGGTGTGTGCCGATCGAAATACGTTTCAGGATATTAAAATATCTGAATAAAATTAGTTATCTCCGCCACTGCTGCTCACATGATTTCGCCGGAAGACTTTTTTATACTTTTGCAATTGATATTGGGAAAACTATAACACATAACACGCGGTATGCGCGAGGGATACAAATCAGAGTTGCGCAGGGTACAAACGGGAATCAGGTCTCCTAAGTATCCGAAAAATGACCGAATTAGTAACACAGAACACGCGGTATGCGCGAGGGATACAAATCAGAGTTGCGCAGGGTACAAACGGGAACATAAAGATCAAAGTGCCGACGCCAAGTGAGCGAACTGATTCTTTAGCTATAAACTGTGCTTCAGTATCATACCAGCAGCCGACGGGAGAATGTGCTTGCGGCAATTAATGAGAAACATTTACTATCATTTCACATCAGATATTTGAACAAATTAAACTGAATCATTTATTTAATTTAATCTGTCGGACGACAGGTAGTTCAAATCTTTGTTGCCGTTGTAGCCGAAAAAATAAAATAAAATTCTTAAACATAAACAAAATGAAACGACTATAGGAGGGGGGAGCAGCTTGGCGTCTCTCTTGATTATGTGGTATCATAATATAATTGCGTTCCTTGTTACTCTTCTAGATTCTTGTCCTATACCCCAGATATATTCTTTCCGATTCTTATATAAAGTTGATAACAATAGTCCAAGGGCCGTTTCATTCGGAACACCCTTACATATAACTTTATTGTTACTCAACAGATTGTGTCCTTTTTTACAGAAAACACTTTCCCTGAGGCCCATCCTTTTCAAAGTATTGTAGTGAATTGTGGTTGTTTCACGACTAACGAGTAGATTCTGATCCTTTATTGATTGAAAACACTTTGTGAAAAAATATAGAAATATATTTATTATGATAAATACAAAACGGAAATGAATTAGAAATAAAAAATTATAATAAAATAATTAATCCCTTCTAGTGGTTATGAAATTTAAAAGAAATAGAACAAATTTCTTACTAGCAGAAATAAATGTAGACTTATTCCAAAAACCATACTCCTCAACTGTGCTCCTTAACTCACTAACTTCCTAACTCCCCCCATTTCCCTATCTAGCTTTGGGGCCGGCAAAAACCCAACGTCGACTCCTCGATCAAACCATCAGTCGTCACTTTTAAGAACTCTTGTTTATGTTTGACACTAATTCGTGTTTTGCACTTGAAAATTATGATGATTCATTCTACAATACATTTTTGACAGTATTAAGGGGATCATGATGCCAGATAAATGGGAAAACAAAGGAACTCGTGAGTTATTTCATGAAGTTTTTTTAAGTTTTTATTTTGATGTATGATAACCTGAAAATAACCTTAATACACATTTCAGTAACTCACTCTTTTACTTGGGTGTAAGTCTTTTTCGTGGAAACATTTATTTTTTCCAAATCTTCGGTATTTTTCATATGAAGAATTGATCTCTACCCACTCTTACGCAATTTCCCCGACACTGCGTTTGCTTTTCCGAAGGGATGCACGGACAAGAAAATCTCGAAATGGGAATGATTACAGTTTGGCTATAGTGCAGGTCACCCGTGAGTTCTTCATTCTAGTCGGGTGAGTATAGGGTGCAACATGAATCATCTCCCACCCCATTGATTTATTATCGGCAATTTCTTGACAGGAGGTCTCATGCTATTACTATCCTTCAAATCATATACTGCTCTATGTATGGTCGGAATGGTGGGGTGAATGTCTTGAGCAAAGGTTATTATTAGGATAGGTGCGATGAAATTTATTTATTTTCGTACACAAGATGTATTTCGATTTGTTGTACTCTCATGTTATCCGTAATGCGTGTAATTCAATTTTATAAAAAAAATTAATGGTGTTATAATCTTAAAGACCAATAAATAACTTTTTTCAACTTCCGTTCGTAAATTACGTACTTTACGCACGCTACGGAGTGCGTGAAGTTTTACTTTTTTAACTAATGGGTGAAGTAAAACTCCTTACGCAGTGGTGCGTAAAGTAAAATATGTCAAAAATTGTACATAGAAACAAAATAAAACGTTTTATTTTAAATGTATTCAATTTTTTTCTAAGACAACTAGGTAGATTATTTTTGCCAATATTTAGGTTGCTACTTTTTTATTTTATTCTTTAAATGTCATCGATTTAATTTAAAGTAAACAGACCGTGAATGTCGATTTTGGTAAAAGTGGCTGTGGCTGTGTGGATTAGAAAAACTGCCAATTTTTAAAATTGTATTAGTATCACAGAACACATAGCGAGAGTATATGTTATTGATTAATAAGCCAGTAGAAATAGACATGATTTTCCCAAAATTCAATAATAATTACAAAAGTTTTAAAACTCCTGTAGAGTTAAGAGTACGTTCGAATGATATTTAGCCCGATTTTGCAACCCTTTTTTCTGAACGGAAGATGTTGAAAATTAGGATTTAATTGATTTTCACATTATTAGCGCGGAAAAATTTGCAAAAATTAAGCAAACTTTCGAAGTTTTGAAAAATAACAATATACATGCTTTGATAGACTTGCAATCATTCAAACAAAACGGAAATGTTTGATTTAGCAGAAAAAAATTGTTGTTTATCCTAATTTTTCGATGAAAATTCTAAAAGTTCTACAAATTCGAAAAAATAACTAGAATAATGTTTTTGAGAATAGTTTTGATTTGCCGTCAAACGGAAAATATTTTTTTTCGTGAATTTGATTTCTCACAAAAGTTTCAAATAATGGTTGCAAATAGAGATTTCCTGACGAACAATGTATTCATTAATTTGCAACCTCGCCTGCAATACGGAAATGAGGGGTAAAATCAAAAGAAACATATTTTCGAATTTGTGCTCTACCAAAGAAAGCAGGAGTTCTGCAAATCGGACAGTCATTTCACCAACTGGTGGCAGTATAATAATTTGCAAACTATGTTACAATACGAAACATTAGGAATTAACAAAATAGTTATTTTTGCAACACCTGTGTTATCTGAATAATGAAGATTTTTATATACATAGTTAATGACATTCATCAGTTAACTATCGATCAAGAAAAAGATCGTCAACGGTAGGTGAAATTACTCAATGTTGAAAGCTAACGTTTTCGATATAAATACATAACACCATATGACAATTAGGAATTTACATAAAAAATCATCTGTGTACGTTTGCTGGAGGATCGAAACTCTTCCGAAACGTTTTTATAATTTTCTTGACGTCCTACAGTTGAACATTAGTTTGATTACTCTACAATTGTGTTACGTCACAGTGTTTTCCCCACGTTTTTTTTTTTCAAATTTCCACGTGTTGATTACATTTACGTCCTCTATTCAGATTCAATGGAATTTTTCATGCGAAACCGCAAATGAAGTAAGAAAGTTGTGTGGAAAGGTAAATCATAATTTTATTTAATTCAATAAGAGCATACCTATTGTCATGACCTGAAAATATGCATTCATACATAAAATGAATCTATATATGAAGGTGTGGCCACCTTGAATATGAAAAGTAGGTTTAAAGAATAATCCATTCCAGGAAGTCAACAATGCATATGAAAAAAGCTACCAGATGTGGTTGAGGAAGAAATCCATTGAGTACTTAACATGTCAAAAGATAAAACAAGATCTTATAAAAATGACCAAAAGCATTATTAACACCACAGCTGGGTAAAAATTTTTGTTTTACCATGTGTGTTACTCCTGTCTGAACCGCTGTTGAAAAAATATGGACAAGGTAATAAATTATGTTTTTTTACTCAACCCAAGAATGTAGTAACATTATTAATTAACGACCAATAATAACTAACACGTAGACATCATCCACTAGAAGGATAGAAAAAGCCAGACATTTTTCAATTCACTCTCATTCACAGCTTTCCATTCCAGTCAGTACACAGATAGGAGTACCAAACATTTTGGACACTAAATATTTGATGTAGTCGATAAAAAATTCAGTTAGCGGTTAAATAGAAATCATTGAAATGTATACTTAAAAGTGTTATGAAAATATCGGAACTAGAAAATATTTTATCTAGAATCAGTGCGCGTCAGAGAAAAGTCGGTATTTGATAACTAAAAATAATAACTGAAGAAAACAGTAAAGAAATTAAAAATTAATAATCCTAATGTAGAAATCGTTTGATAAAACTATTTTGTGTGAAATCCAGAATCTGTAACAGGGGCAAAGGGGTAAGCTTTTTTTTTGTGTTTCGTATTAATCTGGAATATTAGATCTTTTCCAACTATCATTAAAGTGAATGGCTTATTCGATTTTCTACGAAATCTCCATCCAAAGTGAAGATGTTTTCAATGGAATTTTAACCACATTCTATGGAAAATGAATGTTTTACCTGGAAGTAGATGCTTTTCCGTCTTTCCGTATTTCACTGCACCGATACAGTGAATTCCAATCTCTCCCGTCGAATTGCTGCACGTCACTAGTTGCCAAATTTTCACCGCAAATTAAGCACTTGTCAGCCATAGCAAAAATTTCTAATATAATGTCACAAACGATATCAGTGGACACCACACTCAACTAAACATCCTAAACAATAGCAATACATACCGATCTGGAATAAACATCGCAGATTACAATTCCAATCAACCAGTACAAAATATAACATATATACGCGATGTATGATGGATAATCAAGTATTTAACTGGAGCCAGTCTGATAAAGAAAAAAAAAACAATTAATTAAAAAAATGTTCCGTTGAACAGTGACGGTTGCAAATCGCAATTATAACTGCAATTTGCAGAACTTTTGCAATCATTTCGACGGTTGTAGAAGTTAAAAAAAAATATATTAGTGAATAAATAGGTCCCGTTTTTCGTATGAGGTTGCAAAGTTACATATTCACTGAGAGCGATATTCTATTTATTTGCAACCACAATAAAAAACTTTTGTAATTATTTCAATGCTTGTGTGTATTGAAAATGGTGGAGTCGCTGAAAAAGTTTGATAAATAAATGGTTGCAAATGTTCGTGAATATGTTAAACTTTTTTCCGTTCACTTATCCAATTTGCAGAACTTTTGTAATTTTTTCAAACAAATTCCAATGAAAAACTTAAACTAATGACAAAAAACAAAGTACCGTAACATTTACAAGGTTGCAAACTCAATGCATGTTATAAAACATCATTACTATGGGTATGCCTACTTTGCAGAACTTTTGCAATTTTCAGTGCAACAATAAAGCATTGAAACAATGTCCCGTTCATCGCAGACTTCTGCAAAATTTTATAGTTTGTTTTCATTAATGAACTAACATACCACTGAAGTTTGTAAACTTTTGGAATTAATGTTAATTGAATTTGTCTATATCTACTGACCTATAATTTCTGAAGTTTATTTATACTGTGGTGTCTTTTTAGTTCTTTCTGTTCACTATAGGACACATTTTTTTGTGTACTATCTGAACTATGCTCTGCCTTTCCATAACAAATTACAGTTAGAACAATGATTAGATAACCGTAAAATTCGAAATTGAATAAAAAATATTCAATACTCCATAGTAAAATAAAGTACCGACTGAATCGGAACCATACAATTTTGCACCTCGGTTAAAGGTCGGCAACGTTGTTGAAATTCCAAAAATTTAATTAAATTTGTTCGGTTCTTAAGCAATTGTTTCATAGTTATGAGTGAGTAATTCGAGATTCTGAGTGTTTTTGTTTTCAAACATGAATATGGCCTTTTTTTCTAAAGTCCATAACTTCAATGTCTTCGAATAGTTGATCGGATGGGCAAGTCTTCTCTTTCTGTAGTATTATTTTCAAAATTATTTTTTGTATTATCTGAGGTTTTTTCAAGTATGTATTGGACACCCTAGTCAATTATTCCATAGGATAGTCGAGATTCTATCAGAGCATAACAAAGGATTTTCAAAATATGTAAAGTGAGTATTTTACTTGAATATTTGGATCTACCTAATTGTGAGCGTAATGAATTCGAAATATTGTCAAGTAGTTATAGGTAAGTACATGGTTTTCAAAATTTATTTTTGATGATTTTTAGTTATAGTCAAATCAATCTACTATTTTATTGACATCTGTTTCGATAGTTTGTCAAAGTTCCATACATGAGCTTGATTAATACAATATTATCAAATCATCTGCAGAACTTGTTATTTAGCTATCAGTTTGCATATTATACTTATGTATATTGTGGAAAGTCTGGGTCCCAGGACCGTCGTCTGTGGAACTCCACATTTTAGAATTTTATCCGAGCTAATGAAATCATCAATATTGACACATTGTTGTCATTCTTCTAGATAGGATTTTATTGAATTGTAAGCGATTCCTCGAATTCCTGAATCGCAAGATCCTCAACAGCTGAGTATGATCTACAGTCTCCTCTGCAAGATCCAAGAACCCGGTTATCGTAGGTTTGCTATTTTCAATGGTATTATACATTTTTCCTGTTATATACTACTGATCTAGCGTTCTCCATTTATTTTACCTTCCGAAAGCCGAACTGTTTATCTGACGAAATATCTAAAAGAATGCCTCTTTATTTTTTTTTATATATGACCACGCATAACTTTTTACTGAGAAGTCCGATTCTGATAATTCTTTTTTTAGTGGATAGGGTGTACTTCGAAGTTGGTTGAATCCACCCCTAAGGATAGCAAAATCAAGGATATTGATCACTCACCCTCTGAATTCTGGTCCGTTAACCGATTCTATCAGGCATTACTTTGTACTGGGTTCTTCGATTTGGATGATTTTTTTTTCATTAGATAGGGTATACCTCATAGTTGATCATATTTGGATTTCGAATGAAATTATCCACCCTAACGAGTAGAAAAATAGGGGATAATAGATTTTTCACTTGTGAACATTGGCACACATATGTAGTTGGCAATGACAGATCGCTATTGTCATTATTTTTGTTCTCCTACATCCGTCACAATCATTATATTTTATAAGACGATGAAATGATATAGAAAGTAATGAAATAAACTAACCAGAACAAAAAAAATTATTTATATTACAACAAATAGTAAAAGTAGATACTCATATTATTCAACTGGTAATAGTTGGAGTAAGGTGGGTAAGTATTTTGGAAGTAATAAAAAAACAAGTAAGTAGTAATTAATAGATTCCAGCCACAAAAAATTTGAAAAAAAAACCTTTTAACAAAAAATTAAATCGACGAAATTCAGAACTGAAAAGTAAAAAAAATAACCTTGGTCTCAATAACTAAGCTCCTAAACTAATTTAATTAACTGATTTTGAGTCGGCGCCAAATGAACAATCAACGAAGATCATTAAATTACTTACCTAATTCATTTGCTTGTTTCTTTGGAGCCGACTCAAAATTAGTTACTTAAATTAGTTTAGGAGCTTAGTTATTGAGACTAAGAAGGTTTATTTTATTTTTTAACCGACGAAACCAAAAAGGAGGAGGTTCTCTAGTCGACGCGTATTTTTTTTTTCTTTTTTTATGTATGATCACGCATAACTTTTTAGTGAGACGTCCGATTCCGATAATTCTTTTTTCAGTGGATAGGGTGTACTTCGACGTTGGTCTCATTTGGAGGATGAAATTCACCCCGAAGAGTAGCAAAATGAAGGATATTGATCACTCACCCTCTAAATTCTGGTCCGTTAACTGCAAATTAATTTGGTAAGGCGTAAAATGATGGCATCGAGTTGCGCGGTGACGTTTTGATCATTTTTTTGAGGTAATTTAATGATCTTCGTTGATAGTTCGTATGGCGCCGACTCAAAATTAGTTACTTACATTAGTTTAGGAGCTTAGTTATTGAGACTAAGAAGGTTTATTTTATTATTTTACTTTTCAGTTCCGTATTTCGTCGGTTTAATTTTTTGTTAAAAAGTTTTTATTTATTATTCCTTCAAAATATTTTGCAATGTAACTGATGAACTAAATAGGTCTGTTTTTGGACAAAACATTCCTAATTTCTTTTTGAGGAGTGGTTTAATTACACAGTTTTCAAATTCCTATGGACATTCCTATATATATATTTATTGATATGGTTTGATGAATTGAAAAATATAATTGTTTTTGTATATTGAGATGGCTAATTATTTTTGGTATTCTTTGAGAGCCAAATTGATATGATGTAAATAGATATTTCTGACCCTGTGATAATAATTGTCAGCGAACGTCACTGTTCTCTCGTCACGCTACCAACAATTATTATTTTCTTCGCCACGGCTAACAACAGTTGGTACGCCCTTGTCTCATATAGTCGGTTCGAAAGGAATTTGGCCACTGGTGGCTAACTTCAGTTTATTGAATGATCTTAATTATGTTAGTTGATCATTGTGAGAAAATAAACAAACCAAATATCAAAAAATAATTATCTCCTTCATTCAGGAAGACTTAAAAATACCTGGCCTACGAGAAATAACTAATGCTAGAGTGAATCAAACAATTATTCACGGATAATCATAAATTGCATATCATGGATAAATAAACAGAACCTCACTTTTTCTGTGAGTATAATTTTCTGTTATTGTTCATAAAAAGTGATATAGAGTTCATCGAATGTGAAAAATGTTATTTGTGAAATAGTTCAGGACCGGGAAAGCACTATTAAAGGTTTTATACCTGGTTGGAACTGTTGGTGTTCACAACTATACCATAAAAACAGGAAGTCTCCTCTCTCCAGCCTTCGTTAGGACTGCAAAAACCATGTGTCAGGAACGTATCGATGCGGGACTCAGCTTTTGGAATCGTGGATATACGATATCATCAAGGTAATCTTGTTCTGTTGAGCAAATGATGGAATTATTCCACTTTTCTTTATTTGAAATTTTGTGCGTGCTTCCGCTTTGGACAATATTTTCGATCTCCCCGAAGCTTTGTTTTTTCGTCGCTTCGCAACATCTTGCCCTTGTTGTTGTTCCATTTGAAATTTCGAATTCGCGAACCAAATTATCACTTTGCACTGTTTATATTAATGTTGCACAATTTATACACACAATTAAATTCCCATTCTTATCATTATTTACAAGTTTGAATGATAATTGCTTATGATACCTTCTCTTTGCCATTCTCTCACAATTTCCAACTTTACATCTGATCATCTCTTCTCTGATTGGCTATCTTTCATAAAGACGTTTGCTGTTCTCTCATTGGCTAACTTTTAGTTTGCTACAATTTCATGTACAGAGTGTTTCAACTTTATAAATGTGTTGATTACTTTTTATTCATGATAATTTTGTAAATCTTGACCTTTAGTTGTCTTTTGAGCAATTATGAGTTATGATAAATTGACAGTGTATATAATTGACTGTTTTATAGTACTTTGACATTTTTATCTATCCATATCATACCTAGGCTCATAAATTACATTGAATTTTAAAAATTATTTACAAGCAAACTCTTGAAATTGATAATTATTTATTATTTATTCTTTTTGTGGCTTTTTAGTCTTTTAAAATTTACAAATGGCATAACATAACATAACAACATTCCTAAATTTATATTCAATAATTTTCTACTAGTTAGAAAATTTTGAATATCAATTTCTTTATTTATATTTTCAATTTTCCTTCAACTAACACTAATTTTTCTACTTTCAGAAAACTTCTTGAGCTGGACTTCAAGAAAAACAAGTTCTACAACAATAACTCTTATTTACAACTACTAATACTACGTTTTGGTTGTTCCAGAAAAACTCGACTTGGACTTCTTTTCGGATCAAGAGAGAAAACTTTTCAAGATATTATCATATATGACATTTTATATTTTATTATTATCTTACTTTCATTTTATATTTTATACTGATATTATTTTCTATTATCGATTAGATTTTTATCATTATTGGTACTTCTTTCAATTATACTTTGTTTTATTATTTTTCCTATCTCTTCCTTCAGTTGTTTTTTATATTCATATTGAATTGGATATTTTATTTATCTGAATCTTTCATATTATTTACTTTTATTTTGTGTACATACTCTTTCGCTTTTTCATTATTCATACATAATCAACATATTATATTCATTTATAATTCATTAATATACCTTCATATTATTTATTAAGATACCTTCATTGTATTTATCATTATACCTTATCATCATCATCATCATATTTATTATAATATACTTCTTTAGTATTATTATTATTATCATATCCACTTTCATTTCTCACATACATTCATTTTATACACAAAATATTTTTAATCTTCATTTCTTTTCATTTTTCTTCAAAATTCAAATCATTTATTATCCATTCCTATATTTTTCCTTCTTTATAATCTATATTGTTTTTCAACTTTACTCTAACTATCCTGTACCAATAATTTTATCAACTTTTCTGTTTTTTCAGTATTATGATTGTTATTCAATATCTTTCCTTTCTTGAAATATTTATGGTTTGTTCTGTTTCCAATTTCTCCATTGATTTTTTTTTACGTTTGTTTTTCATCTTATTTTATTTTATTCAAGTGTTTCTGAAATCATTCCTATCTATTAAATATTTTTTTAACTTTTTCCAATTTTTTATTCCTTAACTTCCTATCAAATTTGTTAATCTACAATTTATTAATTCCTAAATTTCCATTTTTATTATTTGTCTCTCCTTCTATGGAATCTTGCTTGTCTTGTACCTGCAAGCTTATTTTTTATTTTACAAATATTCAATAGAAATTTCATGTTACTTTTTTCTAGTATTTTCTTTTTCATAATTTTAACTTTTTCCTGTTTTTTAAAGTAAAATGTATTTACATTCTTTCCTATTTTAATATTTAACATTTTCCTATCCATTATTATTATAATTTCATTATTTGTTTTACTTTCCTCCTTTTCAAAAATTCTATTCACCCTGTATATATATTTCATATGCATTACTATTATTTTTTTATTTATGTTTCCTTTTTTTAAAAGCATAATTTTTTTTTTTTGGAAATAAATTTTTTTATATTTTGTAATTGTTTTCATCTTTTTCTAATAAATTTTTACTATCATCTGTTTTTTGTATAACTAATTCCTGAATTTTATTTTGCTCATTATCTGTTTCTAATGGTTTACCTATTCCTTCTGTATTTTCTTTGAAACATTTTCCCATACTTTCTATTATTTCATTTTTTTTTTTTTTTTTTCCCTTTTTTTTTTTTTTTTTTTTTTTTATTTTTTAATTATTTTTCATACTTGCCATTTTTCATTCATACTTGCTGTATTTTCTTTCATATCATTTCTCATACTTGCTGAATTTTTTTCTGACTTTTCATTCATTCTTTCTTCCATACCTGCCATAATTTTCATGTATTTCAACATTTTCTGAAACTGACTCTCTGTCACATTCATTTGTGTACTCTCACTTTTATTTCTATCTCTCTCACTTTACTACTCTCTCCTTCTTCCTGATCACCTCTCTCTCTACCTTCTTCCAAACCAACTTTCTTACCATCTCTCAAATCCATATTTTTATTTTGTCCTTACTTGTTTAAATGCCAATTGCTAATGTTCGCACAGTGTTGCGATAAATATTGAGAAATGTTATATTTCCCTTACTCGCCTTTTCCACCTTTTTCTCAATAAATATTATGAAATGATATATTGCCTTTACTTGCTTTTTCCTCCCACCAGATAAATATTATGAAATATTATATTTCCCTTACTTGCCCATACGTTGGGACGCCAAATTGTATTGGTTTGTTATATTGAAAATTATAAATTAAATTAAAAAAAATTTTATTTTGAAAATTATCCCTTCTTCCTTATTTAATTGTCAGCGAACGTCACTGTTCTCTCGTCACGCTACCAACAATTATTATTTTCTTCGCCACGGCTAACAACAGTTGGTATGCCCTTGTTCAAAAGGAATTTGGCCACTGGTGGCTAACTTCAGTTTATTGAATGATCTTAATTATGTTAGTTGATCATTGTGAGAAAAAAAACAAACCAAATATCAAAAAACAATTATCTCCTCCATTCAGGAAGACTTAAAAATACCTGGCCTACGAGAAATAACTAATGCTAGAGTGAATCAAACAATTATTCACGGATATTCATAAATTGCATATCATGGATATATAAACAGAACCTCAGTTTTTCTGTGGGTATAATTTTCTGTTATTGTTCATAAAAAGTGATATAGAGTTCATCGAATGTCAAAAATGTTATTTGTGAAATAGTTCAGGACCGGGAAAGCACTATTAAAGGTTTTATACCTGGTTGGAACTGTTGGTGTTCACAACTATACCATAAAAACAGGAAGTCTCCTCTCTCCAGCCTTCGTTAGGACTGCAAAAACCATGTGTCAGGAACGTATCGATGCAGGACTCAGCTTTTGGAATCGTGGATATACGATATCATCAAGGTAATCTTGTTCTGTTAAGCAAATGATGGAATTATTCCACTTTTCTTTATGTGAAATTTTGTGCTTGCTTCCGCTTTGGACAATATTTTCGATCTCCCCGAAGCTTTGTTTTTTCGTCGCTTCGCAACATCTTGCCCTTGTTGTTGTTCCATTTGAAATTTCGAATTCGCGAACCAAATTGTCACTTTGCACTGTTTATATTAATGTTGCACAATTTATACACACAATTAAATTCCCATTCTTATCATTATTTACAAGTTTGAATGATAATTGCTTATGATACCTTCTCTTTGCCATTCTCTCACAATTTCCAACTTACATCTGATCATCCTTCTCTGATTGGCTATCTTTCATAAAGACGTTTGCTTCTCTCATTGGCTAACTTTTAGTTTGCTACAATTTCATGTACAGAGTGTTTCAAGTTTATAAATGTGTTGATTACTTTTTATTCATGATAATTTTGTAAATCTCGACCTTTAGTTGTCTTTTGAGCAATTATGAGTGATGATAAATTTGACAGTGTATATAATTGACTGTTTTATAGTACTTTGACATTTTTATCTATCCATATCATACCTAGGCTCATAAATTATATTGAATTTTAAAAATTATTTACAAGCAAACTCTTGAAATTGATAATTATTTATTATTCATAATTTTCTACTAGTTGATAATTTTGAATATAATTTTACATTTATATTTTAATTTTCCTCCAACTAACACTAATTTTTCTACTTTCGGATGATTGTGCAAATTTGCAGCTCTCTTCGTCTACGGCATGATGCAAGAAAAAAAAAAGAGTTCATGTTCTAACGGTCTTTAATCACAGAAAAAAGAATGTGTAGGATCTCAAACAAGAATTCTGTGGTGTTTGTTCAATATCACTATTAATATTATGATATTATATTGATATTTTTGATGAAAAACCACAATTTGATAATTTCAACCCCTTTACTTGAATAACACTTGAGGTGAGTAGACATCTTTCCACATTTGAAATGATTTTGACATATTTGAGTTATCCAGTATTTGACTTATATTTCAATCTTCACAATATTCTATCACACACAATTTCATTTATACAATTCAATCATGTATATGTTGTAAAGGTTTTTGTTACTTGATGATTTCGTAATTGTGCACACTGAAGAAGGCTAAAATATCGCCGAGAAGTTTGTCAGTAAAACTGTTAAATTCCAGTTATACTGGTCCCATTTCTTCCGCGATTTATGAAAAAGAAAAATAAATTTCATCATTGAAAAATAACCAATATTAGTTTCATCCAGTTAATTGTTTACTCAGGTCAGCTTTCACACCCCATACTCATATGAATAGGCACCAAAGTTTGTTCCCAATCACATCCGAATCATAAACTTCGATTCAACCCCATTCCATTCAACCAAAGATAATAGGGATCCTTCACATTACACTGGTCCCGAAACCAATTCGATTTTGTACCTAATTGATTCACTTGTGTAGTTCATTGCATAAGGTCGATGAACTGACAGCAAAGCCCATAAGGATATCAAACTTTAGTGGTCGGATGTGACAAGTTGAGATACAGGCGGAGCAGGTAACATGTGGGGGAGTGCATGAGGATGATATTGCTGTCATCACCAGGATATTTCCTTTCCATTATTGGCTAACCTACCAATCAACATTTCTGCCAGAATTGTCTTCTCTCGATCCACAAGAAAAAGCATCACTTACCCATCATACAATTGAAAACAGCTTTCCATCCAACTGAAAAATAGCTCGAATACAGCCCATTCTCAAACTAGAAAAGAAAATCCTTTCCAGGAACTATAGTCCTATCTTCCGATCACATGTCTTTCAAAACTGTGGTCCGTAACTATTTGAATTTCCGATATAATAATTATTCGTTTATTACACTTCACACTTTTCAATTACAACACAATAAATAGATCAAATACAATTCAAACTACCGCCCTCAACATTACACTACTGATCTGTATCACATAATTAATTAAATAATATGTATTCACTTCACTATACATTTTTGTTTACATTTTCATTACATATACAGTTCTTGGTGGCAAATAAACAAAGAGTTCCATATTAACCGTGAGGTTGTTCATGGATTCTTTTATGTTTTTAATGATGTAGTACAAGTGCAATGTGGTTATGTTAGTATTGATTATATTTAACTAGACTATATAATATGGAGTAGGACACATATATTCTTGAAAGAAGAGAAAAAAATTAAATAAAATTCGGTGTGGAGTTTATTTGCATTGCATTATTGTGTGTAGGGTTTGTCTGTCAGTTGACTCAATATAATCTTTGAATTTGTATTCAATGAGTCGTAGAGGGTGTATTCCTTATAAGTGAGTTTTGTACTTTCCTGGGAGTGTATTATATATATTGTTATTGGTACATTAGCGAGCGCTGGCCGATTGATTTGTTCATTCTGTATCATATTTTATTGCACCGCAAAATTTTTCAAATCCGCTACTTGAGTTTCGTTTTCATTTGATACGGATGGTATGAGAAAAATTCATAAGGCGATTGCTGCAAATGAGCCTTCTTCCTGAGAATAGTGTGGCAAATTTGTCACGAGAGGCAGCACTTGTGGTAGGAACAAACATCAAACCTTCCCCATTTAAGATAGTATTATTTAAGTGATACGGAAGATTTATTTACAATTATTAGGTAAAAAAAAATTTTTTTTAATGACCCCAATGCCATTAGAACATTGTAGTTTTGCGATCTGTACTTCGGATAATCGATATCCAGAGAAAAACGTGTTTTTTATACCATTCGTAAAACCTCACATTGATGAGGTTGAATGTAATAAATGGATCCATGCCTCGAGGAGAGTGGATTTAACAAAAGAAAAAATAATTAAATATTCATATGTTCGCTCTAAACATTTTACTGGTGGTAATGGTCCAACTAAAGAAAATTCTGATCCAGTTTCAGTAGGTTAGGTAAATGTTGAGGGATCGTGCTCATGCTCCCTGAAAATAGCTGTTCGACTTTTCTCACGTGTTTTAGCCTCCTGAACATGAATCCGGAAAACGCGGCGGTGTCATACTGTTCCCGAGATATATTGACTTTCTCCTTCTTCAAGAGGTCATTTTTAGGCACCGTTTTCGCGCACAAATATCTCTCACAATATGCTTCCTTCTTTGTATTAGCTTAAACTGCAAACACCAAATCACTCATTTTCGGTACAACTTTGCACAAAATATGGCCGGTTTTATTGGAAAAATACTAACTTTTCACCTTTGACAGATGAAATTTAGTAAATGTGGAGAGTTTGGTTAGGTGTAAATGTTGAAGGAGTATTTTTTCGATAAAACGCTAAATTTTGTGCAAAGTTGTACTGGAAATGAGTGATTTGGTGTTTGTAGTTTGAGCTGGTAAAAAGAAGGAGACATTATGAGTGATTTTTGTGAGCGAAAACGGTGCCTAAAAATGACCTCTTCAATCATATTCAGTGTGATTGATTCATTTTATTTTCCGGAAATTTTAAGGAAGCCACCGTTTTGATGTTGCTACATTATTATCCTTCACATTTGCAAATTTTAATTTGGCTCCTGGAACGTCGTCTTTTCTCAAAAACACGTTTTTGATGTTTATTTTTACATGTATTTTATGTGAGTTAGGTAATGTTTGTCCCTACCGTACTACTAGCGCTGCTAGTGGGGAATTTTTCGTACTTGAGGAAAAAGGCTCATTGGTATTCTGTACCATTCTGTGTGTTATATCCAGATATTTTCATTGAAACTATTGAAAATGTCAATGAGATCATCATAGAACAAGCCAAATATGTCAGGCCAGAATGTCATCCATTTTTGTTTGCAATAGTTCGTGGATTCTACCCCTTGCGGTTTGACATGCTATTGTATTTTTTTAACTCATCATTTCTTCTAGCATGGATGTTCTCACTATTTTGACCATGAGATTGATTTTTCCCAATATTTATCGCCCTAGTGTTTATGTTTTTCTTTCTGTTTTGATCCTGATCCATTATTTCAAAGAAGTGCCAATACTACAGATATATTAATAACCGCATGATCCAGCAGTGTCATTTCACTGTCAAACAGATCACCGAGAGTGTTACTCATTATTCATCGTTTACACCTGTCAACGTCGTCTACTTCATGACGAACATATGGATATTATTCCCGTTATTCTCAATGGGTTCTCCACAAGGAATCGATAACAAATGCAGAGACCGCTCCCGGCCAATTTCAACAGAAAAAGCGGACTCGTACGAATTAGTAGACGCCATCCACTACCAAAATCTCACATTACAATGCCATTACTGCAACGAAATCGACGATTCTCAGCCAAAAAACTGGTATAAAATAGATAAACTAGGATCAGGCGTAGCATACGAAGTGCAGTTGAGTATGGAAAATGAAATGGAATTTAACAGAATTTGGGTAAGCACCGACCACAGCTTGAACATTAACAACTTCTCGGAGGCTGATACAGGGCTGTATTATTGCATGGGACTCGAACAGCCTGAAAGTGATGGAAAATACCATTATTTGGTGGATCTCGTCTTTGACGATAATGTAACTGGTGAGCATTAGGACACACCTTTTCCCGATGGTAGGTCGATTTCCTTTGAAAAAACTTCGTGATAATGATAAATCTCTTCGAAGGCAACAAAAAACCATTTTATTCAACATGCATCAGGAAGTGAATATAATTAACTTCAATATTTTCTCCTATGGATTGTTTTCAACAATTGAATATGAAGTTGAAAACGGAAACATTTTCAATTGAATATTGAATAGAAATATTTTTCTGTGAATTGATTCCACATCTGATTTTATGAACATCTTGTTCATATTTTCAACAAATCTGAATATGAAGTGTTTAACAGATCGAATATGAAATCCAAATATATGGCACGCACTAAGTTGCCTGTATGAAAGAATAGAAAATGTATCGAGCAAAAGAACGTACATGAAAAGTGATGCCATTCCAAAGTTTTTCAAGCCTAGACCCGTTCCTTTTGCATTGAAACCAAAAATTGAATCGGAATTAGATCGATTATTGAACAATGGAGTTTTAGTGCCTGTTGAGTTTTCTGAGTGGGCGACTCCAATAGTTCCGATTTTAAAACCGAACGGTAGTTTGAGAATATGTGGTGATTTTAAGGTTACCCTTAACCCACAGTTACAAGCGCAGCACTTTCCGTTACCCAGAATTGAATATTTGTTCACAAAGTTACAGGGTGGTCAGAAATTTTCCAAAATAGATTTGTCTGACGCCTATCAACAGGTGGTATTGTCAAAAGAATCACAAAAATTAGTTACTATTACTACCCACAAAGGGCTGTTTTCGTGCACACGGTTACCCTACGGAATCACAAGCGCACCTAGTATTTTTCAAAATATCATGGAACAAATGTTCATGATACCTGGCGTTGTCTGTTTTTTAGACGACATTTTGGTAACAGGTCGAAACGATCAGGAACATATGGTGCGCCTGGAAAAAGTTTTCCATAGATTGAAGGAATGTGGGTTAAAAGTAAAAACACAAAAATGTTCATTTTTTCAAAAAGCAGTTCAATACCTTGGACACGTCATCGACAAACAGGGTATTCATACTTCTGGAGAGAGAGTGGAGGCAATTATAAATGTTCAAACCCCAAAGTCGATAACCGAGTTGAAATCATTTCTCGGTATGATAAACTTTTATTGTAAATTTTTGCCAAATTGTTCGGAAGTTTTGCAGCCTTTGTACAGCTTACTATAAAAGGACTGTGAATGGATTTGGTCGCCAGACTGTGTAAAAAGTTTTGAAAAGGCAAAACAATTGTTACTATCCACCGAAGTTCTGTCTCATTTTGATCCGAAACAGAAAATAAAATTAACCGTTGATGCATCTCAATTTGCATTAGGTGTTTCATTGAGCCATATTTTTGTAAATAATGTGGAAAAACCGATAGCATTTGCTTCGAGACTTCTAAATTCGGCTGAGATTAAGTACTCACAAATTGAAAAAGAAGCTCTCGCGATCATTTTTGGAGTGAAAAAGTTTTTCCAATATTTATATGGACAAAAGTTTCTTTTGTATACAGATCATAAACCTTTATTGACCATTTTTGGGGATAAAAAAGGGTTACCTGTATTTGCAGCAAATCGGCTACAACGCTGGGCTCATATATTATCAGCGTTCGATTACGAAATTCATTACGTTAAATCAAGTATGAATACTGCGGATTTTTTAACGAGGTTACCTCCGAAAGTTGCAGAGTCATCATTAGATTTTCAGAATGAAATGTCTTATTTATATTATGTGGAAGAATCCACCTTACCGATAGATTTCAAGCAAATAAAAAAGGAATCATCCATTGATCCCCTTTTGAGTAAGATAATTTTTTATGTAAGGAATGGTTGGCCCATAAAATGTCCCTCAGATGAATTAAAACCGTTTTTTATGCGGAAAAGTGAAATTACGACCGAACACGATTGCCTCATGTGGGGTTACCGATTGATTGTCCCAAAAAAATTTCATAATTTAATTTTGAATGAATTACATAGCGCCCATATGGGAATCGTAAAATGAAATTGTTGGCACGTTCCTATGTGTGGTGGCCATCTATAAATAGCCAAATTGAACAAATTGCATTAGGATGTAAAATTTGTAGTGTTCATTCGGGACACCCTGCTCGGGCATCACTAGCAGTGTGGAACTGGCCCACCACACCGTGGACGAGGATTCATGCGGATTTTTTCGGTCCATGTTGCAACAAATATTTTTTAGTAATCGAGGATTCCACCTCTAAATGGATTGAATGTTTCGAAATGTCCAATATCACTGCCTCAAATACTATTAAAGTGTTTCGAGAAGTTTTCTCACGATTTGGGCTACCCTCGGAAATTTGTACAGATAACGCAAAAACGTTTACTGGCCAAGAATTTCAGAGATATTTATCATGCAGTGGTATAAAACATTTGACAGGCGCGCCATATCATCCTGCCACAAATGGGCAAGCTGAAAGTGCCGTCAAAATTTTGAAAAATGCGATTTTAAAAGCTAAAACTGAAAATTCGAACTTGGAGTGTCATCTCATCATTAATCGTTTTCTCTTTCAGTATAGAAAGTTGCGCACCAAATTTGATCTTTTAATGCCATCTACGAAAGATATAGTACAAACGAAGCAAAACTATCAAAAGAAATACCATTCGAATAAAAAGGATGTGTTTTTTAATTTAAATGATAAGGTGTGGGTGAGAGATTATCGCGCTCACTCTCAAAAATGGTGTACAGGTATTATATACAGGGTGTTAGGTCAAAGAACTTATTTGATAAGAACTGACTGTGGGAAAATATGGAAAAGACATAAAAATCAGTTGAGGATAAACAAATCTACAGATCCAGGTCAATTAGAGGATAAACCGTCTGTTTCATATATTCCACGATCAGCAATAGATGAACATATTGTATCTAATTTAGTTAGTGAAGTGGGGGAAAATAG
The DNA here is from genome assembly GCA_018342105.1 of Gonioctena quinquepunctata. NCBI lineage: Eukaryota > Metazoa > Arthropoda > Insecta > Coleoptera > Chrysomelidae > Gonioctena > Gonioctena quinquepunctata. The sequence goes on along the minus strand of JAFIRS010002802.1, from coordinate 73,034 downwards.
TGCCAGTGAAATGGATGTGGGAAGGGAAGAAACAGAACAAGTCGATAATGATTCTAGGTTATTAAGGCGCAGAAGTAAACTCCTGAATGGTTTGGTCACTGAATTGTAAATATTGTAATATGTTAATAAGATATTGTCATTTCTTGGTGATGGTATAGGGATATTTTAAAGGGGGAGATGTTAGATATTAGGCTTTGTATGGCAACGCTGTATGTGATGTTGATGTGTTTTTTAATTTACCAGCACCTCCAGGTGCACAGTATGTATTGAACTCGGAATAAAGAACAATCAATTAACGTGGTACGCTAGAGTTTTATTTATCTATTCATATTAATAGTACATAAAGAATTGTTCGAGTGCAAATACATAACAATGGTGTACCTCAGGGAACGGTTCTTGGACCATTGTTATTCATTTTATATGTGAATGCTCTCTTCAGCTCGCCAATTCAGACAGATAGAATCTGATACTGTCCTTCTTTCAGGGATGCAATCTGGAACTCACTGAGACAAAAAATCAATTATCCTTACCTAATATTCTTGTTTTAGTTCATTCAATATTTTGATGTAGAGTAAAGAAAAAATATGTTTTTTTTTAAATCAAGATTTTTTAGATTCTCCTTTTTTTTATTTTTTATTATTTTTTCCTATAAATAACCCAAGTTGCTATTTTCAAGACATTTTTGATTTTTTACCACCCTTCTTCAAATTTTAATGAAGGTAGATTCTGTCGAAAAACGGTCAGTCCTGCAAATTTCTGTTAGAAAAAGTTATAAATTCCTCCACAGTTTATATAAAGATGCGTCGCCCTAACTGGCATCATTTGATAATTGGCTTTACATTTCTAAAGGTTACCTGAAAATCTGCAAATAGTCTAACAATGTCAAGTCTTCATAGAAGTGGATGGAAAGGAGACCCTATCGGGGTATATTTTATACAAAAATCTAATAAAACTGAAGCAAAATCTGGGAATAGAGCTATATGCAAAAAATGTAGACATGAAACGCAAGGTCTTGTCGAACGGATGAAAGTTTACTGGCAAAAGTAAAGTGAAATGAATATAGAAAGCCAGAAGGACAATGAATCAGGAGTACACAAACAGCATGTAATGAAAATAAGTAAATAAGTTTGTTTCTTAACATTTTATTTTTATTATAATTTTACAAAGATATACAGAATACTGGGTAATTTTTAAGTAAATGCTTTTTTCAACCCAACACAGAATTCAAGAAAATAAGCCAATTTGCCAAATTAACTCATGTTCGGAAACGCGTCGTTTCTGATACACAGGGTGCTGAATTCGAATTTGAAACAAGATTTTCGATTTTTTAAACATCTTTTACTAAAGATAAAGATTTCGTGTTGAAAAGGGAAATATTCTCAATTAAAAATTGTAAGGAAATATTTTTCTGAAAATTGGAAAATCTATGATAATAAGAAGTTATTTTTGTAATATCGAACAGAAAACAACTACTTCCCCGGCTGAAGCCACGCTGGACATAGAACTACATCTGATTTTATGAACATCATGTTTATATCATCAAAGAAATCAATAAAAATTCCGCTTTTCGCTTTAACTTTGAATTTAAATTTTGTCTTTTTTAAAGTTGACGGTACTTCTGGCGTGAATGCGCCACAAAACCAAGTGCTTCACAACATTTACAGTCACTTTCCAGTCTCTCCACTCCAGATTGTAGGAAAAGAAAAGCAGTGTCAGAAACAAGGTCAGCAAGTTCTAGTTCTGGATCTTTGTTATCTTTTGTCGTACGCACTAGCAAATCTACTGAATACGAAGTTGACAAACATATTGTCAGAGCCCTCTACGCTACAAACAGCAGTTTTAACGGTATGGAGCAACCGGAAGTAAAAAAAGCTATGGCTCTTTTACGGCCTGGATACATACCACCCCTCGATATGATGTGTCTTATGAAGAAAAAATCAAATGCTTTGAAAACTTGTCGGGAACATTTGTGTGTCTGTCACTTATCAGAATGTCCAATGTGCACTATGAACCTATAAGTGCAACTTTTACAACAGAAAATCGATCTTCCTTCTTAGCAGATACTCTAGATACTTCTGGGAATCCACATACTTCTGTATATTTAACAGAAATTGCAACTCACTCATAAATATGCTTGAAACCGAATACAGTATGTACTTTCATCACAGATAATATAGCTGCAATGCGACATCAAATAAAAACATCTACTACTGAATTGAACCTTATTACATATGGTTGTGCTGCACATATTTTAAATTTACTTTGTGAGGATTTAGAAATCGCTTATTTTAAAGAACACGTTCACATTGCCAAATACTTCCGTAAAAACCATTTTGCCTCTGCAGCATGTGCCAAAGAAGGAACCAAAAAATAAGTTTTGCCAAATGATGTTTAGAAGATTTCGTTCGTCATGGCCCATACTTTTCAAAAACAAAAACAACAACGAAAACGAAATTGACAATATTATAAGAGGAAAAATTTCAAATTTTCACTTGAAAAGATTTGTGGAAGATTATCTAACAATACTCAAGCCTATCTCTATCGCAATAGATAGACTACAAAGAAACAGTGTCAATCTTTCAGATGTGAAAGAATTCAAAATATCAGAAACTCATTTTGACAAAACTGACATGACTTTTAAAACATCTGCAAAAATTTGAGAGGTGTATAACCCCATATCATTTGTTGGCATATCTTTTTGACCCAACAAAAACTCTGCAAACACTAACAAAGAGTGGAAAAAATTTTGCTTTGAAAGCTATTAAAGAATTATATCCAAATAGTGCTTTAATACCACTAATATAATCAAGTTTATTGTCAGATCAGAACCATTCACTGATATTATGTTCCATGATGATTTTCTTCAGAATGTATAGATTGCTGGAAGTCACAACAACATTATTCAGAAAGAGTTCTTCATAATTAGACAATTATTTTGTTCTGCTGCTCCTTCCGCACCAGTCAAGAGAATTTCCTCAACATTTGGTTTAGTCCACTCCAAACTCAGAAATCGATTAGAAACGGAAAAAGCTGCGAAATCAGTTTTTTGGTACAAGCAATACAATTAACTAAAATAAACATTATTTAGACATAGTGGTATATTTTTTTTTGATATAATAAACTAAAACTCAAAGTTTTTATTTTCTCTTAAGTATAACTTGCCAATCAGAAATTTTGTTTTTAATCATGATTCAAATTGAAAAAATCAAGTGATTTAAATCATTTATTTACATCAATTGATTTGAATCGTTTCAACCTTACTTCAATGCACTGAATCAAGATCTCTTGAAAATATGCAGTACACAATGATACTTCGAGAGTAAGTTATCTCACAGTTAAAAAATATGTTCTAAATTTTAGGAATCGTTCAATGAAAGCTTGAAGACGATGAATATGAAAACATCATGAACATGACTCAATAATTATTTCATATTCCATGAAATTCTTCTGCTTTCTGTGTTATTTCTTTTAATTCTACCTATTTGGTCCAAACTCCTATACAGGGTCCTGCAACCGTGGCGCGGTGTTCCATATCTCTATTTAGGAAACAGATAGGAATCTATATAATATCACCTTATTGCTCGAGCTCGACAAAATAAAAAAAATGTCGGTCACACATGGTGTTAAATTTTTTCTGGGCGGATCCCAACTTTTTTTTTTTTAATGGCAACCTATATTTTTTATCGCTTTTTTGAGGCTTCTACATGGAACATAAAAGAGACTTTATGTATATCTTCACTTCAAAAATATTAACGGTTTTCGAGATTTTTTTTAATATTCGTCACTCAGAATATTTGAAATTATAAAGTTGTTGTTGTCACATTGAAATTTTATTTTTGGTCAAATATTCTACATTGGTAGCCATCTCAAACGATATATCTGAAATCGACCTGTGATATACAGCGTATGAGAAACAGCTTGCCACATATTGTAAATAAAAATTTGTAGAATCTTCCTTATTTTAAATGGAACACCCTGTTTATTATCGATCCATAAGAAGCGCCAACAAAGGTTTTACAAATATCATCAAGTATTCCCTATGGTTGAGTTTACTAGTTTTTCTTAAAACAGCTCTTTTTTTCGAAAAATGGCAAGTATTCATATATCTCCGCTATAATCTGAATGAACGACTTTTTTCAAAGAGAAATCCATTTGACGATTGTTAAGAATATAAGAAAAATACTTTGTTTCAATTATGTACATCACAAGGTGTCCAAGCAAATATTTTTTTATGAAATAAATGTATGTATCACATTTTTCTAAATGGAAAATTATATTTTTCATTGTATGCAGAATTTTACACATGAATCGTGCAATATCAAACCAAACACGATTAAATGAAAAAACATTATGATAATTACTAATAATTTTTCTTTTTCATGTTATGATGTATATTCATGAATTAAAGTCAGAGCTGAAGTTCTAGATATTTAAATTGTCAACTGGCAAATTACAAAAGGGAAAGTTCAATGAAGGTTGATACTGAAACTTTAATAAAATATGTTCAACATGTCTTTCATTTCCTTGAATGCAGAGCTGATCTCTATGTTTGAAAGACTGTTCTACCCTGCGCAAGACAGCTGGTGTAATGCTGCGAAAAGCATTCGTTATTCTAAGTCGCATATTTTCGGAAGAAGTTTGTGGCTCGACGAAAACCATATTTTTTATGTGTCTCCATAAGAAAAAATCCAGTTTTGTTAAATCTGGTGATCTAGCGGGCCACCTGACAGGCCCATTTCGTACTAACCATTCATTGGGAAATACTTCATTTAAATGATCTCTCACTTCTGCCGAATAGTGAGCAGGAGCGCCATCATGTTCTAACCACATTCTATTGCGAAGGTCAAGAGGAATATCTTCTAACAAACCTGGTTAATCATTTCGTAAGAAATTGAGATTGTTCCATTCAGATGTCCCTCAAAAAAGTATGGACCAATTACATATTCTCGAATAATGTCTCCCCGGACATTCATCGACCACCTATGTTGGTAATCCACCTGTCTCAATAAGTGGGGATTTTCGGTCGAATAATAATGGTAATTATGCGATTCACAAATCCATTTTTATGGAATGTCGATTCATCCGACCATAAAATGTTATTGAAAAAATATTCGTTTCGACGAATTTCTCCCATAGCCCAATTGCAAAATCTCACTCTTTTCTCAAAATTGGCATACAGTAGTTCTTGATGTAATTGAACGTGGTATGGATGAAAGCGATGTTTCTTCAAAATTCGTTGCACTGATCTCTCACTTATATCCACTATTTCACCAATTTGTCGTTGACTCCACAAGGATCTTCTTCAACAGCAAGAAGAACTTGCAATTCATTATCTTCATTAGAAGCTGGCTTGATGCGCTCATGTTTAGAATAATTGATACTTGCAGTTTCAACAAATCGTGTCAGGACCTTTCGGAAAGATCTTTCATCTGGATGCCTTCTATCTGGATACCGTTGAGAATAAATTCTACGTGCCAATAAACAATTCCTGTCTGATTCACTTAATATGAAAATCATATCAATCGAATCACTTTTTGAAAACAACATTCTGATGAAGTTCTACTTCACGATTCACTAAAGATCTCAATACTTATTTGCAGGCAAGTATTTTTATCTGTCATTTGCCAGACTACTTGATTTCCAATAAATATTTCATTCGCTAAAAGGTTGTTTTAGACCGAAAGAATATGGCACAAATTTCGAGTTTATTGAAATTATTGTAAATATTCAAGATCGTACATTTTGTGGTGTAATTCACAACTTGTTTATCTAGCAACAGGTAATAAATGTATTAGAAACATAACATAATCTCGATCACAGCCGTCAAATATGGATTTCACAGTAAAAAAAATCATTGATATTATGGCGATAAAATAGAAATAATTTTAGGAAAAAAAAATCTTTTTTAAGAAAATAATGTACATAATTGAAACAAGATATCTTTTGTATATTCTATCAGTCGTCAACTAGATTTCACTTCGAAAAAAGTCGTTCATTGAGATTATAGCGAAGAAATATGAATACTTGCCATCGAAAAAAAGAGCGTTTTTAAGGAAAACTAGTGAACTTAATAACATTTGTAGACCCTTTGTTGGCGCTTCTTATGGATCGATAATATACAGGGTGTTCCATTTAAAATAAGGAAGATTCTGCAAATTTTTATTTACAATATGTGGCAAGCTGTTTTTCATACCCTGTATATCACAGGTCGATTTCAGATATAACATTCGAGAGAGTTACCAATGTAGAATATTTGACCAAAAAAAAATTTCAATTGGAGTTGGCACAACTTTATAATTTCAAATATTCTGAGTGACGAATATTGGAAAAAAAACCTGTCATGCTAGAAATCTCGAAAACCGTCAATATTTTTGAAGTGAAGATGTCCATAAAGATCTTTTATTTTCTATGTAGACACCAAAAAAGCGATAAAACCATGGTTGCCATTTGAAAAAACACAGTTGAGATCCGCCCAGAAAAAATTGAACACCCTGTGTGACCGACAATTTTTTTATTTTGTCGAGCTCGAGCAATAAGGTAATATAGAAATATAGATTCCTATCTGTTTCCTAAATAGTGATATGGAACACCGCGCCACTGTTGCAGGACCCTGTATATTGTTATTCATACAGTCATCCCATTATTGAATTCACCATAACATCTTCCTCATGTCCAGATAGTGGACGATTTCTACTCACTACTTGGTAGACCCAGGAGGTACCAATTCATGAACAGCGTTGTTTAGAGGTACATCAGGGCATATATTGAATTTCAAATTATTTTCCAGTGCTTTCTCTCTCTCTCTCTCTCCAATATTATAGTCGTTGCTTTCTAAAGGCGCATTTGACCATCTCATTCTTGGGGAGGGAACTACTTTGTCTGAATTTATTCATGTAGACCCCCTATTCTCGTATTTTTCTAACTTCTTGCGGTGCTTTCTTAAATTTGATTCTACTTCTTTTCTATCCACTCCTTTTTTTCACGGTGTGTTGGTAGGATGAACATATAAAACAAAACAGGGAGTTTTGGTATAGGTCTGGATTTTCAGTTAAAACTCACATGGATTGGACTTATTATTAGTCTTCTGTCCCTCTGGGAGTCCATGTTTGTCTTATAATAGTTATTTATGTAATAAGGATCATTATGGTACAAGTCGTGAATGTTATTGGGCGAGGCGTAGCCGAGTCCGATAACACGACGTGTGCTATAATGATTGTTTATGATTCGTATTACATACAAAATCTTATCTGATGGCATTAATATTAATACATTTTCGAAAAATTAAAAACTGCATTTTTGACATGTCACAATGACAACTATTTTTAAAGGAGTAAGTATATGTGTATTTTCAAATATTAGTAGGTTAGTGAGCTGTGCTTTGCCATTTCCTTGACAACGTCAGGTTGTAACGGCAATATTTATTTATCTGCTGTCAAACACAATTGTCACGTAGGATTGAATATAATTTAAATAATAATGAGTAATTCTGAAACTGGTAGTTTACCTTCTGATTTGGAAGAAATGAAGCGAAATATCGTGAACTTTCTTTTGCCGGAAAAATCCCGGAGTGTATATGAAATAGCGTAATTTCATTATGTTACTTAGTACCATAATGAATTCATTATGGGACTAAGTACCATAATGAGCTTCCTTATGTCATCAAAATTGAGTGACATAACGTTGTCATTATGACATGCCATCAGATTAAATAAATTATGTGTCCTCAGGATGAAAGGCTCAACCGTCTCCCCTGCTAAAGGCATTCTATTGAACAATATCTGATTGATTGATTTCCCTAACTTGAAAATCACATAATTTTTCTGTCGTTTTCAGAAGCGGAATCTGGCAACTTGACCGATTGGGTGAAATATCACGAAGACCATTTCACACCGATAAACAAACTATTTGCGGAATCGGAAGGAAAAGAATTCATACACTTGAGGGAGCATTTAAAAGTTAGTTTGGAGGCGATAAGTCACTGGGATCCCTGGGGCGCGTGTGAAGTTTGCGGTCGACCAAACGATGAAGGAATCAGGAAGAAAATGGGATACTGTCGCATAAAATTAACCCACCATTCAGGGTAAGGAAACTATATAATAGTAAAGACTCTGATATCGATTCCTATGGAATATTCTGGGATGTTTTCCCCGTGAAAGCAGGCGTTATTTCTCATAATGAGAAAAACAGGCCAATCGAATTCTCAATTCAAATATTTACTTAAAATACTCAATGAAAAATATATTTTTGCCAAAAATTCCTATAATTTCAAAAATACATTTTTTGTGTGGATACCAGTGTGCTGATATATCATAACAAGTACGACTTGATTACACATGGATTATCATCACCAGAATTGAATGGATTCATACAGGTCGGATTCTATGATTGTAAATCCATTCAATAGAGTCTCGATCCAAATTTGCCGAGGTAAATACATTGATTTCAATGTATCTCATAATATACTCGACAAAGATCAAAATGTCAACAACAATACAAAGAAGCCCTAACAAAAATATGATATTTACTGGACATCATTAGGAGACCTAGAATGCAATAAGGGGACAACTTTGGTACAGTTATTGTGAGGACACATCAAATAAAAATTACAGAAATATTTTTTGAATACATTCTGGTGACACACTGAACACACGAAATACAAGAACATTCCATAACAATGTGTTTTTCAGACACTATTAGATTCTTAATTATTCAGATTTATAGGCCTTAAATACGTGTTCCATCATATCCTAATCAGTTAGAATCAAATCGAATGACATAGTTGTGATTATGTTTTTTTTTATTAAAATGTACTTTATGTGTGAAAAATTCAGGCGCTGTCGGATCATTAGTTTTGGCGTAATTGCAATCTGAATTTTGTAATGCACTTCATTGCAGCAGACCTGGATGCGTCATAGGTGGTCCGATTCCAATTGTTCAAATATATTTCGAGAGAAGAAGTATAGTACTACAAAACGTATATTCTTATTTTGCGTTAAAATGCTGCAAAACAGGTGAAAAATACTTGCAAACATGATTGAAACAGGGCGAGTGCGTGAAAGCGGCTGAGTAGAGGGGGTAGAGCAGCAGACGCGGGAAAGCGTATGTTTAATAATACAAGCGCGCTGCGCCCGTTATGAATCTGCTGCTCCACCCCCACTCCCGAACCGCTTTCGTGCACTTGCCGGATTTGACGCAAAATAAGAAGAGTCACTTTGTAGTACTATAGTTCAACTGTCAAAATCTTTCAGATAAATTGAAATCGGACCACCTATACGCATCCAGATCTGCTGCAATAAAGTGGAATTATACCAAAACTAATAATCCAACAGTGTCGGAGTTTTTCACACATAAAGTACATATTAATCACTACTTTGTCGTGGAAGGCCTGCTTTAAAACTTGAAAAATAGTAGTGTTGAGAAATTAAAAAAAAACGCAGATTTTTTCCAGTTTTTCCGTTTTTTTTTCCGTTACTACTAATCCGATCGAGTTGTGCTAGGGCTAATTTTCTGTGCATTTTGATTCTCTTCGTCCATTGGGAGTATCGAGATTGCTTCATTAGTTTTCAAGTTCCAAGTCAAAAACGATAAAAATAAAAAAAAATGCTTTTAAATGTTTATAACAAATTTAGCAATGACATTTGGGAGTAGGAAACATAACAGGATATAACTCCGGACCGTCTTTCGTATGATGGCACAGTCGGTTGGTAGTATTTTTGTCACGAAAATATCCAGTTTATAAAATTCCGACACAATAAAAACATCGTTCAACTAAATCTTGTGCAAATTTGGTTTCGAATTTTCTTTCAGCGATCCCTCTTGATTTTTTTAGCATTTGCCTTTATATTCTGAAATATTTTGTTGGTGAAATATTGAAATTCTGGCATTTTGTTCAATGAAAATTCATTATTTCATGAATCTTTTTTTCATAAATGGTGCTGGTAAAATATGCACATTCATAAATGAATATGTTTGGCAGAATTGTTAGTTGAACTAAAATCTTTTCAGGCTGAACATTATCCTTATACATGTTTTCTGTAGTTTGAAATATATATATATATATATATATATATATACTGGGAAGTTGTTGAAATAGTATTTATTTTTTTATTCTTTTTGTTTGTTGTTATTAATGACCATCTATGCAAGGGGGGTATATGGGAGGTGTTGTGGGGACATGGAGGTTTTATAATATTGTATGGTACAACTGGCTGAGGTAATTAATATCTGTTCTACTATTCATGGCGTTATTTTTTTCATGTAAATCATTTCTTTTATAACTCTTTTCTCTTTGTTTATTTCGTGGGCCAGAATTTTTATGTTATCGAAATTAGGGTTCTGATTCTTGGTTAGGATATGTTTGTTTAAGGCCGTACTGGATCATTTTATGTACTTGTGCCCATTTAGTCGATTACTTCCCAACTTTTAAGAAATAGACTAAATGGGCACAAGAACATGAAAGGATCTAGTACGGCCATAAACAAACATATCCTAACCAAAAATCACAACCTTAATTTCGATAACACAAAAATTTTGCTTTTGCAATTGGAATTAGTAACACAATCCTTTTCTTAACCATTATTTCTATTATAATTTTTTTTCGATTTCCAAAAGTAATTCAATAAACATTTATGTGTTTCATTTTTTTTTTCCGATCATGTTCAACTTTTTTTGTTTATTTCTCCTACAGTAATTCGAAAATGAATAATATAACGAATGCAGATGAGCTGTTTTTCTTGAATATGGAGGTGGTGTCTTGCAGATCTGTTAAATTGAGTAAGATGTTTCCAGGTGAGCAGAATTCATAGGACCACGGTAACACCACATAAGTTTCTCAATATAAGGATTGAATGAACCCTATTAGCTTTTTTTTATTTCTGCCTTTCATAGGGCACTACCATCTAACTCATTGTCGCGGAACAACAAACATCATCAATCTCAGAAAACAAATAAAACTTTTATTTGATGAAAATCCATAATATAGCAAAAGAAAGCCACTCACTCCCCTAAACGATTTTCACTGAATTGGGTTTACGAAACTACTACACATGATGACTTTATAATATGATAATTGAAAATCAACTTCCGCGCAACTTTCCTCTTCTCCAGTTCAAGGACCCAATTCCTCGTACCTACTTCAATTCCAGGCATAAGTAATCTGACCAAAATCGTCCCTGATTTCATCCAGCGTGAAAAATGTGAAGGAACTTGCAACCCGGACGCCGAAGGAGCGAATAAAGGGTGGAAAGTGGGGAAGAGCTTGGGATTCAAATACAGGAAAACGTTTGTGTTGCCTGAGAAATCACATTTAACCCTTGTTTGTCCCGAATCCACCTTGGAGAACACGGTTACGTGGAGGAAACGTGGGAAAGTGCTCACACCGGGAGATGCAGGTTAGAAGGGAGTTGGTATTGAAGATTGAATTATTAATCCCTGAAGATGGCGAAACTCGATAACATATTTACCATAAAAGTTCAGTTATATTTGGATGGAAAAGTATCGTTGAATTGATAATCGCAGATCATCTGCATGGATATTTATATTCTTGATAAACTCTAACTCACATTATTTAGTATATTTTTCCAAAAATTAAACTGTTCAGCAAAAAAACCAAGAGTAGAAGTGGCGAAAAGTTTCAACGAAATATTCATCATTTAATCAGAAATTGTATATTAAAAAAACCTTCATTTATATAACGTAATCATGAAACTGCCATAGGAATTGGAAATATGTATTCTAGGGTGTTTTTTTCAAAAGAGTTTTTTTGTTTTTGCTCCCAACCGAAAATTTTGTTAGAAATGTCCAAAAAAAAATTCTTGAAAATTTGAGATCTTAATATTAACATTAAGTACTTTCCCAGAGCGTGGAAAGATTTCCCATTTAAAATACACGTAAACTTCTATAACTCAGCGGCATTTCATGCTATCATATCGTACCAAAGAGCGATTTACTAAGGATTACATGCTCTACAAAAGTGCCTTTTGCTTCGTAGCTGTAATCTGCACCTGTAAGATTGCACGGGTCACTAAATCTGATTTTTGTAGAAAATTCCTGATTTTTTGACTTTTCTTCATAAATGACTGAATTTATGGAAAAAATTTGAATGTCAAACTTGTAGGAAATTCAATTTTCTACAAAGAAAGTTCAATAAACCGGATCGCTAAGATTGATATTTCTCGAGATATAAAGCGTTAACTTTGTCGTAATATGAAAAGTTTGATTCGATAATTCTCAAAAAGTTCATATTACGACGAAGATAACGCTTTATATCTCGAGAAATATCAAACTTAGCGATTCGGTTTATTGGACTTTTCCATAGGGAATTGAATTTTCTACCAGTTTATCTATCAATTCAGTCATTTATGAAATAACGTCAATAATATAAGAATTTTCTACAAAAATCAGATTTAGTGAAAATCTTACAGGTGCAGATTACAGCTACGTCTCAATAGGCACTTTTGTAGAGCATATAATCCTGAGAAAATCGCGCTTTGGTTCGATATGATAGCATGACATGCCGCAGAGTTATAGATATTTAAAAAAAAACAAAGTTTACGTGTATTTTGAATGGGAAATCTTTCCACGCTCTGGGAAAGTACATAATGTTAATATTAAGGGCTCAAATTTTCAGGAAATTTGTTTTTGGACCTTTCCAACAAAATTTTGGGTTGAGATCAAAAAACAAAAAAAAATGTAAAAAAAACTCCCTAATGTATTTGAATTAATTTCGATAGAAATCACATTGAATTATCAAATATACAGGGTGTTAATTGAGTACGTTGACAAACTTCGAGAGGTGATTCTTTGGAAGATTTCAGGACGAAAAGTTCATATGAACAATATCCAAAAGGTTGGTTTTAAGGGGGTTAAAAATTTTTTTTTAATTTTTGGAGTTTACTCGGACATTTTCGAGAATAATCAATTATCCAAAGTAGGCGAGTACAATCCATTCCAGTGCGCGCGATGCAAAATAATTCATTTCTCAAATAATTCAGAGTCCTCTTTTTTCAGAGTCAAGCCTTGTTCAACCCTTCAGAATGTTTTTTTCCTCCGTTCCTGATATATTTTGAGAGAGGAATATTCAATGTTGTATCATTTAAAAAAAATGTTTAATTGAAGTGTTTTATTTACTTGGACGGTTCAGAAGCTATAATGAAAATATTAATGCAAACATTTTTCAGTAACGCATAACATAACGAAATTTGAGAAGCAAACATTCTCACAAATTTCGAGGGGTGATTCTTTGAATGATTTCAGGACGAAAAAATCATATGAACAGATGTCCCAAACGGCTTGGTTTTCGAGGTACAGAGTGATCAAAATACATTTATTTCGAGAGTTTTTGGAGTTTACTTCGACATTTTCAACAATAATCAGTTCAAATTGGGTAAGTATAATCTATTCAACAGTGCGCACTATACAAAATAATTCATTTCTTAAATTATTCACAGGGTCCTCCTTGTTTCAGAGTCAAGCCTTGTTCAACCTTTCAGAATTGTATTTTCCGCCGGCACTGACAGATTATGAGAAAGAAATATTTATTTACTTGTACGGTTCAGAAGCTACAATGGAAAGAGAAATGATGCAAACATTTTCCAGTATCGCATAACATAACAAAATTTGAAAATGAAACATTCTCAATTGAAAATTGGATTTTTTTTTTCAGAATTTGAAGAATTCCAGATGAAAAATGAAGAAGACCTGAGGAATCTTATGTAGAAGTCATGTACAATTATTAGAAAGACTCCTGGTATTTTTGAGCGTGTCCGCCAGTCTATGGTAAGGCACATAAACGCATACATTGAAATCGGCGGGGGCCATTTCCAGCAGTTGCTCTGACTTATCAATTTCAAAAAGGTCCTCTCCTAAACTCCTCTGTATTCCTAGGGAATTTATGTTATTCTGCTTTACTATTTTGATAATGAAGTTATTCACTAATAAAAATGTCGGAAATTCTATTGCCATAATAATCTACTTTCATTCTCTCTCTACGAGCAGAAAAAATCCATTATGTTATGCGATACTGAAAAATGATTGCATTCATTTTTTCATTATAGCTTCTAAACCGTACAAGTAAAAATGAAAAATTTCAAGAAAACAAAAATATGTTAAATGGAACAACATTGAATATTGCTTTCTCATAATCTATCAGTGGCGGCGAAAAAATAATACTGAAGCATTGAACAAGGCTTGGCTGTAAAAAAAGGAGGACCCTGTGAATTATTTGCGAAATCAATTATTTTGTATCGTGCGCACTGTTGATGAACGGATTCTACTTGCCCAGTTTGAATTGATTATTGTCAAAAATGTTGAAGTAAACTAAAACTAAAAAAAATGTATTTTGATCACCCTGTACCCCGAAAACCAAGCCGTTTGGGACATACGTTTATATGAACTTTCCATCCTGATACTTCCAAAGAATCACGCCCCGAAGTTTGTCAACGTACTAAATTGACACCCTGTATATTGTACATGAGTTATTAATATTCATGCATATAACACATCAATATAAAATCAAATCTATACAATCTTCACATTTGTAATTAAGTTTTGGCCGAAAACATTTTCCTAGCTTAAAAATTCCCATACCTTAAACTTTAGTGAAAATCAAACGCCAGCAAACATTCGGGAAAATATATACCGAAAATATAAATTCAACTACTTGCAATTTTGTATTTTTTGTATAATGTGTTATTCTTTGATTATTTTCGTAAGAATTTGTTAATGTTTCATGTTTTCTCACCCACCAAATGAAATATTTTTAGTCGAGCTCAAATTTAAATGGTTGAATAAATATACAGGGTGTTATGTAATAAGTGTCCGATATTTTACAGGACGATTCCTCAGTTATTTATAAGGTGAAAAGTTCATATAAGCATGGATCCGCAAGGCCTTTATTTTTGATATACAGGGTGTTGAAAATGTATTCCTATTTTGGTTTTTCTTAAATAATTGTCAAAATGATGTCGATATTTGGACGGAAATTGGTATTTGGGGATTTTTCAATATGAGCTATTTAAATTTGATCCTAGTATGGCCTTTAATTGTGGGGCCCCCTACAGATCTTTGTCTCTCTTGGGGAGTCACAACTTTGTCGTGCATGTATGTATCACATTTTCTAGGAGAAAAATCGACCCCTCTATCATTTTCACGTGAAAAAGGTATGCTTTTCAAAAGTCGCTACAAGCAGCCGTTTTCAAGATATTTTGATTTGAATTAATCGATGCATCCAATATTCTTCTCATTGATTCGCGAATTCTTTGAAAATAAAAGTATCAAGTAGGCTAGTAGTCTATCCCAATGTTTTTTTCGTGCTGTTAGGTCAAAAATAATATCTTTACGCATAGTTAAATAGTTTCATTTATTATTATTGTGATTATTTGTTGAAAAATGGTAAACATAACCAATGCGGACCCATGCTTATATGAACTTTTCGCCTTATGAATAACTGAGGAATTGTTCCGTAAAATATCGGACACTTATTACTTAACACCCTCTATAACAATTATCAGCATACACTTCATTCGGCATATAATTCCTTCACCACCTTTAAAAAAACAGAAATCTCATGATACTACGTGATATACCACATGACATTTCCTATTTTGGATTTTTTCTTCATTCGGTCTAGTCTTCTTCTTTTTTGTAGTCGATTCCTATCATTCTCAAAAACTGTGATCAATTGCTTTGAATCATATCTGATTACATTTCGATACAGGTAATCCGCACGTGGTGGTAGATACATTCAACACCCTTTATCTTCTAGACGTAACAGAGTCTGAGAAGGGTAATTATACATGCCAAGTGGACGATATCAGGATGCAACAAGTAATTGTTCACGTATTTTCCAAGTCACGGCTACTCACCAACGAATTTGTGCGTCATTTGAGCTATTTGGGGTTCGTTTTGTTTTTGACTGTAAGTTTACAATAATATAATCATACATTTGGTTAAATGTCGTTGGAAAACATGTATTTGCATTGGAATTATGTTGAAACAACTGAATTTGGCAATGATTACAAATCTACCGGACCTCTTGAAAATTAGCCTTGAAAGATCAGTGTGAAAGCAGCCACAAGTTCCAGCCACGAATTTGTAGTGCTTATGTGGATGTGGGCCGGTCCGCCAGAGGCCGTCTAGTGAAGGTCAGAATTCGTGGCAAGCCATGAAATAAATTATTATGTTTCTGTTAAGAATGCGTGAAGGTTATTTTTTGTCATAAATGTATGCTACTAGGAATACTTAACAAGATGTATATGTCACCCAATTTTTTCGGTCAAAAGTTTACCCTCCACTACCCCTATCATGAATTTCTTTGAAATTATTTCATTGCCATAAGAAAACGCGTGGATCGAGATTTTTTTTCATGAATGTGTAATACCAGGAATACCTAACGAGATGTTTATGTCACCCGAATTTGTCTACCCCTTTTATGAAATTCTTTGAAACTATTCTATTTACAAAGAAAAACGTGTGGATCTAGATTTTTTTTCAAAAATCTATGCTACCAAGAATGTTTAACAAGTTGTTTTTGTTCCCCGATTTTGTCGGGCAAAAATTATCCCTCCACTACCCATATCATCCCGATCCACGCGTTTTTCATGGAAATAGAATGATTTCAAAGAAATTCTTGGTGATTTTAGGCGATTGGGGTAGGACCGGCTTTCCCAATAATTCATATTTGAAAAAGGGATAACAACAAGGATAAGGGTTTTTAAATAAAAAGCGGGAGTTTCAAGTTGTTGAGCTCCTTGAAGGTCACTGGAAAATAGAGCAACATTTCTGTAGTAGTTCGAAGACTTTTTCAACTATCATTATTTGAATCATCAAACCAATTCCAATCCCCTAATTTTGTATCACCAGGTGGAATATTATTATTTATTAAGTGTTTTGTCTAGTGATTCCAAGTAGGTTTGAAAAAAATTCTACACATGTCTGATATATATTTTGATAAGTCTCTATTCTATACTTCTCGAAATAGAAGTAATTTTTTTGTTATAATATATCCCAAGCCTTCTTAATAGGATTATATTGAATAATTATTTGGATAAAGAAAATCCATATACCACATTTATAAAACGGACTACAAGTTATATATATATATATATATATATATATATATATATATATATATATATATTGATATGAAATGTTAATTGTTATAAAATGAATTTTGTTATTATTTAATTTATTATTATTATGCTCACAAATATATTTTTGCCTCACGTTTTGGGCGACAAATATTGTTATGTAATGATGATATATCAAATAAATTGTTATTATAAAATGATGATTGCTAATAATTTCTGTTCGTAGTTGGGAACCAAATTATTATGAAATGTGATTTGTACAAATAATATATTGTTGATAATTTTTGTCCCTCTTGGTTCAAATTGATATGATATAGATAAGTATTTTCACCCTGTATAATATATTTTGCAATGTAATAATAATTGCTAGCTAACGTCACAGTTCTCTCGTCACGTTGCTGCCAATTGTTATCACTTTTCTTACCACAACTAAACTCAGTTGGTACGCCTCTTGTCTCAGATAGCCGGTTCAGGCAATTGAGCCACTGCTTGATGTCAAATCTCAATCTATTCAATGTTTATAAGTACGGTTGCAGATCATTGTGGAAAACAAAACGACAAAGTATCAAAAAGCAATTATTTCCTTTATTCAGGAAAACTTAAATTAACCTGGCCTACGATAGATAACTTATTCTATGGTCATTCTACAAATTTTCATGGACAATCATGAGAAACGGTCAAGGATAAATATACACAAGCTCACTTTTACCTTGAAGGTTGAAAATTTCTTTAATAGTTCAAAATCAAACGAAATAAAGTTCTTCTGATGTGATATGAGTTATTAGTGAGGTTATTTAGTTCGTGATTTGCACTAGAAAAGTTTATACCTTGACGCTGGAACTGTCGCTGTTCAATACACACCCAGAATTTGGATCCCCTTTCAATCCACTGCTCTCAGGGACTCCAATACCAAAAAGAACCATACAAATCCAGAAATCAGCTTTGAAATATTGGTATATGGGGTACATACAAGGTAATGTTGTTTGCTGCTTATATTGATGAAATTACTGAATTTTTCTTTTCCTCCAAACAAAACGTGGCATTATTTTTCAAATTATTTTCAATCTCCTCCTGGCTTTGTTTTCCGTCTCCAGGATACCATCTCTCCTTTTTCCCTATGATTTTAATTTTTGAATTCTCGCACTTTATCGTCACATTATCACTGTTTGGGGTTATTTGTCAAAACTTATAAATAAAATTATTTTTCCTTTCTTACAAACTATGTACAATATTCAGTCTCTGACACTTTTCCGTTCTTATTTTCTCACAATTTCAAATCTTCCATCTGACCATACTGTTTCCTGATTGGCTATTGTCATCAAGAAGTTTGTTGTTCTCCCATTGGCTATTTTTAGTTAGATACAATTTCATATACTGTATGTTTCAAGCTTATAATTTTGTTGATCTCATTTTATTCAGGTTGATTTTGTAAATCTTGACTTTTTTGTTGTCTTTTAAACAATTATGGGTTATAATCATTATGACAGTGTATGAAATTGATTGTATTATAGTATTTAAAATATATAACTGGTTTTTCATAACATAACAATATATATATAATATATATATATATATATATATATATATATATATATATATATATATATATATATATATATTAGGTATAAAATAATTTCTAGCTTCATAAAGCTTTATAAGCTCATACAGATTCCTAACCCCTTAAAAATTTGTAAACTTCTAATAGCTATGGAAATCCTTGACAGATTTCAAGCATATGTGCTGTATCGGCACTCTCAAGCTCACACACTAAGTCGTCAGCGGTTCCATGTTGATATCACCAGACAATAATATTCTAGATAAAATTGCAACATTGTGTCAATCTGTAACTGGCAAGTATTCGTTCGTGTGGAAATATATGCTTTTATCCGAGAAGTCATACCAAATATCTGTATATCGATATATAAACTCTTTTCATTTCATTCTTAGAATTGAAATTTATAAAACACAAAAAAAACTAAATAGCTCACCCTGGAACCAAACTAAAAAAATCAATAATACCAAATAGTGTGTAACAATGCTTTCCTCTTAAAAAAAAATTTCTACCTAGGCCATTATTTTTCAGAAAAAAAAAATGTTGATCAGGTCCGGTACATTTCAGTTAAGTTAAAAAAAAAACTCTCTATAGGCCAACAATTTGGGCCCAATCCTTAGTACGGCCTTGTTCGATTTCTGGGGGCTCATATTTCTCATATATCTGAATGCTATGTACAACCTACAATCTTAATTCACCCAATTTATTAATGCGGACCCGTTTGTTCCGGTTGAAAAGAATGCATTTTTGTTTCACCACACTCCCGATTATTTGTTGGCACTGTCACTAACGTAGGTGTAGGTAACGCTGGAAGGTAACTCTCTCTCGTAAGGCCCAAAGACAGAATACTTGCTGCTAAAACACTGAAACAAACGACTTATGTTCCAAAATATCTCTGCTGGAACATTGGTTCAGACGATTGGTATTTCGAAATCTTGCTATTGGGACATTCGATACTAACCTGGCTCACTACACATCTCAGTGGACATATACTCAATGGGTCGACTTTACTATTTATGTCCTCGGAGATCTGCAACTCTCGCTCGCACTAGGACACAGATATATGAGTAATTTGTCAACATATTTACTGCTGACTCGTTATCTGCTTTCACCATCTGAGTGCTGTTTAAAGTCTGTAATGAACCCTGTCGATATCTGCACCCTTTCTGTTCTGTCTAAATTGCTTTGGCCTGAATACATTTGACATTAACACATATTTTCCAATTGATTTATCATACATATCAACATTATACAATACAATTCTCCTATTCTAGGCCTATCTTTTGTCAGATAGCCAATAGATTTTTACTTTTTCAGTGAATCTTAAAGGTCCTTCTTCCCTTTGAATTTACTCATAACAATTTTCAAACAAGCAAAACATAAAAAAATCCCAATAATTATTGAACCACCACGATATTCTTTCAATTCAGAACAAAAATTATCAAGTAACCCCAGAACTGAATATTTTTCTGTTAATTATTTGGAGAAACTATTGCACAATCCTTGTAACTGAACTTTACTTTCGATTCAATTTTTTTAAATCATTGAACTCTCCCGGTAACTAAACTTTTTCGTTTCAGTTTATCAAAAATTCTATGAACTTATCAAACTTCCCCAATAATGCAACCCATTTCCGTTTCTGAAAATTATTAAGCTTTCTTGCTTTGAAAATCTACTTTGTCGGGCAAGTCACTAACAATCTTATTGCATGTGCCCATTTTTTTTGTTTTAAATCTCACAAGTATTCTCATTGCTATTGAAAATTCACAATAACACATTCTCAGGACAATCTGTATGTGGCTAGAAATCTGTATTTTATACTTTTGAGTCCGTTTTATAAAAGTGGTATATTTAAAAATAAATCAAAATAATTATTTTCTGCCTTTCTAATACATTCTACTTCTAGCAACATTAACCGTCGCACTGAAATATGCCTGATGACATATAAGAGAATCATTGTTTCTACATAATATCGATGCCAAAGTCGGATCTATTGAATTTTTCATTCGATTCCAGATACCATGTTATTGTGCAGGACTAATTGTGACGTGGTCGAGGAGGAGAACTTTCAAAGGTTACGAGGAGTTATTGGAAGAGAACCCCGAAGAAGACGAGTTCGAAGGGTTATTGTGAAATAACAAAATAGAGCACATCTGGACTAGGCCTGAAAATAATTAGAATGGATGTACAGGATTTCCATACATATTTGATATAGTAGTTTTTTTCATTCATTCAATATCTTAACCATTAATTTCAACCTACGAAAAATTCAAAGGTGCGATTGGGTACCCTCTTGCCCGTAGAAGAGAACGTACGCTTCACCACTGACCAGATATTTTGTGGATATTGATTGATGATTATTGTACCGACGTACGGGGGCCTACAAGAGGCCGTGTAGTGTCCAGAATACGTTGTTCCAATATCATTTGTAACTGCATAGAGGATGTTGCGACGAGGGGCCACATTATCTGCTGCATAATTGCTCATGTTCAATCCTTCCAAGGGGAAGTCGATGATGACGTTTAGTTTTCCTTACAATTCCGACAAGTGGGTTTTCCGTCACCATCCAAAGTTTCTTCCCTGGTGAAGGCTGTAGACATTGTGAAAGTCTGAGCTGACCTGTTGTCTGTGGAATCGGCAGTCCACAGAAGGAGCATTTTAAAGTCGATAAGCCAACGAAGTAATCAACAATTTTTGAGTGGTTCATGCATTCGATCATGACTTTTGGGCTTTCTCGTGATGGCTCAGTTTTTCATTGATTTCTGTCAGTACTAGTTTAGGCACTTTTATGACCCTATAGACGTCTTCATGAAGACCTTCTAGGAGGTGTATGAGAAACTACCCGAAAAACGCGGAACAAAACCAGACAGATAGATAGATGGATAATTTTATTGTATATAAAGTAAAAATGAATTCTTATTACAAGGAGTGGGAACACAGTTGTGAAAATAAATGAATGCACGTGTACAACTAGATATCCTACCTGTGTAACATAAGAAAAAAATACAAAAAATGCATGACTGTAGGTTAGCAACAGAGGACAACATTGAAGCGATATATTAGTGCAACAATATCTGAGTTTGAACAAATATATCAGTATAGTAGAGGAGACCGTGGGAGGTCGACCTTCACCGATCTGATAACTCGATGAGACATATTTTTTATCAAATATAATTTATAAACAAATATGCCCATGATAACTCGCCTATCGAAAAGTGTTCATAGCTATTTTTAATTGAATTAATTTTAATCAATTTTCTTTCATCACCTTCACTCTTTTGATAACCGAATGAGTTTCACCTCAACTGATAGTTTTTAACACACAGAATATGCCTAGGTAGACTTGCCTACTTATTTCTGTGCATGGCTACCTGGCAAGCAGATGTGAACAGGTAAGACAATATAGGTAACTACACCGATCTGTTAACCAATCGAAATCGATATCATAGGTAAGATAATTTAATTACAAAACCAATCGTATAGGCTTGCCTGCAAAAAATCGTACATAAAATATTATTGCCAAGCTATGAAGTTTTAGAATTTTAGCTGTTTGATAGGTGCGAGAGAGAAAGTAGAGCGTCCGAGGTCCGTGTGATAGAACAGGACACAACATAGCAGCTTCACGCTACCTGACCGTTGAATGTATCCGAGTGCGCATGCTCGTGTACATGTGAGTGACAGGACAGCATTTATTTACACTACACTCGACAGTAATTTTGAACTCTTTTATATGCTTTGTAATAAATGCTCTTAACAACATAAATGTATTACATTTCATTTTTCTGTTAATGATTTTTTAAATTTATTATACTGAAATTTTAAAAGTAACACTTATTCTTTCTCGCTTTACGGCATTTATTTGATTTTAAATAATAAATAAATTATTCTTTATTTAATTTTAAATGAAAAATAAAGATTTTTTTATCATTTTTAATTTTTATAATTTAGCTTTGAAATGAAAAAAAAATGGTTGAATTTTTATTTCTTTACACGCTTTATATTAGCTTCACTTGTATGTTTGTTTGTAACCGACTCCTTTGGGCGTGATTTTGACCCACTTCCAGACGTCCGAATGATCTGAAATTTGGCGGGTGTACATAATTCCGGTGACAATGCATTAAAGAAAATTTGTGTGAAAAAAAAACAGAATGGCGGCTCCAATATGGCGTACGAGTTTTGTGCTTATGGTCCGATTTGCTTCAAAATTGATATCTGAGGGTTTTCGTGGTCGGAGATTATGATTCTTTCGTCAAAATTGGAAAATTCAAGATGTCGGCTCCAAAATGGTGGACAAGTTTTGTGATTATGGTCTGATTCTATTCAAAATTGATATGTGGGAGTTTTAGGGGTCGAATATTATGATTCTTCTGTAGAAATTGAAAAATTCAAGATGGCGGCTTCAAAATGGCGGCCGAGTTTTGTGATTATGGTCTGATTCTATTCAAAATTGGTATGTGGGGGTTTTTGGGGTCGAATATTATGATTCTTTTGTGAACATTGAAAAATTCAAGATGGCGGTTTTAAAATGGCGGCCGAGTTTTGTGATTATGGTCTGATTCTATTCAAAATTGGTATGTGGGGGTTTTTCGGGTCGGAGATTATGATTACCTAATTTGATAAGATTATTACATTTTTTAATTTGCAAAAAAAATAATAAAAATAATAGTTTAAAAAAAACTAAAAAAACACGCTTTCATAAAGAAACCACACTAAAAAGTAGGAAATAAATAATAGTTTAAAAAAACTAAAAAACACGATTTTATAGAAAACCAGACTGAAAAAATAGAAAATAGGAAAAACATGTATTTTATTTTTTTAAAAGCGTGGGGTGCATGGTTTCAATGATTATATAGTACATTACCTAGTAAAGTGTGTGAGTAAAGTGAGAAATGTCTCAGATCACAGGTAATTGTTGGCCGAGGTGATACCATGCACCCAACGCTTTTTTTAAATAAAATACATGTTTTTCTTATTTTCTATTTTTTTAGTCTGGTTTTCTATAAAAGCGTGCTTTTCAGTTTTTCAAACTATTATTTTTTATTTATTAATATATTAAATCATTTATTTTTTATTATTTCATAGCTGTAAGTATATATAGTGTGAAATAATGCAAAAAATGTGATCAAAATCAGAGTTATAATAAATTAGAGTTCAAAATTACTTTCGAGTGTAAATAAATGCTGTCATTGTCACTCACATGTACACGAGCATGCGCACTCGGATACATTCAACGGTCAGGTAGCGTGCAGCTGCTATGGTGTGTCCTGTTCTATCACACGGACCTCGGACGCTCTACTTCCTCTCTCGCATCTATCGAATAGCTAAAATTCTAAGACTTTATAGCTTGGCAATAATATTTTATGTACGATTTTTTGCAGGCAAGCCTATACGATTGGTTTTGTAATTAAATTTTCTTACCTATGATATCAATTTCGATTGGTTAACAGATCGGCGTAGTTACCTATATTGGCTTACCTGTTCACATCTGCTTGCCAGGTAGCCATGCACAGATATAAGTAGGCAAGCCTACCTAGGCATATTCTGAGTGTTGAAAACTATCAGTTGAGATGAAACTCATTCGGTTATCAAAAGAGTGAGGGTGATGAAAGAAAAATGATTAAAATTAATTCAATTGAAAATAGCTATGAACACTTTTCGATAGGCAAGTTATCATAGGCATATTTGTTTATAAATTATATTTGATAAAAAATATGTCTCATCGAGTTATCAGATCGGTGAAGGTCGATCTCCCACCGGCTCTTAGACTAGTACCTGAACAAGACATTTCAACTCAGTACTCCAGTCTATGGAGATTACAAATAATGCACTCTTCTTTCATATTAATTGAATATACCATCTGGTTGAGTGTGATTTGGAAGGAAAACTTTCCACACGTCCTAAGTTGTGCAATTATTTGGGTAATATATATGGGGACACAATCTTTGAGGTAATTTTGAACATTCACTCTTAGTGAGAGATTATGATACATAATTGGAATGGAGTATTGGTTCAAACTGACCAGGTCAGTATTTAAGAGGTAATTTTTGAAGATTTGCAAGAGAGCAGATATCTCTCTCATGGAACTGATTGACAGAAACTGTTCCCAGCGATCAGCCATTCCAGCAAATATAAAGTATTCCTTGACCTGAAGCACCCGATTGTATAAAACGCGGAAGAAAACTATGAAACTGACTCTTCAAAGAAACGGTTTTTAACACCCTATCAGATGAATCTTCCGACCACAGTTCTTTTATAACTTCCGCAAAAGTTTTTAATAAAGCACCTTTCATGCTTGATGTACTCTTGTTGATATCATCATCTCTCAGGTACTCCAACAACAATCTGGTATTCGATAAACATTGTATGATGCTATCAATGAAACAGGTATTACCAATGTTTCCTAGACCATTTAGACCAAGAGTTTCGACGTTACTGTGTACTTATATCTTGATGGTGTTGAAACTATTGGAGCTGCGCTGGCCTCTACTATTATCTCTATTCGAATTGGAATCTGACTTATTTTCATCATTTTGGTGAAGGACTTTTGTAGGAGTATATGAAGCTAAGATATTGGTTCTTGAATTGCATCTGAGGGATGTCCCGTCTATTTTGTCAGTGGTCACTTCTCACAGTTGCGGTGATAGTGAGCAGATAGAAATTTGATCTGTAGAACTGATTGATGATGTGCTCAAAATGATCAATCTTGGCTTATTGTATTTCAGTGTACTCTGATTTCAAGTGTTTTCAAGAAAACAAATATAATTTTTTTCTCCAAACTTAACATCATTGTTGTCAAATTTACTCAAATACAATTCCGAAACCTCAAAATTAACTATATGCATATTTGTGCAGGTGAATTTCTCGAATAATGTTTTCATAAATTTCGCGGAATCCCATTTCTTGGAGCGTTAGCAATATTAGATGACATTACCAGTTCAATGTTATTTCTGATGATGATAACATCAATAATCTTGTCTATTGTTTACAGATATAGCCTTAATGAATTACATTTTATAGAAGATGGTAAATCGAATACAAAAGGTGAAATCTTATAATACGAGTGCTACTGAGTTGTTCATCTACCTAAGCGTATAGAGAAATTTCACAGAAAATAAACTATTATGAAATAGGAAAAGAGGGTTGGTATATACATGGTGTAATCTAACATTTTGCACACTCGTGAATGACGAGGGTATAATGCCATTTTATAACGAATTACAGTGGTTAGGAATCTGAAAAAAAATTTAAACATGTTTTGTTCTTTGTAAAATTCGACAAAATTTTTGGGTAGCGCCACCCGCCTAATTTCAGGTAACCCACTCAGAGGAAAACTTTGGCAATTGAGGGATGTAATAAACATTTGACTCGACATTTGAATAATGTAGAATGTTAAACTGATTGTGTGATGAATGTATAAATTGCAGTCTGCCTGAGATA
Source organism: Gonioctena quinquepunctata (assembly GCA_018342105.1). NCBI lineage: Eukaryota > Metazoa > Arthropoda > Insecta > Coleoptera > Chrysomelidae > Gonioctena > Gonioctena quinquepunctata. The sequence continues at coordinate 46,958 of JAFIRS010002802.1, read as the reverse complement.
GATATTCAATTTCAAAGTAAAGAAAACAACCAACCTTGTTATATCCAAATTGGTGATGAAAAGTCAGAACAAGTTGACCTCATACTCTGCTTTGAGGCACTTATCATAATTATCACTTGTAAGGAACAAACGACACAAACAGTATTGAAACGGGAAACATTCGCAATTCAATTTTTGTTTTGAAAAATAATAACACGACCATTGTCATGATTCAGACATTCAGAACACGTGAACTGAACACTGGTGCCAACACGATTCTCGCATGCATGGTTTACAAAGCTGTCTACGAACGAAAGTTTGTTAGATTCTACTAGTGTTTTCTGATTGACTGGTGAATGAAAAATCCTAATTAGCAACCAATCAGAAAACAGTACGCGATATGCAGGATAATTAATTTGAACATCATTGACTTCGTCTTTTGCTGGCTCTTAAAATTGAGGCCCGATTTCACCAACCTCTTAAAACAAGTTTTGTTCAAATTAAACTCAGATTAAGCTTTCTACACGTCATATTAGATCTCACCAGGAACTATAAACCGCGTTTAGTTCTAAACGGCGTTTCCACTTAAAACGGGCTGAATTTGGCCAGTTACGAAGTTAAACGACGTTTAGTTCATTGGTTTCGTGCACGTTTGACAGATGGTTGACATTGGAGGTGAAACAACCTTACTTTTCCGATTTGTTTATGTTGGAGAATTGAACATTCTTACCTATTTCAAAAAGAATTCAGTAGTTGGATTACATGTGTTATTGTTTAATTCGTAGATGATCATGCCTTCATATTGTTCTGTTGTGAAATGCAATAAAAATGCATCAAAAGACGGCCGAATACGATTTTTTAGGAAAATTGTACATGTTTGTATTTTTGACCCTGTTATCAGAATTCCATCTGCTGTTGTAAGAAATAGAAAACATTGTGAAATCTCCCCGAGAAGGCAAGAAGCCTAGATACATGCCATCAAACGAAAAGACCGGTCTGATAAGTTAACGAAATATGGTAGTTTGTTCCAGACATTTTCACTCTGGTAAAGGAAATATGTTGTAGTACCAATTTATTAAATGAGCTGGGTGCCGAATGAAGCCCGAAGAAGGAATTTATTTGATGAATTATATTTTCATATTCCAAATTGAAATTCATTGTAGAAGATATTGTCACTTTTATCAAGTTTCTTCAAAAACCGAACACCCACAAAAATATCACAAAACATTAGCCAAACACGAAAGTTATCGGTTTTCAATTTTCAGGTTATATTGTCACTTGGCTTTGGCTCCTCTACAAAACAACGAAATCTATGCAAAAATGACGGAAACGTACATATTTTATTATGATGCCAGCTTTTGACTGTCGTTGGTTGGTTGGTTTGAGGCTGACGAGCCAGAGACAGGGTTGGCACTTAGCTTCCCTTGACACTGCGACCAGCTGGGGTCTATTGTATCACTCTGTCGTCAGTGGTTCCTCATTCAAACAGGTTTGTGCCTTCAATTAGGTTAAGAAGCCTGTTGATAAGGTTCTTCGGATTCATGCCTGTTTCCGGGCTGATCTCTCCAAAGGTTCTGTGTCGCCTACTACTTAGGGCGTCACAGTCGAAGATGATATGAGAGGCTGTTTCCTCCTCTTCATCACACAGCCTACACTCCACGGTTTCCCTGCGTACTCCCATGGTGTTTAGGTGTTTTCTTAGGCCGCAGTGTCCAGTCAACAGACCTATTATTATACGAGCCTTCGTTCTGTTCAGGTTCAGAAGGTCAGCCGTCAGGGTCCGGTTTGGATGCCCTACCATGACTTTGCTGTGTATTTGCCCGACAGTTTGATCCCAATATTGTTGGTGTCTTCTTTGACTGTCGTTAAACTAAGTTTCAATTAATTCGGTTTAGCTTCCGTCTGTTTGTGTCGGTGAAACTGGATCGAGGTTTATCAAGATTAAAATCTGAGTTTAGTGAGAACGGAGTTTAGTTAAACGCCGTTTATCTGTTTTGTGGTGAAATCGGGCCTAAACACCGTTCTGTGCGTATTTTGAAGAGCAGAAGACAGGATGAATCACTCTTCGTATTTATGAATGAAGTAGTGAATTCTGGTTGGATTCTGGATTCGCTAATCACTATGCGGGCGTTTTCGTGCTGTATATATAATACATTATAAATTATTTTTCGATATTATGGCAATTTTTTCAAAAGACAATAATGTTCAAATTCATTCTTGTGCACATCGCGTACTGTTTTCTGATAAGTTGTTGATTGAGATCTCATGATCTTTCATTCATCAACCAATCAGAAAACACTAGTAGAATCTAACAAACTTTCGTTTGTGAATAGATTTGTAAATCGTGCATGCGAGGATCTTGTTTGGCACCAGTGTTCAGTTCACGTGTTCTGAATGTATGAGTCACTACAATGGCAGTGATATTATTTTTCAAAACAATATTCAATTGCGAATGTTTTACTTTCCAATAGTGTTTGTGTTGTTTGTTTCTTAAAAGTGACTGTGATAATTATGATAAGTGCCTCAAAGCAGAGCATGAAGTCAACTAGTTCTGATCACCAGTTTGGATAAAACAGGGTTGGTTTTTCCTTCACTTTTGAAATTGAATATCTATCTCAGGCAGCCAACAATGTTAACATTTACCACACAAATAATTTTTCAAATTTCAAACAGAACAATACATGTTTTTATTTTTTTCAGATTCTTAGCCACTGTAATTTGTTATAGAATTGCATAATACACTCGTCATTCACGGTTGTGCGAGAGGTTAGAGTACACCCTATATATAAATATATATATATATATATATATATATAAATTGTTATGATGGGATTGATTTTGAGTTTATATATTTTTCTTTATTTCAGTTTTGTTTCAAAAATTTTATGAATGAATCCCTATCATAACAAAATGAAAACCCCGGCTATGTCGTCTTACCCTTTTTCAAACCTCTTTTTACGTTATTCCAGCTCAATCGGTACGCCTATGAACAAAGAGTCACCTCTCTTTTGACTAGCAGTAATGCCAACTTGTTGAACGGCTTGATAACACATATGCTGTTTAGTGGGGAAAAAGTGTGGTTAGGTGTTCAAAGATACAACACATATTGCAGGAAATAATCAAATGGTTGTTCTTATTCAGATGAAACTGTCCTACTCTGCGAAAATTACCTTATGGACTAAGAGAAAAACAATAATGTGATATGGTGCAATTTGTTATGAGTGATTAATATTAGTGGAAAGAAAATTTGAAAGTTATAATCAGTCCTACAGCATCAAAAATTGTTGAATTATTCAATCAAAAGTAACACAGTGAATCATATACTCAGTGTTAGTTAATAAAACTGAAGCGTTGCACTTTAGAGAGTTCTGCCAATAGAATACTAGTAGAAGATCCGAACCTAGATCGACCTTCACCGAGATGATAATAGAAAAAACTTATTTTATAATAAATTTAGTATATTAGAAAATATATTAAAAATGGGTTGGCTGAAAAAATACAGAATATTTCTAATTATTTGAAAAAAATGATTTTTTATTAAATGTTGCAACATCAAGATAATAAGAAAATGTTATACTGGACTTGAAGTATGAAACATATAGAATGTGCAGACGTTGGGTTGTCTATTATTTACCTGGACGAACTACTGGGTTGCCAGGTATAAACAGGTATGTCGATGCCAATTACTTTCACTTGATTGGATGATAGAAAAAAAAGTATATCAACATAGGCGCTGTTTTATTGGAAACACGTTGATATAGGGTTGTCTGCAAAAAATTCGGTCCTAATAGAGGTTTGCGAATTTTAAAGATTTAAATTTCAACGCGTGTGGAAATGAGAGAGGCCCGAGGTAAGTATACTGTGTAATAATAAAGCACCGAACATTGCAGTCGTGCCTGATGGGACCCTGAGTACAAGAAAGTGTGCATGCTCGGTATGTAAACTATGGAGGGTAGAGGTATTTTTAATTGTTTAAAAAAATGATTTTTCATCAAATGTTGCAACATCAAGATAATAAGAAAATTTTATACTGGACTTATAAAATAAAACATATAGAATGTGCAGACGTTGGGTTGTCTATTATTTACCTGGACGAACTACTGGGTTGCCAGGTATAAACAGGTATGTCGATGCCAGCTACTTCCACTTGATTGGATAATAGAAAAAAAATTATATCAACATAAGCGCTGTTTTATTGCTTTATTGCGAACACGTTGATATAGGGTTGTCTGCAAGAAACTCGGTCCTAATAGAGGTTTGCGAATTTTAAAGATTTAAATTTTAACGCGTGTGGAAATGAGTGACAGAGAGATCCGAGGTAAGTATACTGTGTAATAATAAAGAAGCGAACATTGCAGTCGTGACTGATGGGACCCTGACTATAAGAAAGTGTGCATGCTCGGTATGTAAACTATGGAGGGTAGATGTACCTCTACCAGGGCATTATTGAAATGGAAGGTAATGAGAAAGAACCTAATGAATCCGATGATTTCGAGAGTCACAATTTTACTTCTGATGAATCAGATATTGAATAGAAAATGTTCATTAAAATTTATTTTTCATTAATATAATTTTTGTACTTATGCTGTTCTGTAATGAAATTTTCAAATATAATAGAAGATCTTTAGTCTATCTTATTTGTTATTTTTTTATTTGAATTGTCGGTAGTCCACTTTGTTTCTCTAATTTTTTTCAGAAAAAGCAAAAAAATTTCAAAGTAAGTAATTGATATTTGCATTAATTACGTTATCATATTTTGAGTTACAAAAACTTTTCTATTATAGATATATTATTATACTTATAAGTTAATATATGTATATTATATATATATATATATATATATATATTATTTATATATTTTATATATATATATATTATATATATATATATATATATATATATATATATATATTTAATTATTTATTTGTTTAATTGATGTTATATTGTTTAATATTTTTGTATTATATTAAATATATTACATTGTTAGGTATTTAGTTATTTATTTTGTTTACAATTCAAATGTCAGTTGCTCCAAAATAACGCGCACTGTTTACTATGTGGAGGGTAGTAGAGGTACCTCTACCCTCCATAGTTTACGTACCGAGCATGCGCACTTTCTTATACTCAGGGTCCCATCAGACACGACTGCAATGTTAAGTCCATTATTATTACACAGTATACTTACCTCGGATCTCTCTGTCACTCATTTCCACACGCGTTGAAATTTGAATCTTTAAAATTCGCAAACCTCTATTAGGACCGACTTTTTGGCAGACAACACTATATCAACGTGTTCGGAATAAAACAGCGCTTATGTTGATAATTTTTTTTTTCCTATTATCCAATCAAGTGAAAGTAACTGGCATCGACATACCTGTTTATACCTGGCAACCCAGTAGTTCGTCCAGGTGAATAATAGGCAACCCAACGTCTGCACATTCTATATGTTTTATACTTTGAGTCCAGTATGAAATTTCCTTATTATCTTGATGTTGCAACATTTAATGAAGAATCATTTAAAAAAAAATAATTAAAAATATTCTGTCCAGGATTTTTTTAGACAACCCATTTTTAATATATTTTCTAATATACTAAATTTATTATAAAATAAGTTTTATTCTATTATCAGCTCGGTGAAGGTCGATCTAGGTTCGGATCTTAGACTATACCTGTTATTCTTCTTTTGTGTGTTTCACAGCTTCATGGAAATACTTGTGTCATTGGAACTTCAGATTCCTTGCATACAAAACAAATTGTTGTTCCTGTGACTGGTTTTTGCAGGATTTTTCGTTCTGTCAATAGGTGAGTGGAATTTTATAATATATTACTTTTCCCAGTTGTGCCTAAATCAAATTGATCTCGTTCTGGAATGGTTTCTGTAGCTTTTTCTTAAAATTCACTATTATTTCTCTTCCGAAAATCTGTACGTATTTGCTTTCTTTTTCAATTTTTGATCTTCCCCAAAAACTTGTTATTTCTTCTCATGGCAACACACATATTTTATCTTTTTCACAGATTTTAGAATTTCTTGCTACTTTCTACATCATTATTTGTCATTCTAATCAATTTTAATGATTTTATTAATAAAATCCAATCCCAAGCCTTATATTCTATGTACAAATGCTTATAAAATTTATTTTTGACAATTTTCTGCTTTCATATTTTTATATTTCATCACTTTTCCCACACAATCCTCTCGACATCTCATTGATGGGTTTCCTGTTGATAAGATACAGGATGTTCCAAATTTATATATTAATTGATCCACTTGTAATACGATGTTTTTCATAAATTCCACTTTTCAAATAATTTAATTTTGCATTTTCCTTGGATGTATTGTTGGTCACATACTTTTGACAACAGAAACACTACAGGACTGACCTAACCTTTTTGATACATATGCATCGACTAGAGCATAGTATAAGATTCTATAATAGTAAAGAGTAAAGAAAAATTGCAAAACAAACATAGCAATAATCACGATAACTGAAATACCTTATAATAATGATAATATTATATAATTATAATATTATATATATATATATATATATATATATATATATATATGTATATATATATATATGTATATATATATATATATATATATATATATATATATATATATATATATATATATATATATATATATATATATATATATATATATATATATTCGCAGTGGTTTTCGCCGTCTTGATTATTCTGAAAATTGAAAGTTCGGAATTGAACCACTTGTAGAAATTGTATAATTTCGACTTTTAGGCTTCCATTTTGGAGCCATTTGGAGCCATATAATATTATATATCACTCATCACCTGTAAAAATTCATCATCGGAGAAAAAATAATCAATTTCTATTGTTTACGGCTTTTATATTCAGGAAATCTTATTTCACGGTTAGAAATTAAAATCATGGAAACTAAGTCATTCTGATTCCGAGGATGAATTGAATTTCCAGCTTCTGCAGACACACAATTACAGTTCAGATTAATTGACGACGTAATTTTTCAAACTTTGATTCATATCTAATTCCTAACTCCTGCTGGCGTGATGAACGCTCATATTTCAGTATACTCCGCTCCTGCGAAGAAAAACCCGTAAATCATCCTGCTGCCGCTCTCGCCTCTGCAACTACACGATACACGACAGCGAAGTCTTTATTAGAAAATATTTCACAGAGTTCATCTTTAGGGCCTGAAAGAGGCGATATATAGCGCCTACTACGTTCAACAACTGAAACTGTGTATCAAGTTTCTATACAGGCTCGAACTATATTCTTCATTGAAAATAATGGAAAACGAAAATTATTTCAGATGTTAGAATCACAGTTGTGAGGCTATTCTTCAACGATATTATGTCTCTCAATGAGGTTGTCCAAAGCAAGCAATCTAATTCTCCACAACTCGACAACCCTCATTCATAGATTTCATTTCAATTCAAAGCCAAGTCAAGAAAACTGGTGGGTGGTATGACTTTATGACGCCAGTTATGGAAATGCACTGAATAGTCAGTAGCTAAGAGTTGACCTGCAGAAAACCTGGTCAATCGAGTAACAGAATGAAATGTTTTCAAAATGTTAGCACTCACAGAGATATTGAGAAAAATTATTTACTGCCTGGGCAAAATTTGTGCATAAGTATTGTATGGCCTTTTTTCGAAAAAACAACCATACCAATTGTAGTAACAGTTTGGAAATACTTCCAACAACGAGCGTGGGTTCAAAGCCCACACCTGACATTTTTTTTTATTTTTTCCTTCGAAATTGAGAAATGATTTGTTTTGGGATGATAATTCGTCACAAAACAAATGATTTCTCATGTCTAAGAGCTGGCTGCAAAAAATCTGGCTGATCGAGTAACAGAATGAAATGTTTTTAAAACGTTAGCAATCATAGAGACCATAAAAAAAATAACTTAGTGCCTGGGCAGAATTTGTTCACGAGTTTAGTATGCCCTCTCTCAGCGGAACTAATTTGAAATTTGGTATAAGCTCCCAACTTTGTGAGATGGTAAACAAAAGACCAGATAACCTTTGCGGGTAATTACTGCAAAACATTTGCACTTTTCAGCCCCTCAAAGACGACCATCATATCGTGTACTTTTCTCGGCGTCATACGTGTACTGTTTCTTCTGAGATCGATTGGCTCCTGATAGAACATCTTGTGAATGATTCCTTTGAAACTCAGATGAAAAGTGAATTTTTATTTCATGTTTGATAAGGTGAATTGGTCGATTATTAACTCAGTTATTAACAGTTATTTTCTGTGCTGTTATTAGAATGAACGTGCGTACATTTTCAACTTTAGTTAGACTTACAAAAAATGCCCCACACCTCTACGCTCTGAAGAAATATCTAATGGATAGCCTGAAGTCGATTAAAAACATCACTTGTGAGCCTCTGCAAGATTGTATAAAAAATGCATCGAATATATTTTGACCCATTCATTATTTTGTAAAGAAATCGACTCTTTTGCTAGAATGTGACTGTCTATATAATAAAAAATATTTTAAGAAGATTTTTGGTACTGATTTCGCTAATCGAAGTTAAACATTCAAAAAGTCATCATTTGAAACATTTGATTTGAAACCAAAGTTACCCCTTCTGAAACCAACCCCTTTGCGACAAATTTTCCAATGGGTCTCGTGAGCTTTGAAAACAATTCAGCAAAAAGAAGGCTTGAATCTGATTCTATTGTATAACCACCCCTTGTTAATACCACCCTTTTATGAAGCGTTATTTTATATTTTTTCCATGATTCTCGTCGTGCGCGAGCGACAAAAAGACTCGAAACTGTGTTTTTTTTCGAACCAAACAAGATATTTCAAATATTTTTCCATGATTTTTGTTATTCTTAGAAGCAATTCCACGAAAAGAGGTGCAAATCTGCTTTTTACTTCGAACCATCCTTTCTAAAAACCATCCCTTTGTGACAATATTTTTAAAATATTTTTTCCATGCTTCTCGTGAGCCTTAAGAGTAATTCTGCGAAAAAAAGGTTTGAATCTGTTTTTTTTGTCCAACCACCCCTTTGTGGAAAGTTAAAAAAAAAATATCATGATTCTCGTAATCCTTCAGAGCAATTCCGAGGAAAAAAAAGACTCAAAACTGGTTTTTTCTCAACCACCCCATTGTGAGATAATGTTTTTTCATATTTTTTTCATGATTTTTGACAGCGAAAGAGGATATTGACCAAAAAAAATGAATTAATTCCGTTTTTTTTGTTATGGGGATCACTGTGCATTGGAGAACAGCTCAAAGTTTGGTACTTACGGAGTAAAAAATACATATTAATACCTCTATAAATCCTTTTCTAATGCCATGGCACAAAACTTCTTCATTTTTTTTGTTCATTAGTATACCTATCGAGTAACAGCTTCAAACTACATTTAAATTGAAGTTTAAATATTTTTCTATTAGAAATAATTATAATGATTATTTGTTTATTGTATTGTTTTTAACCGTCAACTTATTTGCGAAGCA
>JAFIRS010002802.1:0-35000 GCA_018342105.1 Gonioctena quinquepunctata | reverse complement strand
AAGAGATGGCAAATACTCAAGAGTGCACCATACTTTCCGAGGATAGATATCATGTGAAACAATTCTTTGGAAAGAAATGAAGAGAGTGTACCACAGGAGAAGAAACAATGAAATAATTCTTCAATTTTGCTTGGGCCCGAATAGAGCAGACTGCTGCTGAGGAAACAAATGGATCGGAAGCTCATAAAACAGGTTCTAGGAAAAATTGGGCACTAGCAAAAAAGGTGGTAACCTATAGAAAAGTACAATGGGCAATAAGCTCCTCCGAACTGTCCAAACCTCCGGAACCGGACGAAAAATACTATTACAGAAATCAACGGAACTACTGCATTGTACGCTCCGTGGACTACTCAGAGGCTTCCTGTCTCTTGGAAAATTATCAAGGTTATTTCAATACCAAAACCTATGAAAACTAGACAGGAAATGACAAGATCCCCAAGCCTAATCAGTTTTGTGTCTTTCGGGCAGAAGACTCCGGAGAAGCAGGTGGCTAGACACATGACAGACGAGGTACTGGTAGTAAGACTACTGTATCACTACCAATGTGCCTACAAGATCAGCTGATCTACAGAAAAAGCTGCTAACGGCCTTTCTAGATATAAAAAGACCCTTAACACTACTTTTGCAATCTCAATCATCAGATCTTTCAGGCGAAAAGTGGTAGAGGGACGATTATGTTTCAATGCTAAGAAACAGGATGACGTTAGCATCCAATATTCGTGTATTTCAATACCCATTATCATTTTTCTAAATTTGATGAACCGTGAGAGCTTTCTCCACAAATAATTGATAATTTCTAACTATCAGGAAAAAAACAAATGTCTTCTTATCAAGAATTTTTTTTTTAAATCACTTGAGATATTTCTCTTGATATTACTTGTTTGCGATTCAATATCATACCCCATTATTTTCGTACCCCCGCTGCGCTGTCTCAAAACCGGAAATTTCGCCCTCTCCGCCTGCCTCCCTCCGGGCCTGTTTCTTCCACCAGATTGTCGGAGACCGGAATCAGGATGCTCCTTTGTTTTGTTACCAAATTAATTTTCCAGATACACTTCAATCGATATAACATTATATGGGTTATTACATGATACTGGCGAGAAGCCAATGAATCCGACAGAAAAGAAATATATATATACAGTGTCCACCAAAAAGTATGTACCATATGGGAAAAAAGTTTATTATTGGAGTATGGAAAACATATTTCTAGGGAAAAGTTTGTGCATCTCCAAATACCTGAACGTCGATTTTGACACATGTAAGATGGCAAGATATCAAAAAAAAATTATTGGAAAAAGTTACTTAGAACTCAATTTTATGCACATAAACGTGCAGTATGTTTTTGTGTTTAGCTAAAGTTCGGTATATCTTGCTGTCTATTGATGGGGTTGGATTTTTGTTTAGTTTTTTGTATACTTTGTTTATTGATATGGTAGTGTCTTGATTGAGTGTGTGATATGTGGTGTTTGAGATCATTTGTGTTAGTTTGTTCTCATAATCGAGTGTTCACGATGACTTGCGTTACCTTTATCAGCTGGAAGTATTTGATCGATTGTCGATCGAAGAGATCTCAGCATCTCTTTCGTATTTGTTTAAATTCTTCTGGGATGATAAGTTGTTAGCGTTTTGCAGTCGATCGATCACCGCTACTTCAGGTGGTAACGTTGTCTGTTGCCTCGATGGCAGTGATCATTTCGTTGGAACATTTTGGGTCAACTGCGAGTTCAGTCCTTGCCAACACGAGTTTTCGTGTATGTCAGTTTTTGATGACAAATTGATTACAGTTTTTCAGATTTTGTTGTTGTTTGAAATGTTGTGGGCGTATTTGTTTCTCTTCCAATAATTTGTGAAATTTGTTTATATGTATTGTGTTTCTCTTTCGATTGTATGAGTTGTAGGAATTGTGAATACAGTGGTGTAAGTATTCATAGTCATTTCGAATCGGATTTTGTTTCATGAACTGTTCCAGGTTATTGATAAAACAAGGTAAATTTAGAAATTTTTATCGATAACCTGGAACAGTTCATGGAACAAAATCTGATTCGAAAAGACTATGAATACTTACACCACTGTATTCACAATTCCTACAACTCATACAATCGAAAGAGAAACACAATACATATAAACAAATTTCACAAATTATTGGAAGAGAAACAAATACGCCCACAACACATATCAAACAACAACAAAATTTCTGAAAAACTGTAATCAATTTGTCATCAAAAAACTTAGACATACACGAAAAACTTGTGTTGGCAAAGGGACTGAACTTCGCAGTTGCACCCAAAATGGTTCCAACGGTAGAAATGATCATTGCCATCGAGGCAACAGCCCAACGTTTACCACCTGAAGTAGCAGGTGATTACAGATCTTACTGCAAAAACGCACTAACACAACCTTATCATCCTAGAAGTAATTTAAACAAATACGAAAGAGATGCATTGAGATCTCTTCGATCAGACGATCAGATCAAAATGCTTCCAGCTGATGAAGGTAACGCAACAGTCATCATGAACACTACTGATTATGAGAACAAACTAACACAAATGATCTCAAACACCACATATCACACACTCAATCAAGACACTACCATATCAGTAAACAAAGTATACAAAAAACTATACAAAAATCCAACCCCATCAATAGAAAGCAAGATATACCGAACTTTAGCTAAACACAAAAACATACTCACGAAAACAGAACGCAGAGACCCAATATCACACCACAACAAACCCCCACATTTTTATGGGCTACCAAAAATACACAAACCATCCCATCCTCTACGCCCTATTGTTAGTTCCATTGGATCTCCTTCACAAAAACTCGCTAGATACCTACTCAACATTCTGAAACCACTATCTGGAAATGGAAATAGTTTTATAAAGAATACCCCTCACTTTCTGGAGAAATTGAATGAATTACAAATTCAAGATGGAGATCTTCTAGTAAGTTTTGATGTCGAAAGTTTGTTTACTAATGTCCCTATTGATAAAACTCTAGAAATAGTGAAAGGAAGATTAGAAAATGACACATCACTGAAGACAAGAACAAAACTGGATGTCAGTGCCATCATAGAATTACTCAAACTATGCACAGGAAAAACATATTTCCAATTCAAGAACGAATTTTATCAACAAGAGTTTGGTATGGCGATGGGTTCTCCTTTGTCACCCATTTCAAGTAATATATTCATGGAATACGTAGAAGAATCTTTCGTTGGAACATTCCACAATGGTCCAAAAATATGGTGGAGATACGTGGATGATGTTTTCGCTATCTGGAATCGAAGTGAAGAAGAATTAAACATTTTCTTGGATCATATAAACGGTCAAGAACCGACGATCAAATTCACGTTAGAATCAGAACAAAACAACCAAATTCCCCTTTTTAGATGTCATGATCCAAAAATCATCATCCCGAATCGAAACAGCTGTACACAGATAGAAGACGCATACCAATCGATATCTACACTATAACTCAAACCATCATGCCAGTGTGAAAAAAGGGTAGTTAAATGTCTCTATAATCGAGCCCAAACGGTTTGCAATTCCAACCAGAATCTACAGGAAGAAATAAACCTCATAAAATCTGTTCTCAAGGAAAATGCATATCCAGATCAGTTTGTGGAAAAAACAATCACTGACATTGAAAACAAAAACCCATCAAACAACCAATTAACACAACCAACAGGAGTACTCCCACCACCTACACATTTCACAACCAACATAATACCTTATGTCCCCGGATTATCTGAAAAGATCAAACGAATTGGAGATAGGTATGATGTGAGAACATCATTAAGTACAACAAACACACTGAGATCTACACTAACACAAACAAAACCAAAAAACGCGGAAGGAAGTACCAAAAACTGTGTTTACAACATACCTTGTTCTTGTGGTGATAGTTATATAGGTGAAACGTCAAGACCATTGGAAGTGCGCCAAAGTGAACATCAGAGTTACATCAGAAATCGACAAATAACTGGATCAAAAATTGCAGAACATATCCTCAAATCCAATGGCGATCATACGATTGAATGGAATAGGACAAAAATCTTGATCAAAGAACCACATCAAGAGAGGAGAAAATTGAAAGAAACGGCCTGTATTATTCTTTCCAATAACAACTGCTTTTCAACAAATTCTGTTGAAATGGATCATACATGGTTACCTCTACTCAGAGAGGAAATGAGATATGGTAGAATGCTAATAAACTGATCTGAAGAACACCCCATATATCAAATGAGCAATACGTCACTCTCAAACTTTTTTGGCAGATCTCAATTGACATTCGTCAGTTGAAAAAGCGAAAAAGACTCTGCGAGAAAAAATCCAAATTATAAAACAATTGAAGGAGATTTAGAAGATTTTGAGAACGGAGGCAGATATAGTCCCCGAAACGTCAAGCAAAAACTATATAGAGAAGTATCTTTTGAATTTTTTGAAAAAATTTTTTGATAGGCAAATTCAGAAAACGGCAAGTTATTGACAAATCGAAACATTTTTCTATAGGAAATATAATTTGGTGAACGCAATAACTTATCGGGGTGAACTAATCAGTTTGCCCTTTCTACACTTGTATAGATTTTCCTGATTATATTTTCATTTTCAGACTGTGGAAAGTTACCCAAAAAACATGTCTAGTCATATCAGAATTCCACGACAATTGTGATGACATGACACTCCAAAAACATGGTGTTTTCCAGATTATAATCAAGTTCCGATGATAATCGTGGATGAACATTTCACTTCGCACATAAACATGTAAAATATAAGTCTCTTAAATTTGACTCACTATTTCATTCTGAATATTTTCCCATTTTGTTTGGCAAATATAAACATCGAAAATAAACCATACTGAAATGGAATCAGGTTCATTCAGTGATCTACATCGGTGTCCGTGAACATATTCCTCAATTATGTCACAAAATTCACTTTCCAAAATAATAATATTTTGTGTGCTTTTCAAACAAATACCTACCTACCTACTTATTTATCACATCAGGATTCTTTAATAGAAGAGCACAGTGAAATTCTTTCTTTTCCACAAAATCAAAATGTAGTACACCAAAAATGCTTTCTTGAGTATGAACTGCACCAGAACATGAAATTTTGATCTTTCGTAAATAGTCAGTCTTTAAGTATTGCATCGAAATTTCACTCATATTCCACAAAATACGTAAACTTATTGCAACAAATGTCTAAGTGAGAACTCCATATTTATACATAGTGACGTTGATAAAACCAGCAAGTTTTTGGTTGATTATGTCGAAGTTAAGTCAGCAAGAAAAGATTGAAATTTACAAAAGCTATAGAGAAGCCGCAGCGATTTTCAACGAGAGGCATACCATTAAAATTATTTCACATGTAACTGTTGAAAGAATTGTTTCCAAGTACAAAAATACTGGGTCTGTAGAAAACTTATTCAGAAAACAACATAGGCACTGGGTTACTACTGAGGGAACAGAGTTTGAAGTTATACAGAGTGTAGTTGAATCTCCAAGAACATCAATTAGTAAATTGTCTGGGAATTTGGGTTTATCTTCAACTCATATCCGAAGATTGCTAAAAAAAACAAATTCAAGTCCTATAAACCAAAATTTATTCATACGCATAAGTAGAGAGACTACGATCCACGCGTGTATTTTTTGGCTGCAGGGACAAATTGAAGAAAATATATCATTTACGAAATTCATTTCATTTAGTGATGAGTCAACTTTCTCTTCAAATGGTGTTGTTTCATCTCAAAATTGTAGATGGTGGTCAAATGAGAATCCACATTTTGCAGTAGAAGGCCGTGATCAATATTCATTTGAAGTGAATGTTTGGTGCGGGATTTTTAATGACAGAATAATTGGACCATTTTTCTTCCGTCAGTATTTGAATGCTGAAACGTACTTGGATTTATTGAGGAACGATTTCTACAATGAATTAGAGAATTTCACGTTAGAAGAAAGGCGAAAAATGTATTTCCAACAGGATGGGGCTCCCCTTCATAGTACTTTGGCAATAAGGAATTGGCTGGACACCACTTTTCCTGGAAAGTGGATAAGTAGGTTTTCAGAAATACTTGGCCGCCACGTTCACCTGACCTGACCCCATGTGACTTTTCTTCGTGGGGCTATTTAAAAAATACTGTTTACAAATTTGGACCTTTTCGAAATATTGAGCACTTGGAAGAAACTATCCGTCATTGTGCAGCATAAATTTCTCCAAATTTTTTGTTGAACGTTCGAAAAGAGATATACCATAAAACGATTTTATGTATAGAAAGAGAAGGGAGGCATATTGAGATATGAATTGTTATTATATAGAAATAGTTGAAAATTTGTTGTTTTGTTTATAGAATATTTGAATTACTTGATTGAATAAAAAAACCTGTTCTGCAGAATATCTTTTCAGGACCACATTTCATCATTTATTATTGAGTTATACATTTATATCTAACACCAATAATTAGCCATCGATCAATGCTGAAAAAACTATGAAAATATTCAGAATTTCTATTTTAGGTTAGTAAGTGCGATAAATTAAATAGTTTACCAGTTTATGTACGAAGTGAAATGTTCATGCACGATTATCATAGGAACTTGGTTATAATCTAGAAAACACGATGTTTTTGAAGTATCATGTCATCATAATGGTCGTGGAATTCTGATATAACTGTTAGATACGAACCGATGTAACAGCAAGGGTTCTGACAAAATCCTATTTTTTAAATATAGTGCCCTCTGGTGAGGAGAAAATGAGAAAGTTTTGTCATTATCATCGAAATGCAAATATTTCAGTATAGTCAAGCTATTCATAAGAAAAAAAATTGATATTTTTGAATAGATGGGAAAATATTCAAAAAAAATTGCTATTTCCAATTTTCTTGAATTATTCCTTGAAACTCTGTTTAAGTGCATAAAATTGAATTCTAAGTAACTTTTTCAAATAACTTTTATTGATATCTTACCCTACTTTTCGCCTTTTCATGGCAATTTCATTCAATTTGCCGCCATACTAGCGATCACGTGACATGTGTCAAAATCGATTTTAAGGTAATCGGCCATGCACAAACTTTCCCCAGAATATTTTTTTCAATACTCTAATAATAAACTTTTTTCCCATATAGTACATACTTTTTGGCTAACACTGTATATGGCCTTTTCCTCGCGGCTTGTTGACCTTTCAATTTCGTTTAATTGTGAAAAATGTCGGAGTGCCTCGATATTACTGCCGATAAAAATTCGGTCATCGCGAAGGTCGTGCAAGAACTTCCATCAACATTTTCTTGAAATTGAAAAGTAATTGGATTGGCGAACAGCCGCTTTTATGTTTGAGTTGGGTAACGAAAAGGAAGTGTATTGCCATGTATTTTTAAAAAGGGTATTCACAAATTTTCGGCTGAGAAAACTTTACCTGTAAATATATGATGGGTCGGGAGATGTGTTTGAGAAGTTCAAGCCTTTGTTCTGTCAAAAAGTCTTTGGTCATAACGATTCGTGAAGCATGGAAGAAAAGGGTGGATTTATCATACTAATAACTTCCATTGATACTGGAAGACACAATTTTTCACAAGGATTTCGAGCTATTACATGAGAGGTATAAGTAATTATTCAGAAGCGTTAATTTTATTAGGGATGCGATTTCTGGATTGCCTGGTTTGGTTATTATTGGTGTTATATATTGTATGGAGTTCTATTTTTCTGGAATTCCCAATCAGATCCTTATCAAATAATAGTTTTATCATCTGCAGATTCAAGAGATCCTTTCAAATTATAAAGGGAGTCAATGTAAGTCAAGGAAGCTATAGGTTACAAAACACCAAAATCAATATGTCTACATTGACTAGCATTGTTTTTAACAAGAATAAATTGCTTCCAAATGCTTAAGAAATTGTTTGAAGGTTGTAGACGATGTGGTAACTCGAATACTCTCGTTTCGGACGTCCATCGTCTCAATGGACTTGAAAGGTTTTTCACGACGTTTCGAATGCTTGTATCTGCAATCGTCGCCAGATGAATACTGACAAGTTTTGGTGCTAGTTACCAATTTATATGCCTGTTGGTGCAATGGTGCGTGTAATTCCGCTATGTGTAGTGGTGCGTGTAACTTCTCGCGGTGTGGTGGTGCGTGAAGGTTTCGCGCCTCTGCAGTCCGTCAGACCATACGTTCCCCAAGCTTGGTTGACTGAAGGCGTTATTGGCTTCGATGTAGGCGGTCTCTTTGAACTTTCGTTTGAACCAATGTTCATCTCTATTCAGAACACTTGCGTCCTCCCATAGAATTCGATGGGCCTCAGTCCAGGCGTGGTCAGCAATTCCCGATTTTGACGTTTTTGCACGTTGAGTCCATTTCTTGTGCTCATTCAATCTTACCAATAACGACATCTTTATCTCTCTAGTGTAGGAACCTCCGCATTCATATGGAACTTCATAAATACAATACTTGCTGATTTCAGTTTTGTTTTCGGGTTTGGTCTTGGCGAGAAAACTCCGTGAAGTACTGCCGGATTGGAAGCAGCTCTTGATGTTGAACTTGTTTCCGATCCTTCTGATCTCCTCGGAGACACCTCTGATGTACGGAAGGCAGATCACTGTGCTTTGTTGTCGCTCTTCAGATGTCTTCGTTCACTGGAGTTGTTTCAATACTTCCACCAAGACCAAACCTGACAACAAAACTGAAATCAACAAGTATTGTATTCATGAAGTTTCATGTGAATGCGGAGGTTCCTACATTGGAGAGATAAAGAGACCGTTATTGGTAAGATTGGATGAGCACAAGAAATGGACCCAACGTGGAGAAACTCCAAAATCGGGAATTGCTGACTCTGCCTGGACTGAGCACCATCGAATTCCATGGGACGACGCAGGTGTTCTACATAAAGAGGAGCATTGGTATAAACGAAAGTTCAAAGAGGCCGCCTACATCGGAGCCAATTACGCCTTCAGTCAACCTAGCGTTGAGATCAAGAACATATAGAAACCACTAATTGCTTTCTGGCGGACTGCAGGGGGCAAAACTTCACGCACCACCACACCGCGCAAAGTTACATGCACCACTGCACATGGCGGAACTACACGCTCCATTGCACCGACAGGCATATAAATTGGTAAGTAGATCCTGGAACTTGTCAGTATTCTGAAGACGATTGCAGATACAAGGATTCGAAACGTCGCGCGTCGTGAAAACCTTTAGGAAGATGGACGTCCGGAACGAGAGTAATTAAGCTCAAGAAATTTTCTAAATAATGATGGATGTTACCCCTGATACCAATAATAAGTATGATTCATCCATTCGTTTATATAGCGTGGGTCATAATGTTTGCAACATATGGGAAATATTTTTTTAGCAAAAAAAACTTTATGGTTTCTGCATAACGGAAAACCTAAAAATCGATTTTGACATATGTCACGTGACCATTAATACGGGCAATTTTGGAAAATTCATATTTAGTGAGCCATAATGGGGATAATTTTTAAAGATAGCAAAAAAGTTATTTGAAAAAGTTGTTTACAATTTGATTTCAGCAACATATTCGATATTTGGGATATATATCGGAAATAATTGGAAATTGCAATTTTTAGCACGTTCATATTAGCTCGCTTTCATGTCTGTCCGGTAAAAATCTTACAATAAATTTTAAACTAACTCTCCGATGACCTACAGGCTTGAAAATTCGGAAATAGTTCGGAACTGGATGACAATACAGTATTAACTCATTTTCTAAACTGGCTGTTTTTTTTACGGACCACAAAAAGTGAGGTAAGGATCACACAATCTGTCCATGCCGGAGACGAGCGGATGTTGTTTTTTCTATCTAGAGTTTGCTTCGCAATTCTCGACCCTACAGAATCGCGCGAGGGAGAAAGTGAAGTCAGAAAATCTGAAAATCTGTTAAAGTGACAATTATTTCTTCTTAAAACAGTGAAAGGGCACAAACACCATGGCTAGTTGAGCAAAACAATACATTGAATCATCCTCCAATGGAGAAATCTATAATAATATAATATGTTTATTGTTTAAGAATAGAATTCTTGTTACAAACACAAGGTCATGAATAATATTACTAATATAAACATGAAATATAAAATGTAACAATAATTGAATTAAAATATAAGATATTATACATACATATACAAAGGTTACAGGACAAGACTACGACTACGATTGAAATTTATGTTTTTCACACAGTACAATCGCAAATACTACACATTCTGAATTACAGGGCATCGTCAAAATATTCTTGTAGGTCATAATAGGCTTTATCACTTAATAGTTTTTCACATTGTTTTCTGAATATGATAAAAGAAGTCTCTTTGATTTCAATGGGAAGTTTATTGTACATCCTGATTCCATGATATATCAACGAGTTTTGAACAAAATATGTTTTTGGAATTGGTAGATTCAGTTCTTTCGACCGCCTTGTGCGGTATGTGGCTGTAGATTCAGAGTTCTCCCTATTTTTATGTATAATCGATACGGTTTCCAATATGAATATTGAGATAACCGTAAGGATTCTATGTTCTCGAAAAAGGGGTTCATATGAATCCCGCCATTTCGCTTTACATGATTACCTAATAGCCCTTTTCTGCAAGACAAAAACCGACTGCATGAGTTGTTTACTGCAAACACCCCAAAAGGGTATACCATACCTTAGATGAGAGTCTATTAGGGCATAGTATACCACCTTTGCTGCAGCACACCCCAGTTCCTTAGAGACGTTTCTCAGTGCGAAACAGCCGGAATCCCAATTTTTTGTTGATGTGTGTAATATGCTGAGAGAATTTTAAATTTTCGACTAAATAGACTCTCAAGAATTTCAAAGTGTAGTTATTTTTTATTATGTTATTATCAAGGGAAATATCAGGTATATTACATTTGAATGCTAATATATTTGTTTTGCTGGTGTACAATGATAAAAGATTTGAGTCACACCAATTCTTCACTTTTTTATGTCTTGGCACATTTTGTTATGCAATCTGTTTTTGTCCTTGTCATGCCACAATAATGTGGTGACGTCAGCAAATAAGGTAAAGCTTCCTGTAATCGATATGTTGGTCAAGTCATTAATATATAACAGAAACAGAAGGAGCGAGGGAAGTGCCAAGTATAATACAAAAGTGAAACAAGTGAAAACAAAAATTCCACAAAGAAATACCTGATGGTAAAACACCCAAAAAAGTAGTTTTGAAACGTGGAAAGACAAGTAGAATAGATACAACGGACATCAGTGAAATTTCTAGTTGAACAGTGGCAGAAGTTGAAGAACTTTGCGAAATGGGGATTGGAAGTTTGTATTCTGTTAGGTTTCAAGTTGGGGACAGAAAATATGGTATTTGACGTCTTTGTTTCAAATAAAGTAAAATGTGTTTTCAATCCCTGAAGGGGTGTGAAAGTTTGTATAGGGGTTCCGTTAGGGTAATGAAAGTTGGTGTTTGAGGTCGTTGTTACAAAGAAAGAAGTACGTGTTTCAGTGTTTTTAGATAGTCAAACCCTAAAAGGGTGAAAGTTTGTATGAGGTTTCCGTTAGTTTTTTTATTTGTCCCGTATGCGTTTCTATATCATTCATTCGATAGCGGTGAAACTGTGGTGAGTTGTGCGTACGCCCGCGAAAGTATTCTGAATTAGTACAACCATTTCACAATAGGTGGCGCACGAGTCGTTTTAACAAATGAGTGTATTTCATATAGTTTAGTGGCAGTTCGTGAGTTTTCATGACATTTCATCTGTGACATAACATAACAAGTCATGTTGATTGTGAAATTCTAATTGTTGGTCGCCATTAGTTAATGGATAACACACGCAGTGAATTTGTAAAAGTCGTCACGAAGCATAATTTCCACTGTCTAATCAATTATGCCACAGAAACGACAAACGATTGGTCGATCTACACCTCGAACACTTGAAAAAAGGCATTACGAGCTTCAGAAACAGACGAGCAACAACAGGAAAGCAAGACAGAAAACCGTTCTAGTATGCATTGCTCGATACAAACGAATACTGCGCGCTGATTTAAATCAGCATTTTATTACAATCATTGTATGCATTGTATTATAATTATAATTGGTGCATTGTATTACAATTATAATGGTACATTGTATCATGATAACAGTCTCAATCTCAAATGGATAAATTTGAGATGATTTTTTTATTCGGTCTGCACTAATTTTCTATTGCCTTACTTTGAAAAACAAAAAATATTATCGTGGTGCCATATTCATCAAAATTATATTTTGCGTATTTCTTGCTTAGAATAATTTTTTTTTTTTAAAAAGTATAACCTTCTCAAAATCCACGCAGGTAAAGCCGCGGGTATAAGCTAGTATCTGATATAATAGATGAAGACACACAACAAATCAAAAAGAAAGAGGAAAATATACAAAAAAATTTTAAAATTCTGAAAAGTTAAAAAAAAGATGGAAACCAAGATGGGTATAAACAAACCAAACCAAACCAACGAGAAAAATCCAGTAACTAATAAAAATCAAAAAAAAAAAAAGAAAAATTTTAAGCTCCAGAAAATAGGCAAGAGGAACAAACATATAAAAAATGGAAGAACACTCCCAAAAAATCCGGATACTCAGAAGGGAAAATTCATTAGGAACAATGAGCGACACAGAGTTAAATGAAATGAATAATCTTGAATAGGATCTAAGAATCATTATAAATCTATTTAGTCAATAAAATACAACTTTTTAGGTTTGTTCCCAAATGCTGGCTGCAAAATTCAATAAACTGGTTTTCACTGTGCTGTTGCAATGGTTCACATCTTACAACTTCGTTGAATTTTTTTATAACTTGTACAAGTTTTTTCCTCTTGAATTGTACTATATACTTTGTGCGACATCGGCTACTCTTCGTACCTGGTAGGATAACTACCAATTTTATGTCAAATTTACCACTATATAGATGTATGAAATTCTGTAATTGTTTAACTAATGAAGACCTTGATATTCTCCCGACCAGGTTGATAAGTCTCAAGAGAAAATTGAAGTCTGTGCTGTATAACTGTTAAGTAGTTGCTCCCGCAATATTGCGCTGAATAATTCATAATTTATATCTGATTTCTCTTGATAATTTGAAGATATGTAAAACTTTTTTCTATTTCGTTATTAACACCATTTCTCTCCTAAATGTTGTCATTTTTCATTGTGGTCAATCAAACACTACAAAAACAACATCTGTAACTATCTGTTTCCACAGTCTAGAATATTATTTCTTTTTCTTTTGGGTACTTTACAATATTTCCATTATGTAACTTAGTATAGTCTTGTTTTAGTTGAATCTACCTATTATATGTAATCTGGGTGATTCTGTCATTGGATAGTCTCATCTCCCTCTTTCCTTTTCCCCAATTCCTCCTTTATTTTCAGGTGCATCCTGATATGAAGTCTCCTAGAGTAAAACACTCCGGAAGCAAAATACCTCTCCATTCGGATTTTCGGGCGAGAGGTACTCGAGGGGACTCAACATTAAAGATTAATTTTTGCAACATCCGCGGACTCAACAAGAACATCAATGACGTCCACCATCACCTACAGACGAAAAAACCGGATATTCTGGCTCTAACAGAAACACAAGTAAACTCGTCCACCAACAAGGTCCATATGCTCTGTCCTGGGTACGAACTCCATTCTCGATTCAGGTTCAAAGGTGGAGTCTGCCTTTACGCTAAGGCTAACCTTTCATGCCAGCGTGAAGAGAGTTTGGAACCGAAAGACTTTGATGTGATGTGGTTCAAGCTATCTGATACCAAACTGACTAAGTTCCTCTGCTGCCTTTACTTATCACCTAATGAACCTTCATATAACGACCTCTTTGAGTTTTCATCACTCAAACTGGACTACATTTAGGAGAACCATCCAACAGCTGAAACCATAATCATGGGAGATTTTAATGTACATAACGCTGCCTGGCTCAAATTCTCTAACAAAACAGATGATGCGGGTCGTCAAGCCGAGGCCTTCGCCATCACTCATGGTCTAGAACAACTGGTCGAGCTACCAACCCGCATCCCTGATGTCAACAAACAGTCTGCCAATACACTAGATCTTTTCCTCACCACCAATCCTGAACCGTATAGAATAGAAGTTTGTGCCCCACTTGGAAACTCTGATCACACCCTCATCTCCACAACATGCTCTTTCCATTTACCATCGAGCTGCACAATACCACCCCGTCTCATGTGGCATTACAATTCGGCCGACTGGGAAGGTCTTCGTATGTTTTTCTCAGCGTTTCCATGGAAGAGAGTTTGTTTCTCTTCAGTAGATCCAACACGATGTGCTGAGACAATTTCTGAAATCATCATGTTGGGGATGCAAACTTACATACCGAATACCGAAAGAAGAACATCATCCGATAAGACCTGGTTTAACGGAAACTGCTCTAGAGCTGTGGCTTCCAAACAGGCAGCATACCATCGATGGCTAAAAAATCCGGGCCCTGAGACCAGAGCAGCATATGTCGAGGCTAGAGGCATATGCAAAGAGACAATAGAATGCTCAAAAGATGCCCACAATGCCAAAATAAGATCAAAACTTGCTGAATGTCCTAACGGATCCCGTCCATTTTGGTCTTTCACCAAAGCTGTGGGAAGAAACTTCACTTCCCTCTTTCCCCTCTAACCAAAAAGATGGAACACTAGCAACGACTGCACAGGAAAATTTTTTAAATTTCCACTCTGGATTCATCAGGAAAACAACCCCCGAACATTAGACCTATTGACAGTCACATGCCCGAGATCACCTTTCGCCAACGTACTATCAGAAAGATTTTGCTGGGTCTCAACACCAACAAAGCCTGTGGATCTGACGGAATCCCGCCGATTGTTCTCAAGAAATGTGCCCCCGAACTAACACCGTTCTTTGCAAGTTGTTCAACCACTCTTACAATTTGGGGGTATTTCCGTCCAATTGGAAAATTGCAAGAGTACAGCCAGTCCCTAAAAAAGGCAAAAAGGCCCTACCTAGCAACTACAGACCTATCGCACTGCTATCTATTATTTCGAAGGTCATGGAAAAAGCCATCAACATCGAGCTCATGAAATATCTGGAAGACTCAGGAATTGTCAACGATAGGCAATATGGCTTCCGCCATCAGAGATCAACTGGTGACCTGCTCGCTTACGTCTCACATATATGGCGGCTATCTATTGAAAAGAATGGAGAAACTTCAGCTGTGGCATTAGATATCTCCAAGGCGTTCGATCGAGTTTGGCACCAGGGAATCCTCGCCAAGCTTCCGTCTTATGGCTTGCCCCCTCAGCTGTGTTCTCTGCTTGCTAGTTTTCTCTCAAACAGGTCTCTCCATGTAGTGGTCGATGGAGTTTCATCTGACACTCTACTCATAAATGCTGGTGTTCCGCAAGGATCTATTCTCGCACCAACACTATTTCTACTTCACATCAACGACCTGTTGAAAGCAACTTCATGTCCAGTACACAGCTTTGCCGATGATAGTACCCTCCATACCGCTTTCTCTTCCAGGGCCTCTATATCAGCCCGTGAAACCAGAAATGAACGAGGAAGAAATGTTAATTATATAAATATGGACAACAATTCTCGAGTAGGTATCTAATAACTTGGTAGAATTCAATGCAAACAAAACACAAGCATGTCTTTTCTCTAGAAAAGCCGATCTCACTGTGCCTAACATAACTTTGTCAGGAGTAACCATACCACTGAAGTCATCCATATCGATGCTTGGTATTATATCAGCAATAACCTTTAATCAAAAAAACACAAGCATTTCAGAAAAGACATCTCGATCTTATTCCTGGGAAAATCACGTGAGGTCCATTGCCAAAGTGCATCCCAAAACTTGGTTTTGTTTCGTGCCAAGAGCTATTTCACCCCCACTCAGCTGCTTATGATCTATAAGGCACAGATCCGACCTGTCCTGGAATACTGTTCCCATATTTGGAGCGCGGCACCTAAACATATCCTGAGGCTATTGGATTCTGTCCAAAAAAGGGCAATTCGTCTCGTCGGTGATGCCTCGCTTACAAACTCGCTCACTTGTCTGGAACACCGTAGAAAAGTTGGCGATTTGTCTCTATTTTATAGATATTTCCATGGGCGATGCTCTTCTGAAATATCAACAATCGTTCCTGCTTTGGCAGTCTCTTCGAGACTAACCCGTCAAGTTCAGTCATCACACCCCTTCGTGGTCACTTTGGAGACCTGCAGAACATCACTTTCCAAAGACTCGTTCATCCAACGAACAGCGAGGCTTTGGAACTCATTGCCTAGGGAGGTGTTCCCCGAGGCATACAACCTCCAGAAATTTAAGAAGAACACCAACTCCTACCTTCTTTCCCTTGGTTCCCACGATGTTCTCTGAACATTACAGGATATTCCTTTTCGTGGGAACCAGAACATAAAAAAAAAAAAAAAAATCTGGTAAATCACCCACCTTTCGAAAATGAAATGAAATTTAAAAAGTCACAATAGACCAACTTTCTCGACAGCAATCAAGTTTCATGTATTTCGCAGTACAACGTGGAAACTTGAGATTTTCTACTTGAGTGAATTATTGAGTTGTGTTTATGTGAAGGGACAGTAATGAATTCAATATTTTAATAGTAACGAACCCCCAATTCGTAACAGTATGTTAATTTCATTATCCCCTCGAGTCAGAATGAATTTTGAAAAATAGTTCAGGCTGCTGCTTCCGATAATCACGAAGATGAATTGAAAAACAAGTGAGGTAAAAATCACAAAAAAAGGTATTTCGACATTTTTGTGGTATTACTTATGGCATTTTCAACTCTGAAGCTACATCAACGAAACATCAAACACACCACATGCCGCATAACTTGAATTTACATTCTCTATTTCTTTTTCGTGTTATTCCAATGAAAAAATAAGTTTCTTGTTACTCGACTATTTAAGAACCACAATACATTTCATGTTTCGTCGGTGTACTAGCTGCCTTATCAAAACAAGAAGTTATAAATGCAATTGGATATATTTCAATGGAATTGAAGTTCCAACGGTCCACTACTACCAGCATCTTTTATTTAACCATCACTCTCCTTTTGTTTTTGGCATATACAAGTAGCGCGAGGCAGACGCATAATTGAAATGGCGTGACCCCAGTTAAATTCAATTGAAAGTGTATCTTTCTTATGGTAAACAGCAACGAAATAGTTGAATTTCAGTACTTGTGCCGCGTTCTGTGTCGTATGTGTTTAGCGTCATTTTGGCTGTGCTGTTAGTTTTTACTCTTCGTGTCTTTTCTAAAAGAAAATGGATATTTAACAGGTAAGATGATAACATATCCTCAATTTGGGTGGAATTTCCGAATGACTCTCATAGGGTGTTACCAAAGACAACTAATTCTACCTCATATATCACACGGTTTCTGTACATAATGGCCATGTTCACGGCATGTTTTCTTTTATGATTTTCATGGATGAATTTGAAAACTATGTTGAAATGTTAACGCTTTTTGGAGGTACCAAGGTATAAATTCCAGAAATAGTGATTAAATGGTCATCCGTTTGGTTATTCTTGGAAAGTCTCAGTAAATTATCTCTGTACATGGAATATTGGAATGGATGAAATATTGTTTGAGAGACAGAAACCTTTCGAAAGAATAAAATTTCAATATGTCTTTCCACTACTTTCTAGGCCCATATAATTTCGTGTTTTCTCGTCTCTAGGGGTGGTGGTTACTCATGACGCTAAGGTAGTATTTTAACTATTGGCGAAGATATATCGAAAATTCCTGTTGTGTTAACGCCTCCAATAGGTAGTATTTCTATTGAAATCTACCTGAAATCCAACCATCTTTCTGTACAGGGATGAAATGATATTTCTTTGTGCCTCCAGTAACTGCAGGCACTCAAGAACATTTGAAGAAAACATGAAACTATATCCTCATTGGATAGACTAGGAGTCCTGTTACTTATTAGGAGAAAATGCCTCATTTCAACATTCTAACGGTGAAAAAAATGCATAAAAAAATTCCAAGGGTGTAAGAAAGTTAGTATCCACTAACCAACATGTTAGACCACAAGAGCAACACACTGATAGTTCTGATGGGTGTTCTCAAATTTACTAGATTTCAGTAACGGAGCTCTAAAAATATTTCGTTACAAGGTGGGCGTTCAAAGTAATGTATTTTTATTTCAAGTTGGATCGAAAAACGGTTACACTTTGAGGACTCAAATTCAGTAGGTGAATTCAGAAATGATTGGAGTACTAATTGAAAATCTTGAGATTGAATTCTTTTCGAAAATGGTTTTTTTTTGTCGAAAATTGAAGGAAATAAGCCAATACATGCTTCTTTTCCATTTCGAATGAAAGACCCATTAAAATTGTTCAACTTTCGATTAAAAACGATTCTTCAGACAATTTCGTTTGTGACATTAACTTGTAATACGAAATAGGCGGCGAATGGCCAAATTCAATCATTTAGCGAGAAATAGTTCCTACTTTACCAACATTCTTACTGATTTCTTAGTACAGCCGTTTTCGGATAGAGAGCGCCAGTGTGAATTCTATTCATCACTATACTATAATGAAATAGGAATGTTATTTTGATACCGTCTTTAGAAGTAGCAAGATAGAGAAAATGAGATTTTCGTATTTGGAACTTCATAATTGTATCATGGAGAGTAATTTGGGGAAGGTTAAGTAAAAATCAACAATCAATGACGGGGTTCGGAGGTTCAATCTGTTTAATATAACGAAGCTTTTCCTGGCTGATAATAGGCACACGAGAAATGATTTTTCTAAACTTCCTTCTGAGGGTAGTGCACCTCTTTGCCAGTTAATTTATTCAATATTTCGAAAATTGTATTTTTCGCAAAACGCTGATATTTTTACAAGCTTTTATTCAACTTGCCTTGTTTGTTTCTCTGTGATAATTATTTATTTCTCTATTTATACGTTCGGGTGAAATTTGGCAAATGAAATTTGATCCACTTCTAGTCGTCCGATTAAATTCCGGTGACAATCTATTATGAAATTTTTATTACAGAAAAAAACAAAATGGCGGACGAATTTCGTGATTATGGGGCGCTTCTATTCAAAATTGATATGTGGGGGTTATTTGGGTCGAAGATAATACTTTTTTTATAATTCATATAATTCATTGATTTAAGATGGCTAACGAGTTTTGCGACTAGGTATTCAGAATTGGTGTGTCGGAGTTTTTTGGGTCGGAGATTATGATTTTTTGTCAAAATTCATATAATTGAGATGACGAGTTTGGCAACAGGCCAGATCACAAACTCATACATTTGCTTCATATGTGCTTGAAGTTGAAATATAGTGATAAAATATTATATATGCATAAGTTTTCCTAGAAGTTATTGTGTAATATTCGAATGAACGCTGCTCTAAAACCCCCAAATTCAGCAAGATATTCAAACACAGCGTTATTGCCGCTTCTTTTGACGTCGTAAGTCCACTGATTTGGCATTCTTCTGAGTTGCCAGTGTCACTATTATGAGGAATTTCTTTCATTCTAAGAAGCAATCAGAACGCATGTCAGCATGTGTTATATTGAAATGAAGGCTTCGTATTTGATAGCTGTCCTTGATTTAGTTATTCCTGAATGTATACCGAGTGGAGTAATAATTTTTTTGGCTTGGTCACATTGTAAAGAAATATTATGAATAACGCTTGGCAACTCTGTAATTATCTTGCGTTCTCAGCAATCGGCGATAGATCTGAACTTGTTACGACACATCCTGGCGCGATTTTCGCAGTGTTCAAACAGGAGCATTTCTTGGGGTTTTTTTTTTGAAAAAATACTTCGAAATTTTTTTTTATATAGAAATTAACTACTTTTCTCATCGTTCTGGACATTGTGGTATTTTTTCCAGAAATTAGTGATCTCGCCTATTATGGCCGGATTCTATACAAAATTGGTAAGAGGGGGTTTTTGGGGTCGAAGTTTATACCTTTTTTTGTCAAAATTTAATAAGGTGACGGATTTTATAAATAACTGGAAAGCAATGAATAAAAATTATAAAATGACGAATGCATTAAAGAGAAAAATTAAAAGTTATTATACAAATGCACTAAAAGGAAAAACACATTTTTTTAAATGTTTGAACTAGGTTCGAAATAAATTCAGCTTATCAAATGCATTTATCTAACCAATCGAATCCCAATATCAGCGAATATACACCATGTTATTAGTATATCCGCGAATATACACGCTACTTGGTATAAAACAAGTAGGCAGTGTTCATACCAAATCTATCAAAATAATTCAGTCACTGTCAGATGACCTCCTAGTCACTGTCAAATTGAGAAATGATGTCCGACCGTTTCGGAAACACTTCCTCAGAAGAAATTCGAAAAAACGTAGAAAAACATAGTTTCTTCAAGTGTAGGTATGGTTGTAACAGCTAGCTCGGTTTATAATCTGGTCATAAACCACTCGTGATAGATATTTTGGGTGGAGTATACTCTGATATTTTTCCGTAAATATTGTTGCAGAAATACCATTCGATGCAATTTCTTTGAAAAAATGAGGTCCCGTGAATTTCTACAACAATATTGACACAAAAATGTCTAAGTATACTCACCAAAATATGAATTACTTGTGATATAACTACTGAAAATCACACTCGATGTACGGGCATAAATCAATTATCACTGGTTTTACAAAAAAAAAATCACCGAACAACATACAGGACGTGAAAAAATATCATTTATGTCTTTCTATTTTTGATTCTACAGCATCTTCTTTCTACGGAGGGTCGTAACATTTTTCATTCCTTGGAGAACGTTGTCTGATTATTTCCTCCAGTACACAATCCGTATAAAATATTTCTAACGTGGGAACCATTTTTTCTTTCCACAAAATTTCGTCTCTTTCTCAATGAATATTGAGGAAGAGAAATATCCAAGTCGTTCATAATGAACCGTAAAAATGCCACAGATATTAAAAACTGCTTTCTTGTGAAACTAAGACAAAAGTCGCAATCAAAATACATATGAACTTGGAATTCGAAACTAATATATGCCCGGTTAACAATGCGAGATTTTCAAAGCATTCACTAAAAGAATATAAAAATTTAAACTCCAATATCGATTCCTCTGCCGCTGGCGCTGGAATAATATATTCTGCCGTAAAATCCGTGAGGAGGATTTCCTCATTTCACTGTCACAGGACAACCCAACTGGCATGTTGCCAAGCTCGCCAATAGATTAACGAATCGCTAGGTTCATTTGTTTAAGCTTTTTTAGACCTCATAATAATGGATATAACAACGTTGGATTTTATTTTCAACTGATGTCATTTCGGAATAACCATTCCACGAATCATTTCTTCCTGATTAATTGCCAGACAGAATGATAATTGATAGTTCAAGACAGCTTTCACACCAAGTACGTAACTTTATCGACAACAGTGCCCGCCGGCCAGTTCTCCGGCTATCGTTTCGTAGCACGTTTCGAAATGGGATTAGTTTTACAAGCCATATTTGTCGCCAATCAGATTCACACAACTACCCTCTGATAAAACGTTTGAAGCAATTCAAGGTTTCTTGAATTGTTTTTTAAATGAAATGAAGCTCAGCGGGAAATGTTAACGAAATGTTCATCACACTGAATTCCTTCAAAGAAAAAATGCATATGCGGAAAATTATTTCTAGCTTCTAAAAATAGACATTTAATTAAAGTTGAAAAATAATTTCAAACAATATAGTCAGTTCTGGGTGTTTTTCATGGAATACGAGTTAATTGAATCTCTTCTGGAATGCGAGACAACGAAAGTCGACATAACTTACGTATGAAAAATAAAGTATGCTTATGAAATCTGTAGTTGAGGCTACTCGCCATTTTGAATTTTAAAACTTTCCGCGTTCATTTTGATAGGTGTTCCAGAGTATGAAGCAATATTCCAATTCTACTGAATGTATCATGCTCGGATTTAAATTGTTGGTAATTATGGAATTCCTTGTCGTTTCTCGGAATGAATCTCAACATTTGTACACAGAAAAAAACAAAATGTGGATTCAAATAAAATTTATTAGATTCAAATAAATAAAAGTGTCGTATATGCACACAAGATATACTCTCAAAATGAGTAAAAAAAATTCTTGGTTTTGGAAAAGTTTCAACCAACTGAAACTAATTTGCATGAACCAAATATCCTATTGGATCGACTCTATTCATAACTCGTTTTGGCAGAAATTTTGTTTCAACCATGTCATTATTGTGTTGAATCGAATAATCAGATCTACAAAATTTGCTGATTGTTTTAACAAAAATATTCATTCAAACAAGTATTTATGTCGAATTGTTGAAATCAATAAAATGTCAATTGAACAAAAGAAGCTGATCTCGTCACTAGAAATATTTATTCAAATGAGTAATCATTTCGGTAATCCACTGAATTGACAAATATAGCAACCGAACATGAGAGCCTATATTAATCATGTGAGTCATATAATAATAATAATAATAGTAATAATAATACTTTATTTCCACTTAGACAAATTTACCTTGTATGGGGAATTGTCAATAAATTAGAATCAGAAGAATAGAATTAGAAGTAAGGAAAAATAGTGATTAAAGATTTAAAGACCATTAAAATCTTTTAAAATCTTTTATCATGGTATAATAATATCAATACAGTTTAAAATCAGTTGAAGTATTATGTCAGTGTATGGCAACATTTTTCCACTAAATGGTCTTTCATTGCTCCTTTGAACACATACAGCTCTCCTATTTTCCGTTAGTTTGTTGAATATTCTTGGACCAATGTACTCTGGTGCATATGAAGTTACTCTCACTTTTGTTAACGGCAAATGAAAGAGCTGTTTGATTCTCGTATCATAGTGATGAAAATTATCATTCATTGTGAAGGATGATCTGTTTTTAAATACATACACACATCGTTCAAATATATAAATATATGTTAATGTTAAAATTTTATATTCTTTGAATAGTTCTCTGCAAGTTTCTCTAGATGAAATATTTGCAATGCATCGTAATATTCGTTTTTGTGCAATAAATACATTTTGAGTTTGGGTTGAACCATCCTAGAAACAGATACCGTATCTCATCTGGATACCACTTGAGCAAAGTAGATTTTGATCAACTGAGTTGAGAATAGAAAAATCGAATTAAACGGTTTTCTTCACATAAAGGATTCAATATAAAATTGAACCGGAAAATGGTAGATCTCAGGTGAAAAACAACTACTTTCCTGGCAAATACCACGCAGAACATTGAATGATATTCACCTGAAAATCCATGCATACTTCCATATAATATCGATGGACATTGAATGCAAATGTTTCTTTCTGATAAGCTCGATTATGTTCAATTTATGTCGTGTTCACCTAACAATCCGCATACCGGTTTCAGGCTTCTTGGCCCTCATCAGTACGGAGTAGTCAACCAGCCAAAGGTCCAAAGAACTCTGGCTGAAGTGAGACACAACGTAAACAAACCATCATCGATCTTGTAACACCTATAGGTACGCCGGAAAAGATAAACTTTAACTGGCGGTACCTAGTGACAGAAAGAAACACTCCGAAAATCTCCCACCTCGATAGGTTTCTAAATAAAAGATTCCTTCTCAGTAGGAGTGGCAAGCCCGTCTAGCATATAGTGAAAGATAAGTGCCATATGAAGTGGAATGAATAGAAAAATCGAATTAAACGGTTTTCTTCACATAAAGGATTCAATATAAAATTGAACCAGAAAATGGTAGATCTCAGGTGAAAAACAACTACTTTCCTGGCAAATACCACGCAGAACATTGAATGATATTCAATTTGTTATCGCCATGTTACTGACAGTGAAACAAATTTCCCCTGTATTGTTTCGAACATTGTGTATACGAATAACCTCCGTTTTGTCAGTTTTGAAAAATAAGTCATGTTGAAAAAAATTTATACCTGTTTTATTATGATGGCACATTTATTTTCCAAGGTTCTGGTATCCGGTGCTGAGATTACCAATGAAAAATCATCTGCATATGCAGTATAATGACCTCCCGTAATTACAGAATATATACTATTTCTATACTGATTTAATATTGCATATTTCATTTGCCCTATTTACTTGTATATATACAAACTGTTTTCGATTTTCGAGATATGTCACCAACCAACTTACGGAAGTACCTCTAATGGCATATTTTTCTAATTTTAATATAAGTGTGTGATGGTTGACACAGTCAAACGATCTGCTTAAATCGCAAAGAATGACTGCTGGACATTCACCTGCTTCAACATATTCTATAGTTTTATTAAGTAATGAAAACATAGCTGATTTTTTCAGAGCGAAATCAATGTTGCATATGACTCAAAACAGAATGTTTATTTAAAAACGATTGGAGGCGATCTAAGAACGCATATTCAAATATTTTTGACAGTCCACATGGGACTGTAACAGGACGATAGTTTTGCATTTAGGTTGCTCCACCTTTCTTGAAAATGGGAGTGACTTTACCAGTTTTCAGTGGTTGTGGGAAAACACCTGTGAAGAATGACATATTAATAAGGTGTGTTAATGGTGCTATTATCGGGAAGATAATTTTTTTTTAATATTAAATTTGGTATTTTATCTGGGCCAGACGACTTTTTATTTTTCAATTTATTATTCAACAATAAGAATAATTCATTTTCTGTGAGAGGATTCAAATACATTGTGTAGGGATTGAAATTATTCATATCAATATGAATATCATCCTTAGGTGGTATCTTTTCCACTAGATCAATGGGAGCTTGAATGAAAAAGTCATTTAGCTTATGAGCTATAGTTATATCATTGTTTACTTTATTCTTATTTGTTAATTCAGATACAACATTCCACGAGGGGCGGTTCTTCTTGGGAGAGTCGAATATCCTATTCTGATAATACTGTTTCTATTTTCACTCATTAAGATATGATGATTGCTTTTAGCCTATTTAGAGATTGGGACAAAACTGGGATATGAATTTTTCAATACAAATAAATCTTTCAGTTACATACTGAGATGTTTTTTTTTATCATCTACCCACCTTTTGTTATTATTTTTATGGTAAAATCTTTTTTGAGGTAAATTTACGTTAAAGTGGTAGAGGAAAATTTCGTAAAAATAGTTGAAAGCTTCATTGAAATCATTGATTTAATAGAGATGTTCTCAATTCTCTGTTATTAAAGAGTTTTCGAAGTTAATAATATTATATTCATTGGAGTTCGTTTTCATTTGTGTTTTCTCATGAGAGAGACTGTGTCATCAATAAAAACATCTAACTCTAACAGGGCAGTTCTGTGATCTGAGAAGTCGTTATCTAAAACACAGCAGGTACCTTCATTAGAAAAATTTGATCAACAAACAAAACATGTGGTATCTATCACTCTGATGGGCCAATCTACTACCGGTTTAAAATCAAAAGAAGATAGAACAGTACACAACAAATTAAAATTATCATTCTTATACCTGTCTAAGTTGGAATCTCCACAAAGAATAAAATTAATATGGGGCCTATATAAAAAGTCAACGACCTCTGAAATCTTATTTGAAAACAATTCAACATCACCACATGGGGATCTATAACAATCAAAGACAATATTCATTCTTTGTCTTGTTTTGAAAAATGCAGCACAAATTTCAAAGTGTTGCTGAATGCAATATTTTAATAAATCAATTGGTTTCATTTGAAAATTGTTACGGGCCCATATACTAACCCCTTCACATTGCATAGTTGGTAAACAGTAAAAACTAGTTATTTCATAACCCTCAAGATGCAGAGTTTCTAATTGATTGGATTTTACTCCTATTTCCACCAAACATAGAAATTGTAAGTTCCTGAATTTACAAATTGAATCGCTATATAAGCAATTAATTTTATCATTATTCAATGTATTCACATTGAGCAACAATAAATTTGGTTGAAACGCTAGTCTGTTGTGGTACTCATCTTGCGCTTCACAAAAAGAACGGCACCAAAAAGCCAGATTTCTGGATTTATGGCTTTCTTGAAGTTATTTTCGAATATAGTCACTTTATAAGACGTATACAAGGTTGTTAATCTCGAATTGAGTGGTTCACATTTGACTTCCGGAAAATGTTTCTCCAACAATTTTTCTAAGTCGTCAGTAGTTGTTTGGGGATCCAATCTACAGACGTGTAGGATGACGTTTTTCGGTACCCCTTTAATTGATTCCTCATTTTTTCCAATAATACAGTTCCTTTTGGTTTTCCTTTTCACTACTTCAGTCCATTCTTTGCTAGAGTGTGGTTGCTTTCCATCATTTTCAAGGTTAATATATTTATCAAGTTAATTTTTTTCTTGGACATGATTTATTCCAGAATGCACCTGGTTTTTCGTAATATATTGTTGGATCTTTGAGCTAGTTTCTGCTCCTTCTGGGAGATTAATGAGAGCCTTCCTTCGGTTTGTCTGTATTTGGAGTTTTTTATCTGGTGTTGTTTTATTTTCATTGGTCATTCTATTTATTCCACTGACTTGTTTTTTGGTGGGATATACCTTATCACTTTGTATTTGTGTACATTCTTCAAAGTGTTTTTCTGAGGCTAGATTTTTATCTGATGAAGAAAATATTTTTTCATCTAGCAGACGTTCGTTTTCTGTCATGACTGCGTATTTTTCATTCATTTTCTTGAATGATTAATCTCAGCAGACTTATTTCATTTTTCAAGTATTTGTTGATTTCATCATTAATTATTTTCGAATGTAGGGAGTCCAAAAGCTTACTATCAGTTTGCCCAGCCTGTTTCATTAATTCACTAGTTTCACAGCAAATAACACGTGTTTCGTCGATTGTCACATAGCTTTTCACACGTTCTAGCCAGCTTTTGTGAAAATCATTTCCACATGAAATACACAGAGCAACTTTTGCCTTTTGTTTCACACAACATTTAAATTATATTTCAGAGACATCTTCAGCTAACTTGTCATTGGCAGCCATCTTGTATAAGTCATTTGACGCATATAATTCAACCAATATTATATTCTTCTATTTTAATTAATCTATTTCCGTAGATTGATTCAAATAAATATTATATTTGTGTTTCAATCAATATGAATTGGAGATTGCTTCAAATCGAAGGAAATTGTCACCGCAATATAATGATTCCATCAATCGAATACACCTGTGTTTTGAGATAAATTTTAATTAGTCGGGACAAGCCAATGAGAGTGACCAAATACATTTGGTTGAATTAACAAATCCTTTTTTTTTTTCGTGAAACGACATTGGAAATATGAGTTATGTGTTTCAAACATTGTTTTTATCCAGAAACATTGCAGAGTCTATGATTTGTCTGATTTATTCATCAGTTCAAATCATCTAGATTTTGATGAGGTATGGAGTCCAGAATGTTTCTGATATCATTGTGTGTTTTCATCTCATGAGCATAGGAAATGAAAATGCAAGATTTTGAGTACCTACTTCTCGATAATGTTCAGGAATATACTGCAAGAAAGTGGAACAAGGTGAGATAATGGGAAAATATATATTGATCTAATCTAATCCATCTGTGATACATAACCAGAATTTTTACTGAATTCAGTCGGTTGAATATTTCTGATACATTCACTCAAACCATAGTTTGTGTAACCGCAATTCAGAGGAGACATACTCTTTACTATTCTAACGAAAATTGCATACGGTGACGACATTATTCAATCCAGGGAGTTCGGAAGTTCAACCCCGATTCCTGAATTATTCAATTCCAATCAATGAGGTATCAATTATTCTGCCATGCAGCTCCCGAAAGATCTACCCCACTGCTCTATATGATAAGCGCGGATAATATGCAGATTAGATACAATAATGGAAACGTCGAAAATTGTGCGATTAGCATTAGAGCAATTGAAATGATCTTGAGCCAAGCCATTACGCTGATGAATGAACTCATATGCTTTCGCGTTATGGCTGGTTGCATTGTTGTGTGAAAACGACCATAGTCTATAGGCCATGTCGAAAATTTAAAATCATTCTATAAATAAAAATATCCATCCACCTAATCATTCAATTGTCATATCAACGAAATAAAAAAAAAAACGTTCACTTAGGAAGATTGACCAATAAACATGAGCACTTTAATAGTATGTGTATCGAATTTCAGTGAGAATTATAAAAATAATGACAAGAAGAAAATGAACTCAAGAACAATATAAATGCAAAAACAAAAAAGAATTCTGAACTATCGTGCTGATGCCATGAATAAATTATATTCGATATAGACACTTAGTATATAATTGAGTGAAATAATGCAATTATTATCAAACCACTCACATTCCTTTATAACTGATGAATATCTACAGGTTGTTTCCCTAGCTGTTTTGAATTTGAGAAAGTTTTACCACTATGGAAAGAGGGCTCTATACGCTGTTGCCTATTGTGAGAGAATAATAAATCATTATTGAACTGTAAAATCGAGTCGTTTTCACCGTATTCCATAGGCGTACGAGGTTAAATCTGAAGTTGTTGTCATTGCAGAGCTTATGAAAAACTAAGATAGGAATGTGCAAGTAGATATAGGACATCAGGAATGAAACATATCTAGAATTTTCCGTAGAACTCAAAAATGCAATAATATACTGGGTGGCCCATTAGAAAAAACAAAAGAATATATCATTACTTTTCAATGCGAGGTTCAATTGTTTTTCTATTTACATTTCCTTGCGGTTAAAAAAAAGGCTAAAAATTTCTTAATTCAACCATTTTTCTATGCTCTTCAAATGAAGAGTATATATATATTGGTCCAAATATAACCAATAACCCGGTAAAGTTGCTTCAAAGATATTTCGTACCAGCTTAGTAACTTTTAATATGATTAGCCCCTAACAATGGACAACGCTTAAGTATGCTCTGTAATTTCTTGTTCCAGGTACGATAAAATAATAAAGTTACCTACCTGATTATCATTTACTCACTTCAGAAGTTTTTTTTATGTGGATATAAATCCACCCCTGCGATAAGAGATAACAATATGGTCGGATTTGTTTCACAAAGAAAACGAGTTTTAGCTCAGGTAGAGGCACAGGGAGTTCACCTACCTGTGCCTCAGTGTTTCAATAATTTGGAATGTTTAGTTACTTTCCGGCAGTTGTTGGAAAAGTTCGTTCTTGAAAATGACTAGTGTTTCTGATTTTGTTGCTGAGAAACGGATTAGTTGAAGTGCGCTTTCTGAAAATGAGAAAATTATTATTCTCAATGTGTTTAAAGCTGTTCGCCACCAAATCTCAACATCCCGAGTTACAAAAATTGTTGAAATGTGTTCGAATATGACTGGAGTCGTACAGTCAACAATATACCGACTTGAGCACGGGGATAAACGCGGCCCCATCAGGTCACCAAAGAGAAGTACAGGAAGAGAAGAAACTATAATAAATGAGGACAGAAAAACTACCATCAGAAGAATCATACAGAAGCATCTTGGGATCACAACGCTATGCTCTCGTCTCCTGCTGTTCAATGGGTGATCGCTGAACGTTATTTTTATTTCATTTTTGTATACTTTCAATAATAGCTTCTGGCAATATACAGTTCCCTCCCCCCCCCTCTTATTTTTGGAACGATTATACATAAACAAGTGAAATTTGGAACCTGAATATTGAAGGTTGTAAACTTTCCTACTAGTGATGATAGATGACGAAATCGTCGAAGATGACGTCACAAGGCCATTGTGACCAATAATTTGAAATGGAACCCTACGGCAAGCGACACCTCCTTTAAAAGGTAGTGAAAAAACCTATTCAATGATACTAATTTTGTTTGTGTTTATGGAAGTTTTGGCAACTCGCTTTTAAAAAAAGCAAAGCTGTGATGAATTAAATCAGTTAATACTAAAATTCAAGCTCCGCCTCTAGATAGTTGTCAAATAAGCTGACGTTTTTGTTAGTCTCCCTGATTCGACGTTTTTGTGATTGTCCAAGTTTTTGTACATTTAATAATTTGTGTATTGTTGATCGAACGTTTAACTGTTTTAGCAGCTTTTGGTACTTCTAATATTTTTGTACATTTTAATAATTTGTTAAACTGTTGTGAGCCGAACGTTTAAGTGCTTCAAGAAGCGAAATGGTACGTGCTTTAGACAGCCAGACTATGTCAAAACAATTTGTTTTAGTGACGAAAGTACTTTCTATCTGAATGGAAATGTAAATACACATAATGTGAGGTATTGGAGTGACGCAAATCCTCACCTGTTTCGTGAAACACATACCCAATTTCCCCAGAAGGTGAATGTTTGGGCAGGTATCCTGGGAAACCACATCGTTGGGCCTCTTTTTTTAAATACTAATTCAACTGATGAGGTTCATCTGGAGCTGTTGCAAAACGCAATAGAACCGTTAATCCTTGAAATTTTGGAAGATAATCCAGATGAATTCGGCAATTTGGAAATAACATTCCAACAGGATGGTGCTCCTCCACACTATTACGGTTCAGTAAGACGGTATTTGGATGAGGAGTATCGTGGTAGATGGATTGGACGACGAGGTTCAACGGAATGGCCAGCTCGATCACCGGACCTCACACCTTTGGATATTATTCTGTGGGGGTAATTCGAATCGAAGGTTTACGCCACTGAACCTGACAATATTGACGTGTTAAAACAACGTATTGTTGCAGAATGTGAGGCTGTTTCCGCAGACACATTTGCAAAAGTACGAGAAGAGTTTGAAATTGGATATTTCACTGTCAGGAAGTAAATGGAGGTCACTTCGAGCAATTTCTTTAAGTAGATACTGATTTCCAAATCTGTAATTGATATCATACTGAATGGAATTTAAATTTTAATGTTTACTAATGAGCCATTAAAACTGCCATAAACACAAACAAAATTAGTATCATTGAATAGGTTCTTTCGATACCTTTTAAAAGAGGTGTCGCTTGCCGTAGGGTTCCATTTAAAATTATTGGTCACAATGGCCTTGTGACGTTATCTTTGACGATTTCGTCATCTATCATCACTAGTAGGGAAGTTTACAACCTTCAATATTCAGTTTCCAAATTTCACTTGTTTATGTATAATCATTCCAAAAATAAGAGGGGGGGAGCAGACTTTTGAGAAGCGCTGTAGTTCCCTAATATCGTATTAGCCACTTTCTTTGTACTGTTGGTAACTTTACCTAAAACGATTTTTTTCTGTACAATGTGCAGGCAATTCAAGTGCATTGCATAATATAATATAATATAAACATCTCAAGGTTCAGAATATTGATAAAAACATATTCATATCATTTAATCATAAATCACTCGGGTTTCGCTGATCTCTGTTATTGTATCAAGCTTGTTGACGACTTATCAAACAATATACCCCCAGGTGAATGAGGGGAAACAATTTCAAGAAATCATTGTTACCCTCGGCATCGTTATTCGTGGACTAAATTTCTCCCCCGAAACGTAATGCGGATTTTCCATGCTGTGTGTATATCAGTTCGCGAAAAAAGTACGAATGCTTTTCCTGGAAATTGAATTTGATGGATACTGGATACGTTGGCTATTGAAATGTGTTACTTCACTGCGTTGGGGTTGATGGAAATGGAAATTATGTTTACTCGCTGTTTTTTAAGTTTACCATAATATGTGATTGGTTTCCGTATCAGAAGGATTTTAATGGAACGGAAATATCGCAAATTGATTTTTTGTAGGAATATTTGTGTTCATGAAAAATATATGTTGTGAAAGTTGAAGACGAGCATTAGGATATCTGAAGAAGAAACCTTTTTTGAAAAAAAAAATTTGTTTGGTGACACTTAGATTTTTGTAAATAAGTACCATTATATCATCTGGGATAGTTAGTGTTCACAGAGATATAATAGTATATTAAAGTATAAGTGGATGAAAAGGGCTTTAAAACACGCGCGATTTTTCGAGCACGACGGCGTATTATTACTACAAGAAAAAGAAATGAGAACTCATAATGCAAAATGGTTGAATTCGTGATGTGACATCAGAATACCTTTTGTTGTCATGGAAATGAGGAAAACAGATATTCGTTTGCAATTTGTTATCAAAGATCAATAATTGTTGTCACCAGAGCTCAAAAATGAAATATCGATTTTTTTAATAGGAGGCAGAATTGCAGTTAATACCGCGAAAATCCAGTGATATATATATATATATATATATATATATATATATATATATATATATAAAAGAATATGAAATGTTCATCAAATGGATGGAGGAGCAAGAGGTATCACATATAAATGAACGAGTTGTTAGTTATATTTTATTTGACGTTACAAGGTACTCCTGTCAGATCAATAATGAAAAATTTGTCATTTAGACTTCACGATTCTCGATTTGTTGATGTTGCCATGGTAACTTAAAAAAACGCGCGTTTTTCAAAGTTTGATTTGAACACGCTGAGACGTGCTTTAAATGGGTAAAAGGGGGCACCAATAAAAAAAAAATAATAAC
The DNA here is from genome assembly GCA_018342105.1 of Gonioctena quinquepunctata. Classification (NCBI taxonomy): domain Eukaryota; kingdom Metazoa; phylum Arthropoda; class Insecta; order Coleoptera; family Chrysomelidae; genus Gonioctena; species Gonioctena quinquepunctata. The sequence continues at coordinate 2,644 of JAFIRS010002802.1, read as the reverse complement.
AGCCAAACAATCGATGACTGTGAATGGAAGAGCTTTAAAAAAGTCACTCCACGTTCATCCTTTATCAAAACCAGATTCTGAATCTGAACTCATTTCTAGTAATATATTTCAATAATTTCACCAGATGTTAGCAGAAGTAATTGAATAAAATCTATGATATGATAATAATAAGGGAAAAAGCGGTGAAATATCAAGATTTTCATAGACTCATATCCCATACTCTTACCACCACTTTAACTATCCTCACATATTTTTTCATATCAACTGCATTCATCAAGCGATTTGGAATATATTTTGTGCGAGAAGAGTAATAATAATTTCCATTGAGATTATAAACATTATATTGGAAACTTGTATATAGATGAAGTCAGCTACCTCAAATTGTATAATTATATTCTATTTCTACTTCAAGCTGGGATTTGTACTCGCATATCCTGAGGAAAATTGCATAAAAAATGTTTTATTTGTATTGATCATCCATGAATTCCTCCTACACCACTCTCAAAATTCGTGAGAGAGAGCATTCAATTTCGGATATTCTCGAATATCTACTATAAATGTTAGTGGATCCAAAGTAGAGCGGAACCCCAATATCCATATTATGAATATTTGATTTTTATTCTCCAGTTCAACATATATTCTCTGGCATTGCAGATATGATGCCAGTCGTATGAGTATTTCACTGGGTTATTCACTATAAATTACCCACCCTTTATCATCGTTATTATTGCCTATAAAAAAAAAGTTAATTGTAAAAGTGGCGAGGTTATGAATTTTGATAAAATGCTATCGAAAATACAGTATCGTGCAGATTTCAGGGGATATGTTTTTTAAATGGCATACCGTGTATATTATTCAATTTTTGGAATGATCTTTTTTCCCAAATTTCAGATATTCACCATATGTTACTCCTATCTTATACCGTTTCTGAGTTATTAAACGTCGAATAGCTTAGACTAGTTGTTACTGTAAATACATATCCTATGAAAGTTAACATTTTTAAAGTAGACTATGAAAATGACAATTATATTACGTTTGTTTAGTGACATTTTTTCAATGGAATAATCAAAATGGTTGACATTGAGGAAGAAAAAGTTCAAATATATACTTGTTATATACAAAACCATAGGGAGTTGTATCCAAATCGTCAGAAAATACATTCAAAAATATTTACGAAATGGTGAATCATACTGAAAAAAAGCGTATAGTTCAAGAAAACCAGGAAGAACAGATAGATATACTGCTTCATTTCGAAGGTAAGCCTATCCATATTAATTCGCAAATAGACTTTTTTGAAACATCGCATTCGTTTTTAGAAAATTTTTAATCTAGTTTAAAAAATGTATCAGATCAATTAGGTGACAAAAATTCCAAAATCCAACTTACTTTGAAAAAGAACAACTACAAACTAGATATAATTTTACCCGTACAAGTTTCAACAGAGACTCATAGGAGAAAAATGCTGAAATTTTGCCAACAGATGATTCAACATCTGAATAAAGATCCCGATTATTTAAAAAAAATATTATTGACTGGTGAGTCATCCTTTTCCACGGCAGGAATTTACAATAGGAAAAATCGAAGGTCGTGGAAAAAAAGGACAACAGAAAAAGATTGGTGGAACAAATGAAGAAAACAGGAAAAAAAACTGTTAGCGTTGGGTGCGGAATTGTCAGAAATAAAATTGGTGGCCCAATATTTTATGAATATATATTAACAGGAGTTACCTATCAAGAAATACTCATCCCAGAAGTAGAAAATATTTCATTACAGAATATTTAGGAAGTCGAACTTGCAAGTATGATTTGGATACAAGATGGGGCAACTCCGCATAGTGTCCTACCCGTTAAAGAACATTTTCATAATTTATTCCCATTAAGGATAGGAAATAATGGAAGTATTATAGGGCCACTCAACAGTCCGGACTTGACACCTATGGATTCATTTTTCTGGGAATTTCTAAAAGACATTGTTGATAATAATAATAATAATGAAGTGGAAAATTGCGCCTTTGAAAAATACATGAAAGGAAAAATTGTGGCATATCAGACAAATTATTTTATAAAAGCAAAAAACCATCCGCAAGCGGGATTCGGACCCTAGTCAGATGCTCTACCAACTGAGCTATTGAAGACATAGATTCCGTCCGCATATTTGTGAATCGTTTTTCCCCATAATTTAATGTTAGTGTTGGGACGGTAGAAAAGATCCCGAGTATTCATCAGTGGCCATCAAGATTAAGTAACTTTTGACCCTAACATCACCATCGAAGTGACGGGAAAAAGTGATTCACAAATATTCGGACGGAATCTATGTCTTCAATAGCTCAGTTGGTAGAGCATCTGACTAGATATTTGGAGGTCGTGGGTTCGAATCCCGCTTGAGGATGGTTTCTTTCTTTCATTTACCAATTTGTCTGATATGCCCCAATTTTTCCGTTCGAATAATAATATTCAACTCATTAAAGACACGATTCGACTTAAACTAAAGAATCTGCAATTTCCAATGCACTCATAAATATAAGAAGACGTTATTGATTATGCATTGACAATAATGGTGCACACATTGAACGTCTTTTATGAGTTATAATATTATTTAAATTTTCTACATACACCTTTGTTATCTATTTTTGTATAAATATTGG
>JAFIRS010002801.1:0-180276 GCA_018342105.1 Gonioctena quinquepunctata | reverse complement strand
AATGCCGTTGACGGATATTGGTTGACACCCCCTTTACAATATGCTGCTCGGCTATTGGATAACGGCCGGCGGCTATCACCACGCCCACGACCTATCACAGCTCTCCCCACCTCCCACTCTCAATCACACACTCCCATACACAACATGGCTGCCACCATTGCGACCAATCACAGGCCACTCATCCCCCCCACCCCTACCCACATACAACCATCCCCACCCCTCTCACCGCCATCTTTTTCACAAACCCCTCCCACAACGAACCGCCCATGACCGCCACCATCATCCCTACCCCCACCCGAAAACCACCCCCTCACTCGCCAAAACCCACCCCAAAATAGGGGTTGCGCCAGAAGTGACATAGCCCTACTACTCACCATCATTTTTGTTAACATCACCTTCGTTGTAAATAATATAATCATCCAACCTGAATATACCCAGAAAGGGTAGTTTGAACGTCTCAGTTAAGATGATACAATCAAATTGCTGCCATAAGGAGCCCTAGTATACTTGAACAATCCCCTATGGGTGGAAATCGTTACTAATTTTTTTGATTCTTCATCTAACAAAATTTGTTGATAGGCCGAAGATAGGTCTAATTTTGTAAAATGTTCACCTCCTTGTAACTTTACCAACAGGTCCTTTATTTTTGGTAAGGGATATTTATCAATTTCTATATGGAAGTTAAGTGTTACTTTGAAATCCCCGCATATCCTAACACCACCTCCTGGTTTCAAAACATGGACGATGGGTGTACCCCAATCACTATAATCAACTGGTTCTATAACACCCAAAGCCTGTAACCTCTCCAGCTCCGCTTCCACCTTTCCTTTTATTGCGTATGGTACCGGACGAGCCCTAAAAAATTTTGGTGTTACCGAATCAGATTTCAAGTTAATTTTTATTACGCCCTTTGTAAATGTGCCAATTCCGGGCTGAAATACATCTTTATAATTTTCCCTTAAAAATTGGAGGTCTTTCGGAAAATCTATGAGATTCAATTTTGAAATACTTAGGTCAAAACGACAAAAAAAATCTCGTCCCAGTAATGGCGGACCTGTTGCATTCTTAATAACATAAATATCCAAACTAGATTTCTCATTTTGATAAATTATGTTACATTCAATATAACCTATAGGAGAAATTTCGTCCCCATTGTACAGTTTGAAAATTTAACTCGTAAATATTAAAGGTTTGTCACTGAAATATTGCTTATAAAAGATTTCTGAAACAACACTAAAGCTAGATCCTGTATCTAATGTGAAAACAAAAGGTTTGTTTTCAATAATCACGTCAATGTTAATCGAATTTACTTGACTATCAATATTAAATAGGAAATAATCAGATGATTCCAGAAAATGCTGTGAGTTTTGTTTATTGTCATTGTTTTTACTTGGGCACACAGGTGCTAAATGACCTTTTTTTGCATTCATGGCAAAAACAGTCTCGAAATGAACACCTCGCTTTTTCGTGATTTTTCCTACCGCAAACCTCACATTTTGGAAACGTTTGTTGATTGGAAATAGATGAATCATGCGCCTTACCATTGTCGTGACCACTCCTACCGGCTCGATTTGTCGGTAGAACATTATGTCTTCCTGAATAGTTACCAGCATAATGAATTTCTGGCTCGTGTTTTACGAAAACGGCTGACTCGCTTTGGACAGATGGGTGGGCGGCTGATTTGGTGGTTGCAATATTTACCACTGCCTCCAGTGTCACGGTAACTTTCTCCTCGAAAAGGCTGTCTTGAACTGCACCCCTGTCATATCCAATTATGAACTGATCTCGTAACACCATCTGAAGATGGTCCACACCAAAGTCACACAAAGCTGCTAACTCCCGTATTCGCGCACTCCACTCTCTGGCCGATTCACTAGATGATTTACGCGCAGTGTAAAATTTATAACGCGCGGCAAAAACTGGCAAACTTATTTTGAAATAATCTGACAGAAGTTTAATCAAATCATCATACTTTTTTGTCTCTGGTTCCACAGGTAAACATAAATTATGCACCAACTTGTATGCATCCTCGTTGAATGTGTTTAACAGGATTGCTTTCTAACGGTCCTCTTCCGTAATCGCATTCGCTTTGTAATAATTTTCGATGCGCCTTTTAAATATCACCCAGTCTGAATTTGCCGCGTCAAATTCGCGTAAATGGCCGATGCTGGAAACAGCCATTTTATACACTCTTCACTGAAACACGTGAATTACTTTAGTTTGACTCGTGGGTTCTTTTAGAATAAAATCAATTTGAACTTTATTCCACTGTAAAAACGTCCTCGTCGCCACTATGTAATATTCTGGAACTAATACACAATATAAGTTTAGGTACTCATTTATTGTTCCTGAATATTATACTTCACACATCTAACATCAGAATGTACATGACATATATCTTGCCAGGTGTCGCTCCGTACCTCTTAATTAGCGCATGCGCTAATTAAGAGGTACAATATATCACAAGTATAAAAACAGATTCCATGAGAAAGATGTGAATAGAAGTTGGCAAAGTAAACTTTTAGTGTATCTGTGCTTCCAAGGATCTCAGAGCGAAACAAGAACTACTCAGTTTTCTATTGAGTTGCAGAAAAAGTTGTTTCCCATTGAGTTTGGAATCCCAGATAAATCCAAAACATTTACTATGAGATTCGAATTTCACGTTATAAGAAATTGGGACACGCTCAATAAATGATCTCTTAGACAATAGGATACAATGGGTTTTGAAAACGTTATTAACCCAGCACCACTGATTAATGAGCGATAGTGTTGTGTTCAATTCATTGGTGCACTCTTGCTAATCTGAACCGTCGATCGAAAATAGTTTGTCATCATCGAACATTACTGTTGAGACATGAGACACATTTTTTGGTAAAGCGTTGATGTAAAGAAGAAATTACAATGACCCAAGGATCGAGCCCTGCGGACCACGTGTATTTATATACCCCCAGGTAGAGTATACTTTGCTGTTGTTTTCTGATAGAGTGACCCTTTGTTGTCTGTTTGAAAGATAGCGAGAACCAATTAAGAGGTGTACCTTAATTTTTGATCAATATAGGTACTACAGTTGTAGTCTTTTAGTCATCACATCTGACCAATTACTTTTCAGATAGAATGTCTGGTAATTTAATCAAATTAATATATATATATAGATAATATATATAATATAATATATATATATATATATATATATATATATATATTAATAATAATATATATATATATATATATATAAATAATAATATATATACATATATATCTTTATATATATAATAACCTGTCACTAAACTCCCCCTAAACGGCTGGACCGATTTGAATGAATTTTTTTTTGAATGCGTTTGGGTGGCGCCTTGGATGGTTTAGATTCACAAATCAGCCCGGCAGATGGCGCTGCAGTCGGTATCATAAACGGCTGGACCGATTTGATTGAATTTCTTTGGATGCGTTTGGGTGGTGCCCTGGATGGTTAAGATTCACAAATCATCCCCCTAAATGTTGAGGGTGGTCCACCCCTCAATTTTTCATTTTTATTTTCAGGAAACAGTTTTTGTTTTTATTTTTTTATGATATAGCATTCAAAAATACATACAACCCTGGATTTTCACCCTTCTACGATCAACCCCTATTTTTTTGGCAAGATTTTTATTTTTATTTTGTCATGACTTGGAATAAAAAAATTCATATTACTCTTAATTTTCACCCTTCTACAATCAATCCCTATTTTTTTTTATAGACAGAATGGGATAACAGGAAAACGGGATAACGGGAATAACGGGATAACGAAAAAACGGGAAAACGGGCTAACGGGATGACAGGATAAGGAAATAAAGGGAAAACGGAATAATGGGATAAATAAAAAACGGGTTAACTGGATAACGGGATAACGGAAAAACGGGAAAAAAACAGGATAACGGGATGAGGATAAGGGAAAACGGAATAACGGAAAAAAAAAGAAAAGGATAACAGGAAAACGGGATAACGGGATAAAGGGATAACGGGATAAGGGATAACAGGAATAACGGGAAACGAAAAAAGGGATAACGGGATACAGGAATAAGGGGATAACGGGAAAACGGGATAACATGATAAAGAAAAAAAGGGGTAACAGGAAAATGGGATAACGGGATGAGGGGAAAACGAGATAACGGGACAACAGGAAGCGGAAGGAGTCGAAAGCATAATCTAGATGGCACAACATGGAGAAAAACATGGAAAAAAAGAAATTCTACGCGGACGAGAGTTTTCGAGAAAAACATTTTAGGGAACATAGAAGTTTGGACAGGACAACGTCTGTCGGGTCCGCTAGTATATATATATATATATATATATATATATATATATATGTAGATGAATAATAATATATATATATATATATATATATATATATATTCACAGACCTTAAACATTTCATTCTTGTAATTACATTTGACAACAAATTTTGTTTTCAGTGGCCGGAGATCAGCACCTGAACATCGACTGAAGCCAGCAAATTCGGCGACGTCGGCGATAGGTAAAATTTGTTCTCGATGACCATAGATAACACACGTAGATTCGCTACATTTCATATTTCTTTTCCATGTTTCAACAGCTAACATTAAATTCTGGGGAAAAACGGTATCGCGTCCAGCAATCTAGAGGTCACGGGTTCGATTCCTGCTCTAAGATGTTTTTTCTGGATTTAAAAAAATGGTCTGGAATACCACAATTTCGTTCCTACTTCTATACAGTGCGGCTTTTTATGGCTGTTAACTTTTGAACGGTTCGACGTGGAACAATGAAAAAAAAAGTATTGTTTGACATCACCAATACGACTTTTAAAAATAAAAGACATTGTGATTGCCCAATAGATGGCCCGGGGGACGGGGACGGGGAGCAAATCGACTTCAAAATTTCAAATAGCATGGGGGTGGGGTCATGTGGCACATCGTTGAAAATATAGTTCAATTCTCTTTCCAACCATCAAATTATTTTTATCACCCCCCCCCCCCCCTGTTAACCTTCGAATGGTCGATGAAAAAAAAGGTATTGAATGATATCACCGATGCTACTTTTTGAAATGAAAGACATCGTGATGGCGATAGATGGCGCGGGTGGCATAAACTTGAAAATTTCAAATAGCATGGGTGGGGGGTTATGTGGCTCATCGTTACCATCTTTTTTTATTTCGTTCATATGTTTTTCACAATATGAATTTGGCAATTACCGAAACTTCCGTCTCCTTCGAAATTGATTTTTGGCCAGCTGCTCTGGCCCTATAACAGTGCCAGTTCTGTTGAATTTTTCAACCAGTTCCCTCAAATACTTTCGAGTTATTGGATGATCAGGGAATTTTTCATTAAAAATTATCTCTGCTGCAAGGTAGTTCCCACGGGCCTCACCAAAAATGTAGATTGCTTCAGTTTCCTTTTCGATAGGACGTACACGAACCATGATAATGTTTCAAATTCAAAATAATACCACTCGAATGAATCTCTTCTTTAAATAAAATAGTCCAGTCATCTTAGTAAGTTCACCTCGGAATTAGATACCCAGCTGAATATTTGTATAAACTTGTATTTTGGCATTCTCAAAGTTTTCTCAGAACCTATATATGGTAGGGTGTACGCGTCTATTAAAATTTGAGGTCAAAGGTCACAACAATCTATTTTTTGCAAATATCTCATTTCATATGGGTTCTTCGCTATTTATATTCATCATCAATATTGTAGAGAATCAAATTCCCTACAACTTTTGCTTCAAAATTTGTTCATACGTTGAATCGTTTTCGAGATAGAGGGAGGAGCGCGCGGTTAGAGCATAATGTAAGGTCAACCGGTATAGTCCTGGTCAAAACACGCTATATAAAGTTTATTAATTATTGATAAATAAATAATTAATAATAATTTTCATTTGTTATCAAATATTACATTATATTTAAACATTTTTTTCATCAATTGAATCTATCTATTCAATAATACTTACAACCGATTCCTAAAATTAAAAAATAATCAAGGGACAAACTTTAATTACATTTGAATTATATTCTCATTTCATGACCTCATGCTATTTTGAAGTTGATTTCAGACAGACAGACAAGAAAGCATTGGATATTGCATTGTCATCCAGTTCTGAACTATGTTAAAAGTTTCAAGTCTCTAGCTCTTCGGGAAAATAGTTTAAAATCGATTGCTTCTTGATATTATCGATATTATTACAGACAAACGGTTTATTATTACGATCTTTTATTATTACAACCTTCAATTACAAGCTTTTATTTTGTTTCACTTATAAGTTCGTTCGTTCGTTAGGGTCAAATCTTGCAAGTGCATTTTGACAACCTTCTAGTCGTCCGATTGATTTTAAATTGGGCAGATGTTTATGATTCCGATGACAATGCAAATAAAGAGTTTTTGTTAGGGAAAAAACAAAATGGCGGCTCCAAGGTGGCGGAGGAGATTTGTAATTATAGTTCGATTTGATTCAAAATTGGTATGTGGAGGTTTTCAGGTTGAGAGATTACGAAATTTTTGTCAAAATCAATGAGTTCAGAATGGCGGCCCCAAGATGGCGGAAGTATTTTGTGATCATGGTCCAATTCGATTAAAAATTGGTTTGTAGGGGTTTTCGGGGTCGGAAATTATGAAATTATTGTCGTTATTCATAAATTCAGGATGGCGGCCCCAATATGGCGGACGAATTCTGTGATTATGGTATCATTCGATTCAAAATTGGTATATGGAGGTTTTCAGGGTTGGATATTATGGATTATGGAATTTTTGTCAAAATTCATAAATTCAAGTTGGCGGCCCCAAGATGGAGGACGAGTTTTGTGATAATGATCCAATTCGATTCAAAATTGGTATGCGGGGGTTTTCGGGGTCGGAGATTGTGAATTTTTTGTCAGAAATTATAAATTCAGAATGGAGGACGATATTTCTTATTATGGTCATATTTCATTCAACATTGGTATGTGGGGGTTTTCAGGTTCGGAAATTAAGAATTTTTTGTCAAAATCTATCAATTCAAGATGACGACTTCAGGATGACGAACGAGTTTTCATAATTATGGTCAGATTCTAATCAAAATTGGTGTGTATGAGTTTTTGGGGTCGGAGATCATGATTTCTTTCAGTTCAAAACTTACAGGGAAGAGAACGGTGCTCTATTAGAAATGAACAGACTGAGGCGTACTAACTAAGGAGCAAAAAATTAAATAACTATTGAAAAAAAAATTAAAAATAAACTTTTATTCAAGCCATGTACTAAAACGTATAAAATGAAATTAAGTCATCGCTGACAATGATTTTATTATTTTTTGTTGAAATATTTGGTTTTAAAAAGCTAGTCGCGCGAATTGTAATGAAATTAATTCTTCGACAAGTTGTTACTAACCAACCATTCATTGTTCAATGAAATTAATTGGTATCTACCCAGGTAACACATGGACATCCAATGGATATCCATTGGACATCCTTCATGAATTTTATGGATGTACTATGGACATCCAATTTATATCCAAAATATATCTTATGGACATCCAATGGATGTCCAAAGCGGAACAACCTGTAATTCCATAGAATATCCTGCAGGGATATCCATGAGATATCCTCCAGAGATGTCCATAAGATATACTTCAAAGATATCTTTCAGGAATATTCATGAGATATCATTCAGGGATATTCAAAAGACATCTGAAAGATTCCTCCATATTCGAAAGATATCCTTCGGGGATATCCATCGAAGATAAAATATAGTAATAGCGATCTGGAGGGAAATGAAATAATGGTATTGAACAAAATAAAATTTATTAATAAACTCTGGTATCAAAAAACATTCTCATAAACTTCGGGGTTATCAACAAATAAAATGTATATGTGAACTCTAAAATGAAAACATTTGAATAATAAATGCAGAATAATCAAAATAATAAAGTTAAAGTTTTCTTTGTCCAACAGGTGTTTCCTTTATTCTAGAAGATGACAGATACCTTAGCTTAGATGGCTTCTTCAGTAGCTTTTTTATTTTTCGTCGAATCATTAAGATCAGCCGCTTCTGAAATGATATGTATTTATTCAACGGGTAAAATTTATGTTGAAATCTACAAAAAAATATTGAGAAATATTATGCTTTCTTTTGAATTCGAATACTGATGATGATAATATATACCACTGCCATAGTTTTTCTCTCTCTTTTTATTGGTATACCATGATATATATATATATATATATATATATATATATGTATATATATATATATATATATAATTAAAATTCCACGATATTAGGTTTAAGCTTCACCGCACAGATTATAGGTGTCACTATCTATAATCTGATGCTGTTCACATGTTTGTATTCGCCTAAGGCTATTAACCTACGAGAAATCTGATACTAATTTGAAAGAGACCACAGGCCGTCCTGATGATTGGGAAACCATGAAACAGGCTGTAGACGGACGGTGGGTTCTTTTGGATTCGAAGCAGATTTCTCTTATTCTCGATATTTGATTGCGTTAAACGCATGAGGAGTACGACTATTGGTATCGTGGGTAGGCCTATCTGACACATTTGTTGGTGACCTGTTAATATGCACGAAATTTCGTGATATTAAAATTCCACGATATTAGGTTTAAGCTTCACCGCACAGATTAAAGGTGTCACTATCTATAATCTGATGCTGTTCACATGTTTGTATTGGCCTAAGGCTATTTACCTACGAGAAATCTGATACGAATTTGAAAGAGACCACAGGCCGTCCTGATGATTGGGAAACCATGAAACAGGCTGTAGACGGATGGTGGGTTCTTTTGGATTCGAAACAGATTTCTCTTATTCTCGATATTTGTTTGCGTTGAACGCATGAGGAGTACGACTATTGGTATCGTGGGTAGGCCTATCTGACACATTTGTTGGTGACCTGTTAATATGCACGAAATTTCGTGCTATTAAAATTCCACGATATTAGGTGTAAGCTTCACCGCACAGATTATAGGTGTCACTATCTATAATCTGATGCTGTTCATATATATATATATATATATATATATATATATATATATATATATATATATATATATATATATATATATATATATATATGAGCATTTTTGACATAAACTTTTCTTGGCAATATATACATTTCAAATCAAGTAGAAAAACGAAACATGAGATTTTTCCAAAAAAAATTAATCCATATGTACGAGCATGAAAGAAACTCAGAAATTGACACAATAAAAATAAATCTTGCAATTTAAACTTATCCATATTTGCTCTGGATATCTTATGGCCATCCATATGATATCTTCTGAAGGATATCCGTTTCAAATCCTCCAAAGGATATCTCATGGATGTCCATTTCGAATCCAGGGATATCCCGACCAGAATTGGACATGAAATGGATATCCATAGGATATCCTGTGTTATCTGGGATACTTCCATAATACTTTGTACAAATCCAATACTTCGACAAGTTCTTACTTACCAACTAATTACTGCCCAATAGAATTAATTGGTACCTACTTTTATGAACACTTTGCGCGACAAGCTTTTTAAAACCAAATAATTCACAAAAAATAATTGAATCATTATTAGCGATGACTTAAATTTATTCTATACACGGCTTCAATAAGACCTTGTCTTTGAAAAGTTTTTTTAGTAGTAATTTTTTCAATATAATTTGGTTGTTATATTGAGTGAATATTTGGAAGGTAACCCATTCACTCGTCGATCATTCTGCTATGTAGAGGTTGTGTGTCCCTTACTTCACTTTTTGTGCTCCGTAGGAATACGAACAAACAGACAGACAAGTATTTTATTGTCAAAATAGTTAATGCTGTATTGTCATCCAGTTGCGAGCTATTTCCAAAGTGTCAAGTCTCCAGCTCATCGCGAAGTAAGTTTTAAATCGATTGCAAGATTTGTAGCGGACAAACAGACACGAAAGCAAGGTAATATGAACGTGGTAAAGTAATTGCTTATTTCCTTAGGATTCGGTATACTGAATATATTTATCATATTTTCAAAAAAGATAAAAATGCGAATCAAACTTTCTGCTGATCATCAATCAGCTGAGAGAATTGTAACTCAACAACAACAAACGATCAACACTTCTCTTTTACCAGGTGACAAGTCACACGCCCTACGAAACAGAAAACACGTCTCACCCTTCGAATCCAGCATCGCGAGACCACAATAAACCACAAACAAAACGTTATCGAGAATAGCATTTTAAATGCAAATCACCCTTTCTTTCGATTTTATTAACTTAAGTAGTTGGTCTACTGCAAATCTACAGCCACGAGGGGAGCTGCAAGTGACATCAATGCACGACGACCCTCCTCGTTCGCTATCTAGATTTGTGGCCGCCGCACTTAAAAATGAATTACAATTATGGCTCTCGACGGCGACATGTTTGTTACAACCATTGTGACACACGGTTTCGGTTCTATGTCTCTTCAGAAATTAATTACAACGTGTCCATTGACGACGGTCAGATATGATTGTTGCAGGCTCGTGACCTGAACCGATACTGTTTTCGGTGCAGTCGAGGGCAATCGTCTTTGAAGTGTGAACGCATTCGATTGCAGACACGGAATCTGATTGGAAGGGCAAATAATCGAATATGTTTGATGTTTGTGGCTGCAAAGTAATTAGTTATTCCTGCTGTTCTTTGATGAATCAACTTCAAACATTTATAAATCCACGGGATCACATTCTTTGGCGAATCTATTATATATATATATATATATATATATATATATATATATATATATATATCCAAATCAGTCACAAAGCTAATAATACATTGAAATCCTTATACACACCGTTGAAAAGCAAAACACCAACCATGAAGAAATCTAACTTGATTTACAGCATCCCATGTAACGATTGCCCAAAAGTTTATATTGGAATGACGTCACAACTCCTTGAAAACAGGTTAAAAGGGCACAAATACATGAAAAATTCTAATACAGCACTAAATAAACACATCCTAACTGACAACCATAACCCAAATTTCACCAACACAAAAAACCTAACATACGAAAAAACTTAGGAAAAAGATGCCTAAAAGAAATGATATATATCAAAAGAGAGCCTAATTCCATGAATGATAGAACAGATATAAGAAACCTGAGTCAACTGTACCATAATATTCTATAAAATTTACTACCTGTAGCCAAACATCATATTTCAGTTGTTATGAAGAACCAGCTAGTCGTTTATTCCCTAACACCAATACACTGATTCGAAATCCCAACCATCCTAGCTACGAATTCAACGAGCAAACACGAACTCCATGACAAGATACACGTCATTTCCGACCACATCTCTGTCAGCCATTCAATGAACGCACGCACAGCCAAGAAAGTAAACTTTCCAAAAGTCAATAAGATATCCGATTTTGATAACTATAGCCACAAAACATAATGAGGCACAAAAACCAAAAACCTAACTGTATAATTATTACACCTCAGTGGTAATACCACGATCATTACTCACAGTTTTTTTTTTCAAAAAAATAGCGAACTTTCTGCCAAGGTAGGTCACCTGTTTGTGTATTGTTTCCCAATGTATGTTACAGAAAAATACTTTTTTCCAGCAAACCATGTATGTTTTTATATAAAAAAAAAATAAAGAATTGAAAATGTCCCCGGCCAGGGACGAAACGTCTTCTCCTACGAACTACTAGAACATTGTTTTCAAAGAATCCAAAACCCAAGAAAACCTTCCCAAAAAAAATATCTCAAAAAGGATTCAAGAATCGAACAAAACTTATATATATATATATATATATATATATATAAGTAATTAAACTTATAATTATCATTATTAGTATTAGTTATTTTCATTATTATCGGTAATGCTATGTTATTTTACAATTTTCTTTACCTTTTTTACTACTATAGAACCTTATAATATGCTCCAGTCGATACATATGCATAAAGAGGGCATTTCTGAAGTAGTTCTGGTATCAAAAATCTATATCAAACTATATATCTAACAAAAATCCACGATTAAACAATATCAAAATTGAAATTTTTGGCAAATATTGAATCAAAGCAAGATCAACGTATAGTTAAGTTCTGAACATCCTGTATGACAATTCACATCAACAGAAAACCCACCAATGGGATTCGAAAGAGTTTGCGTGGGAGAAGTGATGATATACAATAAAATGGAATGGCAGAAATTGAAAAATTATAATTTATAAGAATTTGTAAATAGTATGTAAGAGTTAGAATAAGATATCATTCATAAAATCATTAGTATTAATCAGAACAGCAAATAATTCGGTAGGAAGTGATACAAATTCGGAAATCTGTGAAAAAATTAAAATTTGTGAGTGTTGCTATGGAACAGGATAACAATTTTTGGAGGAGATTGGAAAAAGTTGGAAAAGAGAAGCCACGTTGAAAATTGTGAGAAAAGTATTATTATTATAAAAGAAAACCTGTCATTAAAAATTCCCGAACGAGAAAACTCTTGAAAGGCTGAACAGAAGAAGTAAATAGACAATAAAAATTCCACCTACCTGGTCCAGAAAATAAATCTTTGGAAGGAGTGCAGGTGAACTGTCATTGAGATCCCAGAAATACGTCTACGGGACTGGAAACCCCAACAGAAAGCAGCAACAAGGTATACTACTATCCGATCTCACCAAAGTGCAACTTTTCACATAAAACCAATAACTTTACGTGTCTAAACCAATGGTTATACTGTTTGGCTGAACTTTCATCATACAATTCCATGCTCAAAGACTAATAATAAGTTCAAAACTTTCTTTCTCAATTTTTCATTATCACAAACATTCAAACTGCTAGTATAAGGTAGCTATCGCAGAGTAGGGTCTTGTTTTGAATGAAAACCAACAATTTGATTAATCTTTTCAAACTGGTGTTTATTTTTCAATTGCTAACCTCACTTTTCCCACTGAGCAGCTTTTCTTATCGAATCGTCAGTGCCATAGTAGGCAACACCCATTACAGAAACCTGCTACAGAGAAAGGAGTGATCCATCTTCATAGGCGTACCTGACTGAGCTGGGATAAGGTAAAAGAGTTTGAAAAGGAAAAAGGTAACATAACATAGCCGGTATTTTTTATTTGTTATGATAGGGTTTCAGAAATTATAATCCATGAAATAAATTCACAAAAAAATATACAAATTTAAAAATCATACAACCAACCCATCATAGCAATAATATATATATATATATATATATATATATTGTTATGATGGGATTGATTTTGAGTTTATATATTTTTCTTTATTTTAGATTTGTTTCAAAGATTTCATCAATGAGTCCCTATCATAACAAAATGAAAACTCCGGCTATGTTGTCTTGCCCTTTTTCAAACCTCTTTCCTTTTTCAAACCTCTTTTTACCTTATCCCAGTTCAATCGGTACTCCTATGAACAAAGAGTCACCTCTCTTTTGACTACCAGGTTTAGTAATGCCAACTTGTTGAACGGCTTGATATAAAATATGCTGTTTAGTGGGGAAAGAGTGTGGTTAGATGTTCAAAGATAAAACACATATTGCAGAAAATAATTAAATGGTTGTTTTATTGGGATAAAACCTCAAAAACTGTCCTACTTTGCGAAAATTACCTTATGGACTGAAAGAAAAACAATAATGTGATAATAGTGCAATTTGTTATGAGTGATTATATTAATTTGAAAGTTATAATTAGTCCTTAAGCATCGAAAATTGTTGAATTGTTCAATCAAAAGTAACACAGTGAATCAGATACTCAGTGTTAGTTAATAAAACTGAAGCGTTGCACTTTAGAGAGTTCTGCCAATAGAATACCTGTTATTCCTCTTTTGTGATGTTTCCCAGCCTCATGGAAATACTTGTGTCATTGGAACTTACAGCTTCCTTGCATCCAAAACAAATTTTTGTTCCTGTGACTGGTTTTTGCAGGATTTCTCGTTCTGTCAATAGGTGAGTGGAATTTTATAATATAATACTTCTCCCAGTTGTGCCTTGATTGAATTGATGTCGTTCTGGAATAGTTTTAGTAATTTTTTCTTGGAATTCACTATTATTTCTCTTCCAAAAATTTGTACGTGTTTGCTTTCTTTTTCAATTTTTGATCTCCTCCAAAACTTGTTATTTCTTCCCATGGCAACACACACCGTTTTTCTTTCAGATTTCAGAATTTCTCGATAATTTCTACATCATTATTTGTCATTCTAATCAATTTTAATGGATTTTATTAATTAAATCTAATCCTAAACCTTATATACTATGTACAAATTCGTATATTTCATCACTTTTCCCACACAATTCTCTCGACATCTAATTGGTGGGTTTCCTGTTGATAAGATTTATCATACAGGATGTTCCAAATTTATATATCAATTGATCTACTTGTAATACAATATTTTTCATAAATTTCACTTTTCAAATAATTTAATTGTGCATTTTCCTTGGATGTATTGTTGGTCACATACTTTTGGCAACAGGAATACTTCATGACTGACATTTCTTGATACGTATGCATCGACTAGAGCATAGTATAAGATTCTAAAATGGTAAAAAGTAAAGAAAAATTGCAAAACAAACATAGCATTAACCACGATAACTGAAATACCCAATAATAATAATAAATAACATAACTTTAATTGTTTTATAATATTTCCTAACATAACAATATATATATATATATATATATATATATATATATATATATATATATATATATATATATATATCTTGAAGTTACCAGAATATCGTACCGGTGTGAAGTTAGCGGCCATTTTCTAGCGGTCGTTTTTATCTGGCCAACTGACCAGTGGCGTCAGGTGATAAATTAAATCCGAAATTTCTGCGAATTTTCAACTAAATCGAATATCTTAAGAATTGCAATGGCAATGGATATTCAATCTAACAGAAAATGATCGAACACAAAAAATGGAAAACTTTGGAATGATATACCAAGAGATATTTGATATGCTATTAGATACAAAATTGAAACCCATCCTCAAAAATGTTTAGCCAAGTCTCAATGAAAGGCTATATAATGATATACCAAGTGATGATTGATTTGAGGCCTCAAGGGGTAGTTTATCCTGTCGATATTTCGATAAAATATCGAAACCCTCCTTCAAAAAGGTTTGGCCAAGTTCATTCTGTTTGGTATACGTGTTACTGAAAAGCTATATAATGATATACCAAAATATGATTGATTTGCAGGTCGTCGAAGGGGTAGTTTATATTTGTTGATATTTGGAAAAAAATCAATACCCACCCTCAAAAATGTTTAGCCAAATTTATTTTTGGTGTACGTGTTACTGGAAAGCCTTATACCAAGAGGTGATTGATTTGCAGGACATCGAAAGGGTAGTTTATACTAGTCGATATATCCAGAAAAATTCAAAACTCACCCTAAAAAATGTTTAGCCAAGGTAATTTTGGTATACGTGTTACTGGAAGACTATACCGGGTGTCCCAGATCTTTTAGGCCAGCAGCAATTTCAGTTATTTGCAGAAAAGAAAATTGAAAAAAATACGTGTCGTAGGAGACCATAAGCTCGTTCATACAGCATAGCAAAATCCACCCCCTGGCAAACAACCCCCGAAAAACCACCCCAAACTTTTTTTTAAAATTACATCCCCATGTTTGTTGCTGTTAAACTTACAGCCCGTTTCATTCCTTAGTCAACGATATATCATAATATGTAGTTGTGAAGATAGTAAGTCCAGAAAATTGAATTCGTAAGTGGGTACTATTAATTGGACCGAATGAATGGTTCCACGTTGTAGAGACAAGAAAAAGTGGATGTGAAAGAAAAAGAGTCAATAAAATGTTAGAACATTTTGTGCTTTGTTTTATTCCTACGGAATCTGGATGATAAATTGCGATCAGTCGTGATATTGTTGTTAAATATCAAAATGCCTTTTACCTTCACTCCCAACGAATACTTTGATATGCTTCTAATTTTTGGTGAATGCCAAAAGGAAAAACGTGCAGCGGAGAGGCTGTATGAGCAGCGCTTTCTTGATCGTCGACAACCAGATCGCAATACGTTTTCGTATGTAGAAAATATAATGCGAACGGGATCATTTCCAGGGAAAACACATCAATCACATCCTACTCCCGTGCGAACTGAGGAAAATTGTATAAATGTGTTGGCCTACGCCGAAGCACATCCTCATATTTCGGTTCGTGCATTGGCGGTGGAGATTGGGATCAGTAAGTCGTCTGTGCACAGAATTTTCAAACAGTACAGGTATCATCCCTTCAAAATACATTCACACCAAGGACTCAGACCTACAGATTCCGATAGACGAATGGCATTCATTCCTCACATTCAAGTTTTAATCCATGACAATCCCAACTTCCTCGATCAAATCTTGTGGAGTGACTAATCCCGCTTCCATAATAATGGCACTGTTAACCGACATAACATGCACTTCTGGTCACAGGACAACCCTCACTGGATACGAGAAACCAATTTCCAAACAATGTGGGGTGTGAACGTATGGTGTGGTTTACTTAATGGACGTCTTATCGGCCCTCATTTTTTCCAAGACACTTTGACGGGCCACCTATACCTACATTTCTTGGAAAATTGTATTCCTGCATTACTAGAAGATATTCCAATTGGAGAACGACAACAAGTGTGGTGGCAACAAGATGATGCTCCTGCACATAACCATAATATAGTTACTACATTCCTCAATAATGCCTTTCAAGACCGTTGGATTGGAAATAGTGGACCTGTTCGCTGCTGGCCTAAAAGCTCTGGGACTCCCGGTATAATGATATACCAAAGAATGATTGATTTGCAGGCCATCGAAGGATTAGTTTATATTTGTTGATATTTGAAAAAAAACAGGTGTTACTGGAAGGCTATATAATGATATACCAAGAGATGATAATTGATTGCAGGCCTCGACGGGGTAGTTTATATTCGTTGATATTTGGAAAAAATCAGAACCCACCCTTAAAATGTTTAGCCACGTTCATTTTTGGTGTACGTTATACTGAAAGGCTATATAATGATATACCAAGAGATGATTGATTTGCAGGCCGTCGTAGGGGTAGTTTATACTTGTCGATAGTTCGAGAACAATTCAAAACTCACCCTGAAAAATGTTCAGCCAAGTTCATTTCTGGTGTTACTGGAAGGCTATTTAATGATATACCAAAAGATGATTGATTTGCTGGCTGTCGAAGGGGTAGTTAATATTTGTTGATATTTGGAAAAAAATCAAAACCAACCCTCAAAAATGTGTAGCCAATTGTAGTTTTGGTGTATGTGTTACTGAAAGGCTATATAATGATATACCAAGAGATGATTGATTTTCACGCCATCGAAGGGGTAGTTTCGAAAAAAAACAAAACTCACCTCCAAAAATGTTTAGCCAAGTTTATTTTTGGTATACATGTTACTGGAATACGTGTTACTCTAATTGTCCAGTTGAAGATATACGAGTATTCTCCACACTTTCGAAAAAAATAGTGCCTGAGTAGCTTTATTATGGACCATTGTTTACATCTACTCAATGATGATTTTCAAATTTTATTTGTGGAAAAATCATCAATTATAATTAATTTTCATCATTTTGCTGATAAAATGAAACACAGTATCTGTGATCTCTGTAGGTTATATTGATGAGATCACAATAGCTTTGTCAAATCGATCGATTTCTTAAAAAATAACTAAACAACGTAGTGGCTCAACCTAAAATATCACTTATACTGGATTATATCTGGTTCTCCACATTTTGTAAATTTTGCTTTCTATTTCTACATAATCAAGTCTATATAAACTTCACCCCCTTCCATCGGGAGCAAAGCCACTTTCTTCTTCTTTCTTCGATACAGGAAAACTATCAACTTTGTTCGATCTTAAATCCGTCATGTAGGACCACTATCGTCAATAGTTTTAAAGGAAGATATGATTGGAAAATAATTATGTTCCATAAGACTATGTTTTCAAACCTTTAGAGGAGTTTCATTTCAGCTAATATGTTTTCAAAGGAGATTTCTAGATTATCATTTATTTGCAAGAAATACAGCTGATACGTTCTTCTATTTTAATTGAAGGAAAAAGTTGCGTCAAAGTTGTTTCATTCTCTTCTAAATATTTATAACCATTACTTTGGATCTTTGTGCTGATTTGTTACCCTCCTCATGCCTTATTATTATTTTCTCTCCATTATTTTTCAGTTCAATATTATAATGAACAAATATCAGTGTTTTTTTCCTAAACCTGGTAGAATCAGTGAAACAAAAATTAACAGAGCCTAAAAATTCTTGATGAAGGGTTTTGAAATTTATCGAAATTCTGAAGTATAAAGTACATCTTCAACTAACTGCAGATCATTCATCTCTTGGTATGTTTCTTTGTAGTACGTATACTATTGTTCTGTAGTACGTATACAAAAAATCAACTTTGATAAACATTTTTGAGGGTGGGCTTCAATTTTTTACAAGCTTTTATTTAGTATCACTTGTTAGAACGTTCGTTCGTTAGTTAGGGTCAAATCTTGCAAGTGAATTTTGACCGACTTCTAGTCGTCCGACTGATTTGAAATTTGGGAAGTGTTCATAATTCCGGTGACAATGCATTATGAAATTTTTTGTAGAGAAAAAAACAAGATGGCGGTTCCAAGATGGTGGCCGAGTTTTGTGATTATGGTCCGATTCGATTCAAAATTGGTATGTGGTGGTTTTCGGGGTTGGAAATTATGAATTTTTTGTCAAATTCAATGAGTTCAAGATGGCGGCTCCGAAATGGTGGACGAGTTTTGTGATTATGGTCCGATTCGATTCAAAATTGGTATGAGGAAGTTTTCGGGTCGGAGATCATGAAATTTCTGTCAAAATTCATGATTCAAGATGGCGGCTCAAGATGGGGACGAGTTTTGTGATTATGTCCAATTCGATTCAAAATTGGTGTGCGGGGGTTTTTGGGGTCGGAGATTATTACATTTTTGTGAAATTCATAAATTCGAGATGGCGGTTTTCGCGGTCGGAGATTTTGAATTTCTCAAATTCATGATTAATGGCGGCCAAGATGGAGGAGAGTTTTTGATTATGGTCATATTTTATTCAAAATTGGTATGTGTTTTCAGGTTCAGAGATTATGAATTTTTGTCAAAATAAAAAAATTCAAGATGGCGACTTCAGGATGGCGGACGAGTTTTGTGATCATTGGTCAGATTCTATTCAAAATTGGTATCTGGGAGTTTTTGGGGCCGGAGATATGATTTATTTCAGCTGAAAACTCACAGGGAAGAGACCTTGTATTAAAAATGAACAAATGAAGGCAAACTAACTAAAAAGCAAAAAATAAAATAACTGATAGAAAACATTTTTAAAGACAATCTTTTATTCATCCATGTACCTACTAAAACGTATAAAATAAGTGTTAGTCATCGCTGACAATGATTTGATAATTTTTTGTTGAATTATTTGGTTTCAAAAATCTTGTCGCGCGAATTGTCATAAAATTAATTCTTCGACAAGTTGTTACTTACCAACCAATAATTGTTCAATGAAATTAATTGGTACCTACTTTTATGTATCGATAAAAAGTTAAGTTATTCATCATTTTAAAAGTTCCTCCGACTCCATCAGCCATAAATCCCTCTGGAAAAACTATACCATACAGATCTGAGCGCAATATATATTTCTATACTGAAATATATTCACGATTCATCTAGAATGATGATTAAGGCAGTTGTGGGATGAACAACAGTTCCACATAACTACACGAGTTTTACAAGTCGAATCGCTGAATATTCTACTTTACTACTGCTACAAAATAGCCATTTTGGAAAACAAATGCGAATCGAAGTATTTCAGACATGCGACGTGAAAATTGACAACCAAGGACTATGGCTAAAGCTGGCAGGTCGAAAACACTTATTTTGCAACATGCATCGAACAATATTTTCCGTTAAAACGTCCCTTAATAGGTATTTATGTACCAAGGACGAAAAACTGTCTATTATAGTCAAGCCTGCAAATTGATAGCAGAGGCAAATTTGAATATTTTATAAACGATAAAATTACTTCAGGTCTTTTTTATACTTCATTGAACAATGAATCATTTTAGCTTTTGGTCGAAGAATGAGGATAATTTGTTTGGAACCCAGGAAGAACAACAGCAAGAACTAAAAGAAGCTATCAAGGAGACTGAAAGTCACGAATCACTGCCGCAAAAACGCCAATAAAGATTTAAAAAATGAAAGAAATAAACAAAAACTCTTTTATGTACAAAAGTAAATCATAAAGTTATCAATAAAGTTTTAAAAATTATATATTATGTCAAAATTACTTTTAGTTTCTATGACACCAATGCTAATAAGGTCAGAAAATTTCCTTTTCCTCAATTTTTTTTCTCAAATTCATTGTTTAGAAAAACAAAGAAGACCTGAAGTATTTTTATGTATATTCGATATTTATAAGACAATCAAATTTGAAAGTCTTGAAAAAAAATTTTTTTTCAATGTATTTTTATAAATAATAACCAAAAAGTAAATGAGGAAGGAGCTTAAAATAAAAGCTCAATGGAGAACAATGAAGACTCCAAGTGTTCTCGTCGTATCTTCATTAGTTTATAAGTTATAATTTTAATGATAAGAAACAAGAGAAAAAAGTGAGTTAAAAGCATGAGAATTTTTAAAATTAAATAAAAAATTGAAAACGATTGTGTTACTTAGAAAACGACACATGGTCATTTTTTAACCGACGAAACCAGAAAGGAGGAGTTTTACTAGTCGACGCGTATATTTTTTTTTTATACATGACCACGCATAACTTTTTACTGAGATTCCGATAATTCTTTTCCGAAGTTGGTATCATTTGAATTTAAAAGATGAAATCCATCCCTAAGGGTAGCAACATGAAGGATATTTATCACTCACCCTCTGAATTCTGGTCCGCTAACCGATTCAATCAGGCATAACTTTGTACTGGGTTCTTCGATTTCGATGATTTTTATTAGATAGGGTATACCTGATTGTTGATCATATTTGGATTTCGAATGGAATTATCCACCCTAACGGGTAGAAAAATGGGAGATAATTGATTTTTCACTTGTGAAAATTGGCAGACATATGTAGTTGACAATGACAGATCGCTATTGTCGTTATGTTTGTTCTCCTACATCCGTCACATTCTTTATATTCTATGAGAGGATGGAATGATATACAAAGTAATGGAATAAACTCACCAGAACAACAAAAATAATTTATATAATAACATATAGTAAAAGTAGATAATCATATTATTTAACTGGTAATAGTTGAAGTAAGGTGGGTAAGTAAGTATTTTGGAAGTAATAAAAAAACAAGTAGGTAGTGATTAGTAGATTTCAGCCACAAAAAATTGAAAAATAAAAACTTTTTAACAAAAAATTGAACCGACGAAATACGGAACTGAAAAGTAAAAAATAAAATAAACCTTCTCAGTCTCAATAACTGAGCTCCTAAACTAATGTAAGTAACTAATTTTGAATCGGCGCCAAACGAACAATCAACGGAGATCATTGAATTACTTCAAAAAAATTATCAGAATGTCACCGCGGAACCCGATGCCATCAATTTACTTACGCCTTACCTAATTCATTTGCTTGTTTGTTTGGCACCGACTCAAAATTAGTTACCTACATTAGTTTAGGAGCTTAGTTATCGAGACTAAGAAGGTTTATTTTATTTTTTACTTCCGTATTTCGTCGGTCTAATTGTTGGTTAAAAAGTTTTTGTTTATTTTTGTGGGATTTAAAAAAAATATAGCGCAAACATTTATTTGTTCATAACAAATAGTTTATTTGGAGAAAAGGAACAATAGAAATAACGATTTAAAAAAACGTTTACCTAATATTAATATTTACTTGCAAAACAAAATTGTTAACTAACAAGTGCAATTTTACGCAATAATTCTTTTTTTAAGAAACGATTTTTTTCTTAAAAATTATTATTTTCATTATTATTTACATTTCCGAAAAAAATTGAGCTATCTCATAATCGATGTATTTGTTTATAACAATTTCCATGCGGCTTTCAACAGTAGAAAAACAAATCAATCGAGATATTTGAAAAAAAAAATGTCACTGTTTTATTCATGTTTTTACTTTTTCAGCATCTTCAATTGTTAATAAAAAAATGGATGATTAAATTCTTTTAATTTTTCCACTCAGGATCTTTTCTAAAGCCTTTAAAGAGAACAGCTCTGGCTGCAGGTTTGAAAATTATCGAGGTTTTTTGTTGAATTCCAACTTGGAAAAATTTGTTAATTAACAAAAGCATAATTAATAATAAGATTGGGATAATTATTTTTTGCCGGCGGATTATTGTTTACTCAACTAACCAGCAAGTGCCTGAATTTTTCCATTCCTTAATATTCAAATTTAATTGGTTATTTTTTTTAAGCATCCGAGCAGCGCTCAATTAAAATTATAAATATTGGTGCTACAGTTCCGGGAGGCAGGACTGCTCTCTCTGGATCATTTTTCCGATTTCCGATATCTGCAATAGTTTTTGAGATATTTGCAACAAACCGACCCCTCTTTTGTTTAACTAAATTGTTTATAACTTTTGAACTATTTGTTTGCGAAACATGGGTAAATCATATCTAGATAAAATTCCGCATCCAATGACACCTTGGTCATAATTTTACGTGAAGGCCTTCTCCAACGGGGCGGAATGACACTTGTGAACCAGACTATATTAGACTTAGTTGCGATACAGTTCACGGTAGAAATATTAAAATTCAAGGCATCTGTAACCCTCTGAAATCGAGAACATATACATGGACTCACATAACCTAACATTTATATAATATATAAATTGTATAATTTTACTTCAGTACTTGTAGATATTATAACTTAGGCATGTTAACATGATTAATATACAGGTCTCATTGAAAGAATTAATTTATTCTGAAAATAATTTTTTTTTAATTATCGAACAAAAACCAAACGATATAATACACAAACAACAATAGAAGTCACAGTTATCTGAAGGATATTTTGTTGAGAGTTGGAAGTTCGGCAATCGGCAACGTCTAACAGCATAGAAACAAAGTAGGCAACTTTTGAAATAAAAATTCACCAATTACATCGAAATTCAACGGATTTTATTAGGAAATACAATGTTGTTATATTGGATATACAAGATTACCAAAGTGCTGCATTACTAATTACAAAGTGTAAAAGCTGGAGAATGTGATTCCAAGAAGAATTCTGTGAAAATTCATATATTAAATATATGTGCGCTGATACGCAGAAATTGAAGACACTTTTTGAGAAAACTTATGGATGATTTGACATACATTTGGTGCCAGGATAGGAAAGTATTTGTAACAAAATTCGTATTCACAACAGGCGCTATCTCATATATTGCTTACAGAACATGACAATGATAGTGGATAACTGCTTATTTTTTGATAACAGGCCTATTCAGTATCGAAAAGTTTTACGACCGCTTCAGAGAAGACCGTAATAGTTGGTGAGCGAGGTATTGAGTTCTCAGGAAGAGAATATGTATTGAAAATATAAATAAATGAAATTTGATTATTACGAAGGATTTTCTGCATCGACAAATATAGGACGAGATCAATGTTAAATTAAATATAGTTGAGAACAGTGATGAATGCACCGTCTTTTCCTGGATTTTTACGGGAATCATCTAGCCAAAGGAGTCACTGAAAGTCATAATGGATTTCCAGATGAATGAGAATACTCCCCATGGATAGAAAAATGTATAAATCTGCATCTCCAGTAATTGTCTTCTATTCAAAAGATGAATATTCATTATTTCTGCTCGGGTACTATTGACTTACTATTCGTTTGTATTTTTTCTGTTAGTGCAAACCACAGTATCCATTTCATTTTTCCGACCTAATGTACCACCACTGTAGGAGGGTTGCGAGAGGGTTTGAATATTATCTTTGACTTGTTTCAGTAATCTTAACTGAATTTCAACTGAATTATTTCAGTCTAACTGAGAAACCCCTTGAAGTCCTAATAATTTTGAATATTATTTAGTCACGTTTGTTCTGAACTCCAGTGCACAGAGTATTCTCATTCAGAATATGAGCTTGATAAAATGCAATATATGTTGTTAGAAAAGCTCAGTCTGTTGTTTAATTTATTATTATTATGTTACACACCCTCTTTCAGAGGAGACTAAGAATACAGTTTGATTACTGAAAATAATTACTGTTTGTCAGAAAATATAAAAAGTCTAGTTAGTGAAAGTGCTACCAGGATCCAGCTTTCTTCCAGTCTCGAGATGGTCCGCGGACTTCAAAGTCAGTAGACTCCGGTAAGTGGGAATATTTTTGTGATTCTGTGGAAAAATCTTCTGTCTGCATTTCCGAGTCCGAGTCCGAGCAAGTAATTAATTTTAGAATTGTTTTTCATTTGTTATTCGCTAGGCTGAAATCAGACAAGCAGAAAAAGCAATTTGAATTTTCTAAATAATATTTTTCCTAATCATTCAATTGAATGGCCGCTAGTGCATTTGGTGCGAGTTACCGAGGAACATTCAATATGTAATAGGGTTGTGGCACTAGTAGTTGACCAGCACCCGGTGATTGACAATTTCTTCGATCATACGCGGGAATAATAAAACTATATTATTTTGTTGGTCGCCTATGTTTTCAAACGTTTAATAGGACTCTGGTTTAGTAGATGTAGCAACTAACCCAAAAAAAATTGCGATAAGTAGGCCACTGTCATGTTTATACATATTTCGTCTTCCACTGACAGTAAACAGGGAATGTGGCAATGAGCATGGTAAGTAGACAACTTTTAGTTATCTTGAATCATCCATTTATGTTGGAAGTTTTATTAAAAACATATTCGATGAATTAGTTGCTAGATGAATATAGTTAAGTATTTTAAATTTTAATTACTAGAACAAAACATTCGTTAACTTCAGTTAACTATTGTATTTCAAAGAAATTGAAGGTTTTACGTCTTTGTTTTAGAGCTTTGGGTATGAGTAGAAGATATATTTTTATTTGAAAAATATCGTTATTTCAAAGCGGATCTAGTAATTGACCACAGTTTTGCAGTGTTCAACTATTGGTTTTTTATCATGGTCAACAATGGGTACATATTTTACTTTAAATCAGGTTGTTTTATTTTTAACTATACGTTTGGTAGAAACCCCTGTATTTTCCAGAAAAATTACTGAAACTAGGAGGAGATATTTTTGATATACAGAAGCACAAATGCAACAGGCTGAAAGCTATGTTAGCAATAATGGTGTCGCGCAGGAGACTTTGATAAAGAACTTTTAACAAAAAAGAAACTAAAAAGCAAAAAATAAAATAAACCTGTTTAGTCTTAATAATAACCGAGTTCCTGAACTGATGTGAGTAACTTATTTTAAAATGATGGCAACGGGATGCACGGCGGAGTTTTGATTATTTCTTCAAAGTAAGAAAATGATCTTTGTAGATTATTTAGTCGATTCGAAATTAGTTACTCTCATTAGTCTAGGAACTCAGTTATTATTAGGACTAAGAAGATTTATTTTATGTTTTGCTTCTCAGTTTCTTTCTTCGTCGGTTTCATTTTTTGTTAAAAAGTTTTTATTTTTTAATTTTTTGTGGCTAAAATCCACTAATGAATACCTACTTAATTGACTTCAGGTGTCCATTATATTGTAGTGTCATCAGAACTACATATGTGTGCCAAATTTCAACAGAATCGGTTCACAGATGAAAAATCAATCATTCCCTATTTTTCTACCCTTAGCGGTGGCTGATTCCTTTCCAAATTCAAATATGACAACTCTGAAGTATACCTTATAAAAAAAAATATTTAATCGGATAACCCAGTACAAAGTTGCGAGTGGTAGAATCGGTTAACGGGTGAAAATTCAGTGGGTGAACGATAAATATCCCCTATTTTTCTACCCTTGGGGGTGATTTTTTTTTCATATCAGCTGCAGTTGTTGGACGACCTCTGAAAACCCTTTCCTTCACGTACCCCCGAACAAATACATTTCTAGGATTAAGGTCTGATGATCGCGCAGGCCAAAACATATACCTCCTCTGCCTATTCAACGATTACGATAGGATTCATCCAAAAAATCTCGCACTATTGAAGGCGGCGCTACACGATGCGTCGAACATTGTCTCCAACGTTGGTCCGAACATGTGTGACTAGGCCGACGTGACGGGAGAACCTGTGAAGATCCCAGACACCTCTGGGCAAATTCCAGGTCCTCCTTTCGATAACATAGTAGCGTGATTGGTAGCTTGCTAACTCTCACACGAACGGTTACTCGTTACACGAGTAGTATCAGATCGAAAGTCTGATACGGCGGTGACCCATCAAACGGAACGAGAGGAGTCTTGTTGACATGGGTACCCAGGGGCAGGAGGATAACCCCATCGGTTCGTCGATGCCTCTCCACATGGTGTT
This sequence comes from Gonioctena quinquepunctata, assembly GCA_018342105.1. Classification (NCBI taxonomy): domain Eukaryota; kingdom Metazoa; phylum Arthropoda; class Insecta; order Coleoptera; family Chrysomelidae; genus Gonioctena; species Gonioctena quinquepunctata. The sequence continues at coordinate 153,898 of JAFIRS010002801.1, read as the reverse complement.
GGACTCTGGGGGGCGTGGACCAATGGAAAACAAAACCATAATTCGGTAGAGATGGTTGTATCCCTTGTCTGACTCAGCGGGGAGCGGCGCATTAACCCGCTCGGGTACTGACATCCCATAGTCAGTAATCTGTTGTATCAGACGGCTCCGCCGTGGCTGAGCTATATCGGTATCTAGGATTACTTAGTGCGCTGATTGGGCGTATCCCAATCTCGGAGTCTCCTTGTGATATGGACCGAGCTGAAACCGAAAGATAGGTTCTGGGTCTTTGTCGAAGTGAGGAAGGATCGAGGTTCACCTTTTATGAGCGTCTGTCAGATATGTGATTCTCTTTATTTGAATTGCTACACGGTGTGACGAATGCTTGAAGCAAATATTCATTTTGAAGTGTGGTACAAACGTTTATCTCCATCACTATGGAAGATACAGATGTTGCAATTGCAGCGGCAGCGGTAGCAGTCTTTAATTGTGTTACGTTGTTAATTGGAAAAAAAAACTAAAAGACGTCCTAGGACATGGTGGATGTTATCTCCGAATAGGAGCAGAGGATGGTAAGTAAACGGATATTTTTTTTAGGAAATGAAGAATAAATTGTTTGTTTATTACTACTAAGTCAGCAAATACTCTCCACACACATATATATATATATATATATATATATATATATATATATATATATATATATATATATATATATATATATATATATTTATATATATATTTATATTTATATATATATATATATATATATATATATATATATATATATATATATTTTATATATATATATATGTATAATATATATATATATATATATATTTATATATATATATATATATATAGTGAAAGATAGTCGTTGCTGACTAGTTAGGTGTAAACAAATTGATTATTGGGGTATGCAGCAAAAGAAAAAGTGTACTCTTTAAAGTTTGTCCAAGCTTTCGGAATGTTTTATTTCCATCTTTGATAATCTTTGATAATCTTTGTTGAGATTAGTTTCTATGTTGTTTATGAATGTTCTTCATGTAAAGTACGGTGAAATATAAGTTATGACTTTGAAGTTGGCAACTCATGTTGACGATTTAAAACATGAGTTGCCAACTTCAGAGTCATAACTTATATTTCACCGTACTTTACATGAAGAACATTCATAAACAACATAGAAACTAATCTCAACAAAGATTATCCCTGAAGATGGAAATAAAACATTCCGAAAGCTTGGACAAACTTTAAAGAGTACACTTTTTCTTTTGCTGCATACCCCAATAATCAATTTGTTTACATATTTATATATATATATATATATATATATATATATATATATATATAAATATATATATATATATATATATATATATATATATATATTTTATATATATATATTGTTATGTTATGTTATGCCAGTTATAAGTTTTAAAAGGAAAAAACCCACAAAAAGAATAATTACTAAATAGTTATTAGTTTCAAGAGATTGTTTTGACATAATTTTGGAAGTTCTATTTATTTGTAAGCCTATGTATAATATGGATAGATAAAAATGTCAAAATACCATAACACAATCAATTTCATACACTGTCATAATGATTATAACCCATAATTGGAAAAAGACAACAAAAATCTAGATTTACAAAATTTTCATGAATAAAAAGTAGTAAAACAAAAAGATATAACATTATTATAAATATGTACATAGTAATAAGAATGGGAAAACAGTTGTATATATAAATTATATAAGATGAACCCAAACAGTGAAATGTGAGAATTTGGTGTGCGAATTCAAACATTCAAATGAAAAAAAAGAGGGAAAATTGGTATCCAAGGGAGCAACAAACAAAGCCACAGGAGAGATCGAAAATAAATTCACAATGGAATGCCACGCAACATTTTGGGAGAAAAAAAATGAAATAATTCCAACATTAGGAGAGAAAAACCAATATTACCTTAATTAGACAACATATCCAAGTGTCCAAAGCTGATTTATGCATATGTATGGTTCCTGATTTATGGTATTGGAGTTCCTGATAGAGCTTGGAGTGAGAAAGGATCCAGTTTCAGGGCATATCTTGAACACTGACATCTCCAGCAGGTATAAAAACTTTAATAGTGCACATCCGGTCCATGAACAATATCACAAATAACGTATCTCACATCTGAAGAACTTTATTTCACTTTATTATGAACTATAAAATAAAAATACACTCTCAAGGAAAATGTGAGGTTCTGTCTATCTATCCATGATTTGATTTTAATGATTATCCGTGAATATTTGAAGATTCACATTAGTATAAGTTATTTCTCGTAGGCCAGGTAAAATTAAGTCTTCCTGAATGAAGGAAATAATTGCTTTTTGATACTTTGTTGTTTGTTTTCTTACAATGATCAACAATCATAACAATGACCATTGAATAAACTGAAATTAGGCAGCAGGGGCTGGTGGCTCTATTGCCTGAACCGGCTATCTGAGGTAAGAGGCGTACCAACTGTTGCTTAGCCGTGGTGAGAAAAGTGATAACAATTGGCAGCAGCGTGACGAGAGGACAGTGACGTTCGCTAGTAATTATTATTACAGCATACAATACATATACAGGGCGAAAATATCCATCTATATAATATCAATTTGGCTCACAAAGAATAGCAAAAACTATTAGCAATCTTCATTATATAATAACAACTATAATTATTCAATTCATCATAACATAACAATATATATATATATATATATATATATATATATATATATATAGTATACCTTGCATTATGAGTCTTTGAGGAGATAAATATTCATGTGCATGGGTTTTCTGCGGTTTCCTGCACGTTCCTTCAGAACGCCGAATGGCAGGAATAAAAAAGAGGATAAAAAGAGCCGCAGCTCTCCTCATACCCAAATAAAATTTTTTTAGAGAGAAATAGAAATGTTATCATTTGGCAAAATGAAATATATAGCTGTCCCTGAAAAGAGCGTAGAGCTCTACATCTAAAGCGGGGACATGGGGAAAATTTTAGGCTAGAATAAGTAAATGTAAACAAAAAGATTGAATGAAATTACTTTTGACTTGACTTCAGGAGATAATTTTTGAATTCCCTTAATGAATCACAGTGCATTCTAGAAGGGTCTCCGTAATGCTAAAGCATATATAGTGAAAAATTATTGACAACAGATTTGACTGTCCTGCTCTCTAGTGGATATGCTCGAGAAAAGTCTATGGAAGGAAGAGGAAGAGGAAGAGCATAAGAATTTCAGAAATGTCAATATTTATTATATGACTTGCTACTCAGAATATGCTCTCCGAAAATATTTGCGATGATTTCATGATCGAAGTCTTTTATTCTATTTAGATAAATCAAACAAACCTAGCATAATCTCAAGAATAATTCGTGCTCTTTTGTTTACTCACTCACTCATTTGTTTACTCTGAACCTTTTTTTCAGCTTTTTCTAGTCTTTACAATCGTATTATCGGCTCAAAATCAAATTATCTAGCCTATCCCAAAAGTCCTAGGACTTCTCATAATATTTCAAACAAAAATCCACACACCATATGAGCTGTAATTCATCATTCCCATGGTGTGACTCGACGTCTGTAATTCATGTCATAATACAATAGTGATGATATACCGGGTGAGTAAAATTCGAGTAGATGCATGGGGATCTCGGAAACGCTAAGAGCTACAGAGAGGGTTAAATGGAGGCAAAGTTGCGTATTATGGAGCTCATTACTATGATGTTGAAGAATCTGAGCTAGCCCTCTCACTTTCAGAGATTACAGGAAAAAACGAAAACTTTGATTTTAGTTTTTCATCTATATCTGCTTTAATACAATAGATTTCCAGAAACTGTTTGCACTTTGTCATTGCAACTTTCAATGGGCTGTAAAAATATGAGGGATAAAATATGACCATTGAAGCCTAAAAAAGTGATAAAAATCCAGGTCCGTATTTGAAATTTCATAGTTGGGGGTGGCCCAGGGAAAACAACACCCTGTAGAACCCTTCAATTCACATATTTGTACAGCACATTGAAAGTTGCAACGACAAAGTGCAAACAGTTTCTGGAAATCTTTTGTATTAAAGCAGATATAAGTGAAAAACAAAAATTCAATTTTTCCTGTAATCTCTGAAAGTGATAGGGCTAGCTCAGATTTTTCAACATCATAGTAATGAGCTCCATAATACGCAACTTTGCCTCTATTTAACCCTCACTGTAGCTCTTACCGTTTCCGAGATCCCCATGCATCTACTCGAATTTCACTCACCCGGTATATGAATATGCATCGAATTTTATCCAAATGATTCATGATTCTAAAATGAATTTCAAGGAACTCACCATTTCTTTTTCAGCGTTAAAAATATTTAATTTGTGTGGTCATGTGTTCACAAAAGATTTGGCGGGGTTATACCTCTAGCGACAATTTTCAATTTATCTCAAAATGTCCAAGCACAAAGTGAATTCAATAAAATACACAAAAGAATTCATTTTTATATTATCCAAACTTCATGTGACATATTTTTACAATCATCCAATACCGCACATCCCTCGCAGATATGACAAACCATTCAAAGTCCTCATAACCTTTTGTTGGAAACTTTTTACGATTCAATCGTTTCAAGAGTCATAGAAGCATGCAGAATATACTGGCGAAAATATTTTTAAACGATATCAGCTCGCAGGGGCACGCAATAGAAAATCAAGCGCATTGAAAATATATCAGTACGAGTACAATATGGTTCGGTTTCATCGTAGGGATAACGAGATACTTGTATAGGTTTCAGGATACGTCCCATTCACAATAAAACCGATTCTCCTTTGCGTTCAAGAGTCCTTCACTGTCCACACAGAAAGCTCATCCTGACCGACCTATACGAAATGAAAGAGAATATATTCGCCCTTATAGCACTCTGTCGTAAGAATGACTTTGAATTGTGCTCCAAAGTTGTCTTTTTCAACTGTTAAAGGTTGGCTTTTACGAAAATGTTTTCTCAGTTGAAATAGATCCACTCGAAATAAATGTTGGGGTGGAGATGTAGAAAGAATTTGATTGTATGTAAACTGTTGTTAGATGCTATGATTTCCTTGTCTCTCTGAGTTTTTTGTAAAATAGTGAATAGTTCTATTTCTTTTACGAATGTTTCTTTGGGTCCTAATCATTGTTCGATTTGTTAGCTTTCATTCGACTGTTATGGATAGATTGGAGGTTCATGTGGGCGATCAAGAGCAATAAGTAGCTCGGGACAAAAGAATCTTCGATATTCGTATATTTCTCTATGGCACCCAATTTACTATAATCGAATGAAAGTGAGCTATAGAGCTGTATGCCTGCGATTGCAATACGTCAAAAATAGATCATGCCAAGGGTAGCCTCAAAGGGCACGATTTTCGAAAAAAAATTCAATGTTCTTCGATTTAGATGCAATATGTTCAAAAATTGTATTTGTACATGAAATTTATTATCAAACCTAGCGCCATCTCACTGAAATATTGGAAATAATAATGATGGGTCTTTATTTCCCATAAATACATACAAATACAATTATACAGGGTGTGACATAAGTACAATAAAATATTCGAGTGACGTATTCCTGGGACAATTAAAAAAAAAAGTCTATATAAACTTGTGTCAGGAAATGCTTCATTTCGGAGATACAGGGCGTTGAAATTGAATCTTTTCGTTCGCTTGTTGAAAATAACTTTTTCAAAAAATGAGTTATTTGCACGAAATTTGGTACCCGTGGTTTTTTGACGTGGGAAATTCCGTATTAATTTTAAGGGGGTTTTTTTTAAATTGCCCTAACATTTTTGACAGTAAACTTTTGGTACTTTTCATGAAAAAACCCTATTCCCACACCTTTTCCAAGTAAAATGGGAACACTTCCTCAACAACGCTGGAGGTGATCGTTTTCGAGATATTTACAATTTTCTATATCGATGCATGTTCTTAGCTCCTAGGGCACTAAGTGAAGTTGCTGAGAACATTACAAAAACTAAGTATGTGGTAGGTCTCGTCAAAATAAACTACTTTTTTCCTATGAAATGTTCATCGAAAAATGATTTGTTTTCGAAGTACAGATTGTTGAAATTTTTCAAAAAATGGTTGGTTTCTGTCATAGGTTTTTTGCAATTTTACTTATTTTCATCAAACTTTATACGCAGTATACCCGGACAGACTTCTAAACTGAGCATTATCAAACTGCTCAATCAGTATAGCCAAATTTGATTTCAATAATTTTTGTCACTCTCCGCTTTTAAATTAAGTTAATTAAATCGAGTAGGCTATGAACGTTCGTTTATAAAAATAGAAGTTCGCTGTCACATTTTAAACTATTCATTGACAAATTCACAGTTCAGAGTTTATAAAGTGATTTTTTGGTACCATGCCCGATTTTACGAATGCTGAAATGGGTGATATAGTTTTTGCATACGGCTTGGACGGAAATTCAACCGAGGCCAGACGCATCTATCAGGAAAGGTATCCCCAACGCGTCACTCCTTGTGCAGCGACATTTATTTGCGAATTTTTTCTGGCAACTTTCCGAATCTGGAAGCTTTGAAAAAAATTCTGCAGTGGGACGGCCACGGACTACAAGAACTGTGGAATTGGAGGTGGCGGTTCTCGAAGAAATTACTGAACATCCAGAGACAAGTACAAGAAAAATTTGTCAAACTTTGAATGTGAGTCACATGACCGTTTACAGAAATTCAAAGGAACAACAAATATATCCTTATCATATTCAGCGTGTGCAGGCACTTACGCTACGTGATTTTCAACCACGTATCGAATTTGCTCAATGGCTTCAACGAAAAGTCGAACAACATCCCCAAATTTTATCGAAAATCCTCTTCACAGATGAAGCTAATTTTTCAAGTAATGGTATCATGAACTTCCATAACAACCACATCTGGGCGGAAGATAACCCACATGCGATAACACAAACTCATTTCCAAGACAGATTCTCTTTTAATGTATGGGTAGGCATAATTTTCTCCCCTTACGTTTGAATGGAGATGCTTACCAACATTTTTTGGACACGAGCTTCCCCAGCTTATGGAAGATGTTGCCATTGATCTCCGAAATCACTCTTGGTTTATGCACGATGGAGCCCCTGCTCATTCAAGTCTGATAGCAAGAAATTTCTTAGACGTAGCATATCCTCAACGATGGATAGGAAGAGGAGGCACTCAGCATTGGCCCCCAAGGTCACCGGACCTCAATCCCGTCGATTTTTTCTTTTGAGGACACCTAAAATCACTAGTTTATGCTAGCCCCATTGAAAACGAGGAAATGTTGAGGGATCGCATCATAGCTTGCTGTGAAACGAGAAGAAACACTCCCGGCATTTTTCAACGGGTGCGGAATTCTTTGATTAGGAGAGCAGAAGCTGGTATTACGGTTGGGGGGTCGTCACTTTGAACAGTTGTTGTAATAGTTGTTTCGTTCAATTTTTATATGTTTAATTGCCTAATAAATAACATAGTACTTCTCCGAATTGTTTATTTACAAAGTCCGAAATGAAGCACTTTCTAATTGAATAATTGAACCTGACAAAAAAAAATTATTTGGATTGATTAAGCAGTTTGATAATACTCCGTTTTGAAGGAGTCTGTGTTTGAAGTTCGATGAAAAAACTGCAGTTGCAAATAACTTATGAGAAAAACCAACCATGTTTTGAAAAATTTCAACAATCTGTATCTCGAAAACAAATTATTTTTCGATAAACATTTCATAGGAAAAAAAAAGTTTATTTTGACGAGATCTACCACATACTTAGTTTTTGTAATGTTCTCAGCAACTTCCCTTAGCGCCCTAGGAGCTAAGAACATGCATCGATATAGAAAATTGTAAATATCTCGAAAACGATCACCTCCAGCGTTGTTGAGGAAGTGTACCATTTTTACTTGGAAAAGGTGTGGAAATAAGGTATTTTCATGGAAAGTACCAAAAGTTTACTGTCAAAAATGTTAGGACAATTTGAAATAAATAATGACAGCGTACGCAGCGCCTTCTAGATGTTACATGAAAATTAATACGAAATTTCCCACGTCAAAAAACCCCGGGTACCAAATTTCGTGCAAATAACTTATTTTTTGCAAAAGTTATTTTTAAAAAGCGAACAAAAAAAGCAATTTCAACACCATGTATCTCCGAAACGAAGCATTTCCGGACACAAGTTTATATAGACTTTTTTTCTCAAAATTGTCTCAGGAATACGTCACTTGAATATTTAAACGTACTTATGTTACACCCTGTATATGGGTACTACAAAAACAGAAACAATTATGGGCAAACGCCGAATATCAGGTAGTGAATGCATTGCGTACAAGTAGTTAAACAGTACATACACCTCTGTTTTTACACTTAAGCGAAAACAAAAACAAAACTGTTGGACACATTCAGCTTACAACTCATACATATAAATCGTAATTAATATCATACAAGGAACCAAATAATGCCAGTCAACTCAAAAACACGTATTACTTCATTTGTTCAATCAGGAGGTATTTTTTAAAAGTTTTTATTTAACTTGCTTCGTTCGTACGTCATTGTCATTCTGAATTTGGCAAGTGTTCATAATTCCGGTGAAAATGCATTATAAAATTTTGTAAGAGAAAAACAAAATGGCGGCTCCTGGATGGCGGACGAGTTTTGTGATAAGGGTCTGATTCGATTCAAAATTGGTATGTGGTGGTATTCGTGGTCGCAGATCATGATTTTTTTGTCAAAATTCAAAAATTCAAAATGGCTGCTCTAAGATGGCGGACAAGTTTTGTAATTATGGTCCGATTCGATTCAAAATTGGTATGTGGGGGTATTCGGAATCGGAGATTATGAATTTTTTGTTAAAATTTAAAAAATTCAAATGACGGCTCATGGAATTTTTGTTAGAAAAAAAAACAGAATGGCGCTCCAAGATGGCGGACGAGATATAGGTTTATGTTCCGATTCTATTCAAACTTGGTAAATGAGCGTTTTTGGGGTCAAAATTCACAAATTCAAGATGGCGGACGAGTTTTGTAATTATGGCCCGATTCGATTTAAAATTGGTATGTCGGGGTTTTTGGAGTCGGAGATAATGAATTTACTCGAAAATTATGGATTTTAAGTTAAAATTATTAAATTGAAGATGGCAATTCCAAGATGGCGAAGGAGTTAATCTGTAGATGGTCTCCTCATTGAAGGACTAGATAGTACAGAATTTACAGGAAAAAAATAATCGTTTGAAAAAACTAAAAAACACGCTTTTATAGAAAACCAGACTAAAAAAATAGAAAATAAGAAAAAAAAGTATTTTATTGAAAAAAAAAGCATGGGGTGCATGGTATCGCCTCGGTGTGTAATGTACTATACACCTAATTATTGATACCATGCACCCCAGCTTTTTTTAAAATAAAATACTTTTTTTCTCATTTTCCATTTTTTTAGTCTGGTTTTCTATAAAAGCGTGTTTTTTAGTTTTTTCAAACTAATATTTATTTCCTACTTTTTAGTGTGGTTTATTTATAAAAGCGTGTTTTTTTAGTTCTTTTTAAACTATTATTTTTATAATTTTTTTGCAAATTAAAAATGGAATAATCTTATCAAACTAGGTAATCATAATCTCCGACCCCATAAACCCCCACATACTAATTTTCAATAGAATCAAACCATAATCACAAAACTCGGCCGCCATTTTGAAGCCGGCATCTTGAATTGTCCAATTTTCACAAAGAAATCATAATCTTCGACCCCAAAAACCCCACATACCAATTTTGAATAGAATCAGACCATAATCACAAAACTCGGCAGCCATTTTGAAGCCGCCATCTTGAATTTTCAATTTTTATAAAAGAATCATAATATTCGACCCCGAAAACCCCCACATACCAATTTTGAATAGAATCAGACCATAATCACAAAACTCGGCCGCCATTTTGAAGCCGCCATCTTGAATTTTCAATTTTCACAGAAGAATCATAATATTCGATCCCAAAAACCCCCAAATACCAATTTTGAATAGAATCAGTCCATATTCACAAAACTCGGCCGCCATTTTGAAGCCGCCATCTTGAATTTTTACAAAAGAATCATAATATTCGACCGCAAAAACCCCCACATACCAATTTTGAATAGAATCAGACCATAATCACGAAACTCGTCCACCATTTTGGAGCCGCCATCTTGAATTTTTCAATTTTGACAGAAGGATCATAATCTCCGACCACAAAAATCTTCGGATACCAATTTTGAAGCAAATCGGACCATAATCACAAAACTCGTACGCCATATTGGAGCCGCCATTTTGTTTTTTCTCCACACAAAAATTTCTCAATGCATTGTCACCGGAATTATGTACACCTGCCAAATTTCAAATCATTCGGACGTCCGGAAGTGGGTCAAAATCGCGCACAAAGGAGTCGGCTACAAACAAACAAACAAACATACAAGTGAAGCTAATATAAAGCGTGTAAAAAAGCTCATAATAACGATGCTCAAACAAAAATGCTTAGATTAAGGCGTACTCAGGTACTAAAAAACACAAGATAAAATAATTATTAAAAAAACATTTCTAAAGACAAGCTTTCATTCGAATATACTAAAAAGTAAAAAATTATTGTTTGGATGTGTGACGTAGGTTATTTCGTGAGTTATAGATTCAAAAGCTTATCGCTTTTGTATTCGAACTGAAAACTTTGCGCGACAAGCTTTTGAATCTATAACTAACGGAATAACCTACGTCACACATCCAAAGCAATTATTTATTACTGTTCAGTGCATTCGAATAACACCTTGTCTTTAAAAAAGTTTTTATTAATTATTTCATTTTCTTTTTGAAATTAGCTCCGCCCAAGGAATTTCAATATACGTATTATCGCAAGTATTCACTGCGATTGAAACACTTGAAATGATATACTGGAACAATTAAACAATTTCATAGCCTTCAATAGCTTCCAACTGTTTAATAACGACAAAAATTTTCAAGAAAAAACTTTGGATTTCGTGATTGGTCGCGAAAATCATACATGCCATTTGTAGGAAGATGCTCCAGCTCTTGGAGTGTTTTGATAGAGACAAAATTGGATAGAAATGTACACATGAAACATTTGAAAGAATTTACTTATATTGATTTGTTAAAAATATGTACAGGCTGTTCATAAAATCAGATGTGGAATCATCTGCGACTGAAAGATAAACTTTAGTCACTATCTTCCATCGTAAAGATAACCTCTTGTGGGGTATTCATGTTGAAAAGGAAAACATTCTCAATTGAATATTGATAGAAATATTTTTCTGTGAATTGAAAAATCCACGATAAAAATGAAGTTATTTTTTGTGAATGTCTAACAGAAAACAACTACTTTCTATCAATATTCAATTGAGAATGTTTCCCCTGTTAAAAATTCACCTATAATTTAAAAAAAAAACTGTTTTTTTTACAATGAGTAAACTTATAAAAAATTCTAACTGGAATAATTCCTATATGAAGAATTTAATTTAAACATAGCCTTAGGGGAGTTCTATAATGTATGGTATGAAATCGTGGAAGAGTGTGTACCTAGATATATGATTTATAAAGGTCAAAGTATTTTTCTGATATGATTCAGGAAAGGAATCTAAAAAATTATTGTGACCGGCAGCAGACTGATTGCGACATTTTGAATCGTAACGTTTTGAAACGTTTCGACGTGTTTCAGGGGACGCGTTCACCATCAGATCCCACATGGCGACGCATACTGGTTGAAACATTGTTGCGAAACGATTCACAAAAAAGGACTACAACCCAGTACCCGATGTATCGAGACAAAATGACTCGAAACATTTCCATACAAGTACATTAATTAGTTCAAGACTTTTGTTAGAATATGATGCGCTGTGTATTGTAGTTTGGTGTGCAGAAATGCATTTTACATATTTGAATTGACTTGAATTTCTTTTCTGTTCTGCACTTGGAGAATCGGAGGGCAAGGCGAAAAAGGTGGTCTACTGAAACCTGATAGATTGATAATATCGGTACACGCTAGGCCTGAAATTTACGATATAACCTAGAAGAAGGGGAACCAGCTGACTGATCAGGAGTCTTATCGATATCTGAGGCCAAGCACGGTTGGGCGCGATTAGTACTCGAATGGATGACCACTGCCTGCCAAGGAATGTTCGCGTTATTAAGCACCGTAGAAATGCAACGTATATTCGCAGATGCCGGCCATATATTAATGAGTACAAGATATATTGAGAGATCTATCGTCTTTGGGAGGGGACGTTGAGATGACGGTCCCGAGTTTATAGATGTTGAGCTCGTTAAAGAACCCTACCTTTGAAACAATAGAGGATTCGGCCTGATTTCCGTTTGGAAGAAGTGTGCTCACCGGCGCCAGTTTCAAGCCTAGTCGCAGAATCTGTCCGACGTTAAATAAATAATGAAAAAACCAAGAAGAACCACCACAATGTAAACCAAATTTGCAGAAAAAGGTAGTGAATGTACCACTCAAATAAGGTAGGAATCTAAATGTGTCATCCTATCACCCATTGAAGTTGACGTATTGAAACATTCTCAATTCAATTCAATTTATTCACCACATACACATAAAATAATTCAGAACATAATTATCACAATTAATGGTAAACAAATAGCCGAACAACCAAAAAAAGTTTCCCTTGATCATGGGCGCGGAATTATTGAGATTTTAGTAATAATGTTAGTATAGATGAAGTTGTTGATAAGAAGTATGAATTCATTACAAAAATACATGGTACCATGGGATATTTTAAGGTTTGTTGATTTTGATGAAATAAGACCGATTTTGGTTTACATCAGTTGATTAAAGGAATGTTGTTATATTCCTGTCTATCAATAGAACGATGAATTGGAGTTCTAGGTAAGATGTGAAGCCACATTTTAGGTTTTTTTCCGAATGAACCAGTGGCGACTGTATATCGTAGTTCGTCAGGGATTTCAGCATATAATACGGGACAGAGGTAGGTATATGAAAGATCTTTGACATTTTTTTGTGTTTATTTTTGGTGAGGGTGTTGTTTTATTCTTGAAGAGAGTATAATGTTCATGTTTGATTTGTTTTCGCTCATGAATATGCCTGTGGTGATGGACTATAAGCAATTGGTAATATAACTGACGCATATCTAGGGTTTTCGCTTTCAGAAATAAGGTTTCGGAGGGTATCTATAATTTTTTCCGCAAATGAATTTCAGAATCCATTTCTGCGTTGTGTTAATTGGGTTCAAGTGAGTATTATTTATTCCACCCCATACTTTGATAGGTACGGTGTGTTTGAATTATTGTATTGTAGAGTATTGTAATATTTTTCAAATTAAAAAGTTTTCGATAAATTTGGAATTTATTCGCCATGCTTATCAATTTTTTACTAACTTAGTTAGCATGATGATTCTATTTCAGATTATTATCTATTATGATTCCCAGATTTATTTTGTGTAACTGATGATATTTATGGATTATAAGCAATTGGTAATATAACTGACGCATATCTAGGGTTTTCGCTTTCAGAAATAAGGTTTCGGAAGGTATCTATAATTTTTTCTGCAAATGAAATTCAGAATCCATTTCTGCGTTGTGTTGAGTGGGTTTAAGTGAGTATTATTTATTCCACCCCATACTTTGATAGGTACGGTGTGTTTGAATTATTGTATTTTAGAGTATTGTAATATATTTCAAATTAAATAGTTTTCGATATATTTGGAAACTACTCGCCATGCTTTTCAATTTTTCACTAATATAGTTAGCATGATGATTCTATTTCAGATTATTATCTATTATGATTCCCAGATTTATTTTGTGTAACTGATGATATGTCGGTGTTGGTATCTTTGAATTTCAATAGCTTATATTTTGGGGTATTACCATCATAACTAGTAAATGGCATGAACACAGTTTAACCAAAATTGATTGGGGAGAGTCTATTATTGAAATTTTGTATTATTTTAATGAAATCGTTTTCAAAGTTACTTTTTAATGTCTCCCAGGCAGAGTCCTCATAAAAGATGGCAGTATCATCAGCGAAGCTGATAATAATACCTTGGGTTGGAGTGTTGAATAAGTCGTTAATGTAAACATTGAAGTGTAACGGCCCCAGTACTGTTCCCTGAGGAACACCATATTGGATAATTTTTTCTTTGCTTTTTATGCCACTGATGTTAACGCTCTGTTTTCTGTCAGTCAGTTTTCTCTACGACCTACGTTTTCCAGAATATCTAACAATTTCTTATGGCTGACTGTATCAAATACCTTTGCCAAATCACGGCTTATTTTTATGTAGTGATTTATATCATACTTATGAGGTGAGTCATTGCGTCTTCCGTCGATCTGAGCTCTTTGAATGCAAACTGTCTATATTTTTGAAAGAATTTGTTGTATCTATTTTCGAGTATTTTCTCACACTTTGGCAACACTACTTATATGCTTTTTTCGGAGCACTTGAGGATATACCAAAGTCAATTGATTTGTTCATTATATATGTAAATGGTTTCTGCATAATCCCTCAATATTTCTGATTTGATTCCATCCGGGACGGGGGCTTTTCCTGTTTATAACGTACCGATGACTCTTTGAACCTCGATTTCAGTAGCTGGTTCAAGATATATGGAGTTGGGTGTTTGAGTGCATTGATTTTCAGGTATTGGTGCAGCGGTTATTGTAATGGTTGACAAAATATTCTGCGATTTCTCCTTTATTTGATATTTTTTCACCAGTATTCGACAAACTGTATCTTATAGCATTTTAGGTGGTTTGTTTCCCATCAATAGTTTTGAGACTTTTCCGAAGGCCATTTGTTTTTTTCAATCTTCCTTTGCATGTGTTTTATTTTTGCAGATTCAATCAACTGGTTTATTTGTTTTTATACTTCTTGAATTTCGATCGAATATTCTCATTGTCAGGATCATTTTGCAATTTTTTATATAGAATGTTTCTTATTTATTGAGTTGACCAGGCCTTCTGTAATCCATTCTCTTTTTGAAATTTTTTTATGGTTATTTTTCTGGTACGGAGTTCACTTTTGTGGTTGAGAGTCACTACGAGTCCATTTGTCATTCTATCGACGTCGTTCTCCATGTACAATTCCAACTTTCCCTGGCCAATTCTGATCGCAGTTCAGAGCTATCCAAATGGTATTTTTATTTTTCGTGATTTTCATTTTTCGCAGGAATAATTGTTTCATCTCCATTTATATATATATATATATATATATATATATATATATATATATATATATATATATATATATATATATATATATATTTGATTTGTAGCCGGACGGTAAGAACCCCAGAAACCGAGGAAGCAGTTCCTAATCTGGTAGGAGAACACCCGAAAACAAGCTCCAGAAAAATAGCGCTGACGTTAAACCTTTCTTATGTTCTGGTATGGAAAATTTCAATTGATAATTTGTTATATCCCTACGATATTCAAAGAGTTCAGGCACTACTCCCTCGTGACTTTCCGTTACGTATCAACTTCTGTCGTTGATTTATCCAATGCCTTATTCAAAATCCTTTATTTGAAAATCAAATCCAGTTTACCGACGACGCAAATTTCTCACGCAATGCTACACGCAATTTTCACAACAATCATTTGTGGTCAGAGGAAAACCTCCATGTGATACGGGAATCACATTTCCAAGAACAGTTCTCTCTTAATGTGTGGGCAGGAATCCTTGGAGATTATTTCATAGGTCCATTCTTTATTGCGGGAAGATTAAACGGAGAGAGATATCGTCATTTTCTTGAAGAAGATTTGCCTATTTTACTGGAAGATGTGCCGCTCAGACTACGAAATGAAATCAGGTTTATGCATGACGATGGCCCGGCATATTTAAGCATCCAAGCGCGATAATTTTTAAATCAAACTTTCGGCAACCGTTGTATAGGTCGGGGAGTGCCTCAACCATGGCCCCCTAGGTCACCAGAATTCTCAATTCACCAGACACCTATCCAAAATGAAGAAGAATTAAGTAATCGAATAATTAACTCTTGTAGAACGATTCAAAATACTCCAGGAATTTTCCAAAGAGTGCGCGAATCGATGACAAGAAGTTTGGATGCGTGCATACAGGCAGGAGGTGGACATTTCGGACATTCATCGAGATTTTGATTTATATCTAGTGTTCCGTTATTCATTGTTGTTTGAAAATTAGCGTTTGAAATGTTTCTATGTTGAATTTAAAAAAAAGTTTTCTAAATTGTTTAACTTTTTGATAAACACATGCATCGATTAATTCAAATGAAAATATCTCTGAAAGGGCTGCTTGTAGCGACTTTTGAAAAGCAGACCTTTTTCACGTAAACATGATAGAGGAATCGACTTCTTTTAGAAAATGTGACACATACATGCACGACAAAGTTGTGACTCCCCAAAAGAGACAAAAACCTGTAGGCGGCGCCCCCTACAATGAAGTGCCAAACTAAGATCAAATTTGAATTTCTCATATTGAAAAATCCGCAAATACCAATTTTTATCCAAATATCGACATTATTTTGAAAATTATTTACGAAAAACCAAAATAAAAATGGATTGTTAACACCCTGTATATAAAAAATGAAGGCTTTGCGGACCTATGCTTATATGAACTCTTCACCTTATAAATAACTGAGGAATCGTCCTGTAAAATATCGGACACTTATTACATAACACATGGTATATTTCAGTTATCATATTTTATTTATTATATATTACATCAATTTTCATTATTACTACACTCTTTGTCAAAAAAATACAATAATACCAATACAATCACCAATTTTCTGTAAAAGGAATTATAAAATGAATCTCTGGTAGACACGATTTATATAGATTTTTTCAGACAAAGTGGATCACGACGTACTACTGGTCTTTTGGCGCTAAGGAATATATTCAGAAAAATTTGAAGGCACTTTGAGGGTTCCTCAGGGTTCCAACCTGGGTCCCCTTCTTTGTACTATTTATCAACGACCTATCCACAGGGTTAAGACATTCAGAATGCGTAATGTTCGCAGATGATCTAATGAATTCAATTCTTCAACAAACACCAAATGGAACAAATCACAAAAAGCTCACAGGAAGACGGTTGTTACTGAAATTATTATCATGACAATGTAATAACAATAGTCCAATAGGTAATTCGGTGTTTGATAGACTCAACAGTTATTTTAATTCGATTGATGGTTCTTAAATATATTTATATATATATATATATATATATATATATATATATATATATATATATATATATATATATTCTTCAATTTCTCGGAATAAAGGTCTGATTCAGTCCATTCGTATAGTTTTTTTAACGACGTTTCGAAATAGTATTTGTCATCTTCAGGTTGAAAACACTAAAATTCAAAACATAGAGTTCAAGATATATCTTACTTAACACAATATCAAAATGTATGCACTAAAATAATTAATCAAAAACATTGAGTTTGAAATACAACACCTTATTCAACACAATATAAAATTGATTATACGAATTGACTGAATCAGACATTTATTCCGAAAAATTGAAGAAAATATATATAGGGTGTAATCGACCCTCTTGCACATCCGCTAACAGTTGAAGGTCCATCACAAAATGAATAGATTTTCCCTTTGAAATTTTTACAAAAAGTCATTAGGCCAGAAAAAAAATATGAAAAGAAAAATAAAAAAAGCGGGAATTGGCCGATATTAAAAATTATATATATATATATGGGGTAACCTCCCTAACTTATTTTCTATCCAAGCTATCGACTTGATATTTTTCAACGATAGGTCCGACTAGGAACCAAATTCTAAAAATAATTCTATTTACATACATGATGTCCCAAAATAAGATACACAACTGAGTTCCTCTTTTTAAAATGGCAATCCGCCATTTTTGTTACATTTTTGGATTCACCACTAAACTGTCTCTATAACATATGTCAAAATAGCGCCGTGCATAGACCAACAGAAATGTTCATAACTTCAGAATCATTCAAGATAACTCAACCAACTCTTTTCCAATCAATTCCTTAGGCTTTAGTACATCTCTTGAGATGGAACTGGAAGTCGTTGTTCCATCTCCTACAACGATTTTTTGAAAATGACAAATGGCAATAACTCGACTTTTTCGAATGCAATATATATATATATATATATATATATATATATATATATATATATATATATATATATATATATATATATATATATTCTCCTTACAACACTACACATCGTGTTGTAAGCATGTATTAAGTTGATAATATCCACGTAATTGGACCTATATGGTCTGTCTCAATGAAATGAATGAAAAAATGAACTCAGGAGAGCATACCTGAGAACCTTCTTAAATGAAATTCACTTCACTTTCTTCGACAAGCATAGCTTTTTGTTTATTCCATTTATTCAAGTTATTTAAATCTGATTATTTCTTTTTGTGATTTATCACGCTGCATAAAATTAATTGGCTGATTGATGTTAAGTGGTTCCATTTCCTTTGTCATGAAAAACCATCCAAACAAGTTGATACATATATTTTTCGACGGTCATTCCCCAAATTGGGATGACCTTATCTGCTTGATCTGACAACTTTACATTATAATCGAATTGTTAATATGTAAAACTCGGATGGTAGGATATATGTTTTATTTTACATCGACCAAGCTCACCAAAATACTCATGCTATTCAACAAATAGAATATATTTAAATAAACAATGAAAATATAATAAACTATGCACAACATATATACATTATCGAATAATAAATAATATAAATGGTTATAAAATACTTAGAAAATATCGCAGCCTATGCGTGCTCAGAAATACATTCAATGCTTGTTCAATATGCAGCAGTATCTACATCATCTTCTGAATCAGCAGCTCTTCTACCTCTCCTGAAACCCCTCATAGCAAAAGAAGGCAAAAATGCATTGGTAGCAGCAGTATCCATATCATCATCCAAGACAGCTGCACGTCTACCTCTTCTAAAACCCTTTCTGGCAAAAGATGGCAAAAATGCATGGGTAGCAGCAGTGTCCATATCATCATCTAAGTCAGCTGCACGCCTACCCCTCCTGAATCCCTTCCTGGCGAATGTAGGTAAAAATGCATGGGTAGCAGCAGTATCCATATCATCTTCCAAATCAGCAGCACGTTTACCTCTCAAACTCTTCCTTGCAAATAACGGTAAGAAGGGAAAAGACGAATGAGCAGTCTCTTGGTCACTCAATTCGTCCATGTCATCCACAGATCTGCGAACTCTTCTCCTTCTTGCAAAAGACGGCAAAAATATCTGAGCAGCTCTTTCCATATCTTCTTCTTCTTCTTCGTCATTATATGCGGACCTTTTGAAGATTTTTTCCAAACCTGTGAGTGATCTTCCATTCCCGTCTACTGATCTCTTCGAAATTTTCTCCATTCCAGTCAGATCCATGGATTTATCCGTGAATAAAGATCTCCTATCCCTTTCAGCGGATCTTTTTGAGATTTTCTCAATTCCGGTGAGACTAATATCGTTTTCCGTGTAAAGAGATCTTTTATTGCGGCCATCTTCAGTTGATCTTTTAGAAATTTTCTCAACTCCAGTTAATTCAACGGCGTTATCGGTGAAGAGAGATCGTTTTGATCTTTCTTCATTAGGCGACCCATCATTGAAGGGCTGGCTGAATGATAATGTAGCAACACTGATAACTGCGACTAGCAGAAAGATTGTTTTCATTTCACTTCTACACTTCTCTTGTATGAAACTTTCTTGGCAAATTGTCTGAATCAAACTGATGTTCCAAGCAAGGCATCCTTTTTATATGTCTGAGGTGCTAATTATTCCCAAACAGAATTGTAGCATTGACGTTCGTTATTGAACCAGAAAAATGATGATGTATTTGTCCATGTTAAGTTATTCTGTAAATACATCGGGAAATGTGCGTCAATTCATGACTATAAAATACTGACAAATTCGAAAATGAAAAATATGATGTTTATGTTAACAATCTTGATTAAGATATGCGAAACGATTTCTATTCTTCGAGGGAATTGGGGAATATATTCTAAAATTATAACAATAGCAATTGAAAAAAGTATCTGCAACAAGTGTTAATATATTCCGTCGACAAATAACACCATTAGGAAAAATTATGACATCCTTGTGAATGAAATTATTGATATTTTTAAAGTAAATAATTTTGTTCTAGACTATGCACGAAGGAATTATTGATTGATTGTTAGTTTAATGAATTGTGGCAAATGATTGTTCCTTGGAGGTAGAATAAAAAAAAATTGCGAGTGAATTAATTTTTTGTCCAAAAGCAATATCAACCCACAGAAATAAGTATATTCATTTTAACTTCTTAGTGAAGTGTAGTGTGAGCGAAATGATCACGTATGTATGTATGGGGTACGTAATAAAATGAAACAAAAAGTCCAATAGTCTTATCAATAGACTTTAACTGAAATATGTCGAAGTATTGTACACTATTTATGGCTATATCATTAGTTGGAAAATATTTTTATGAAAGTCAACAGTTTTCAAAATCAGAGGTTGAAAGGAATATTCAAACAGGACAATATCAATGAGAGGGACATATGACAATGGATACAATACATATTTTTTCAGTAAACAATATACTTTTCGGTTTCATTTTCATATGACTGCTTCATCCATTAGTTTTATATAACTACAGTACATTTGAAAAAAAAATACGAGCTAATAAAATTTGGATATATTGATTTTTGCAAAACAAACCAACACGTTATCTTTTGAATAGACCAAGGGTTAGTCCGACCAAAAAATTTTGGTATATTTCGGCTAAGTTCATAGTTGGACCAAATGACACAAAAAAACTAATCTATCATTTTCATATCAATATTGTCAAACTATATGTAGTTTGATAAAGCCTCCTGAGTTCCACAACTTTATTCAGAAAATATTTTTTCCAAATGTATTTTAACGAATTAATAATTTTTGTTTGCTCTGTATGCTCTTTCCATAACAGATTCATGTTAGATACTATATGATAATAGTTTATTATCCTTTGACACATAACTTATCAGTCTTTCTCTTCCTCAAACTGAATATTATAATAATAATAAAACTTTATTCATGAAACAAATAGATTTCAACTGCTTACAAATCAATACGAATGAAGTTGATTAGCAATAAGTGCTGTTGCAATTGCTTCGCAAAAAAAAGTTTGAATACTCATCTAAATAATACTAAATATAAATCGCCATCGATGATACTATGATTATAAAGTTCATAAAATTACTACTACACGAAAAAATATATACATTGAACATTGAAAAAGAAATGAATGGACACAAAATTGATAAAATGAAGTAGAATGTATACATGTATATATGTAAGATAATATAATAAATTTTAAATATAATAAAATGCCGTACAATACAAATAAAACAATAATATCAC
Source organism: Gonioctena quinquepunctata (assembly GCA_018342105.1). NCBI lineage: Eukaryota > Metazoa > Arthropoda > Insecta > Coleoptera > Chrysomelidae > Gonioctena > Gonioctena quinquepunctata. The sequence continues at coordinate 132,535 of JAFIRS010002801.1, read as the reverse complement.
ACAAAAATCGGGTGCATGAAAATTCGAATAATGTAAAAAGTATAAACAATTCAGATAAAATGAAAGATATACAGAATATATGTAATAATATAATAATTATAATAATAAACTTTACATTTAAAACGCAATACTTGCACAAAGCAAAAAAAGCTCTGACAACGATAAGTACACAAATGTATGGAGGTACTACTAGTTTCGTTATAGATATATAATGGAATTATAAAATAAATACTATAAATATTAAGTGAAAATAAAATAAAATAAGAATCGATATTAAGTTGGCTACATATGGGAAACTTTTTTATTATTAATTATACGAAAAAAACGTATTCTTCATAAAAAGTTCTGCATGGTCTGAAAGCCAAGATGCAACCATCAGATATCAAATTCCATCAATCTTATACGAGGTATGTCAAAAAATATGAATTTTACTCAAGAGTAAAATAACTTTATATTTCACAATGCCGAAAATTGTTATTGTGAAAAATTGTTCGGAATTAAAAATCACGTTCAAATATGCAATTGCATTAATTTATAGTATTTTTTTTTATTTGTCGAAACATCTCTACAATAACAACGAAAATTTAACTGTAATTATTGTACATGTAATCTAGGATGCTCTGACAAGAAATGTCAGACAGTAAAATGTTTGTTTGAAATTTGGTAGAAAGCATTATAAAATTTGGTAGAAATGTCAGTAACATTAAGTATTGAAGATAAAATTGAAATTGTGATAAGTGTGGGTGAGAATTATAAAACTTATCATGAAACTGCAGACATTTTTTATAACCGACACCCAGAGAAAAATCTTCACTATGTCACAGTAAGGAGATTATTAACAAAATTTGAGACTTCTGGAGATTTAAAAAATAAATTTTGCAACAAACGCCAACAACGGATTGCCGACATGGAATTTGAAGTAATGATTTCAGCAATCGAACATCCTAAAATACCCTTGCGAGAAAGGGCAGCTCAGGTGCTTAGATAAATTCTATTAACAAAGATACGGTTTCAAATTGTTTTCAAAAGAAAAAGGTTTACCCATACAAGCTCCGATTTATTCATACGTTAAGACCAGGAGATCATGATAGACGATTTGAATTCTGTTGTAATATCCAAGGAATGTTAGAAGATAACCCATTTATGGCAAGACATATTCTTTTTTCGAATGAATCAACATTTACATCAAATCTCTAGCCAAAACTGCCGTTGGTGGAGTGATACTAATCCAAATTTTACCATCAAAACTCGGGACCAGTATGCATTCAAAACAAATATGTGGTGTGGAATTTACCGAAACAAAATAATTGGACCTTTTTTTCCATGAATCTTTGAATGGGGACCGTTATTTGCTCTTTTTAGAGAATGAATCAGACGATTTTCTTGATAATGTTCCCCTCCTTCAACGTCAACAAATATGGTTCCAAAAGGATGGTGCCCCATACCACAGTAGGTTAGATATAAGGCACTACCTTGAGAATCGTTTTAATGGAAGAGTTATTAATCGGTTTTCTGAAATTTTTTGGCCTCCTCGGTCTCCCGATTTGTCGCCACTCGTTTCTTGTGGGGTTACCTGAAGGAAAAGGTGTATCTTCAAGGGCCATTTACAGATAATGCTCATTTGGAAAGAGTCATTACAGAATGCGTTCGAGTATTACTCCGGCTATGGTTAGAAGGGTATTGAAAAACTTTCGTGATAGAACAATTACCTGTATTGAAAGAGAAGGCGGATATGTTGAGGCTTTAGTGAATTGAGGGAGCTAATAATGTTCGTTAAATGATTACTACAAAATGAATTATTATGGTATTATCAATTTAAATGCATGGCTGAAATGTTACAAGACAGACTAATTAAAAGGTTATGTTCATTAGATTTTCAATAAATTTTGTTTTGTGAAAATTTACTTATTAATTTTCAAACGGAACGGAAAGGTTTACATATTTGTAATAAATAAAAATGATAAATGTTCGGTATTGATAATTTGGGAAAAATTTATAAAAAATGATTTTTTTCAATTAGAAGGATGTTATCGCATATTGAAACATAGTTTTTACTTCCGAACAACTTTTAAAACAATTTTCAACATTGTGAAATATAAAATTAATATTTTTTGACATACCTCGTATAAGATTGATATAATTTGATATATGATGGTTTCATCTTGGCTTTTGAACAACGCAGAACTTTTTATGAGGAATAATTTTTTTTCGTTAAATTAATAATAGAAAAGTCTTTCATATATAGCCAACTTAAGCAGACTCACTGTATATATATTTCAGAATTGTGAGTAGATGTATGGAATTATTTTTTTTCTCCTCGAGTATTATAATGAATTTTGAAACACCCCCCCTGTATATACATTTCAGAATTGTGAGTGGAAGTGTGGAATAATTATAATACGCGAATTAAATATCTGCTACCGATTTACCATTATTGTCCATTTTAACACAGATTTTCATTTCGAAACATATTTTGGCCAATAAAAACACGTACTTTTCATTAGAAGACGAATTTTCGGCCTATAGAAACACGTACTTGGGGATAATCAAGTGGTATGTTTCTACATACTTGTTTGATATTTAATTTTAATCGACATTCAATCTCAACGCATCAAAAGTAAGTATAAGTATGTCGGGTAGTGAAGAATTATCTTGTACACCATATATAGTTTAAAATGAATTCTTGTTTTTATTTTATTATTTATAGGTCGTAGAAAACACAGTATATTCAACGATCCAACGATCATGTGATGGCTATTACATAATCGTTGCATAATATACTAATTCTCTACTCGAATAGACGTAGAAGTTCAAGTCTTTGACTTTGGTCGATATGTTTGTTTTTACTCTTTTTTTAAGCAACTGATATTGTTAATTGATTTTATTGTTTCAGGGATGTGATCGTACAGTTTAGGCGCATGGATAAAATATGATCTTTGACCATTAATGGTGTAGTAAACTGATCTCTTCGGCCGAGTGTGGTATTGATGTGAAGGAAGCAATGCTGTATGTTTATTTATACACGACCAGGCATGAAGTAGCACATTAGCGCCCGGATTTGCGGGCGTAAAGTAGCACTTTAGCGCCCGCGGACTACTTTATCGCCCGGCGGGCGATAAAATCGTTGAACAGGCGCTAAAGTGAATTTCAATCTCATATCGATAGAAGTATATATTCCGATGGATCATATAATCAAACCCAAAACATTATTAACAATAATATAACGAAAACAATGAACATAAATTAATTTAAAAAATGAATCATAACTTGATATTGACAATACAATTAGAACAATTATTTATGGAAATATTTGGATTTGTTGTTTTCTGTTGTTGCAGATAGTTACTGATTTCAACTGATTCCTCATTACTAGAAGTCTGAAGAGAATGCATGTTATTATCTGGTGTTTCAGAGTAGTGAGCAATATTTTCAGATTGTCTGCAATGGCTAGTAGAAGGCTCATCATTTTCTACAATTTTCTTAGCAATCTTCAGCTTATTTGCAACTGAATTTTCAATATAACCTTCCGCAACAGTCGTCGACTTCCACCCAGCATGACCTTTGATGTTGATTATATCCTCGCCTGCATCTGCTAACATAGTTGCTGAGGAACGTCTGAAGCAGTGACCAGTATATTCTTTTGCATTAGAAATACCTAGGTAAGTGGCTATTCTGAATGGTATTTGACCGAATGTATTTTTTCCGATAACCTGTCTCGTACACTTGCCATTTTTATAATATAAAAAAACCGCTTTTGATCATTCTGATCTCGCAAGGAAGAATATTTTCTGTAAATATCCAAATGACTTGGCGATTTCTGTTCTTTATCGATTACAGTAAATACTCGATCTATCTTCGTTTTGGTTTCTCGTGTAGTTATGAGTAAGAATGTCTCGAAATCTTGAATGTCGTCCACTGTGATATTTGCCAATTCTTCGCGGCGACATGCTCCAAAAATCAGTGCTACCTACAATAAATTCTCAGATTAACATACTGAACATTGAGAAAACATGAAATTAGAACTTACTTTCATCATAAGATACCAATCGTCTGGTGCTTCCCTCAAAAATAACTCGATTTCTTCTCTGCTTAGAATCTTCGATTTCTTTGGTTTATAACCATCAAATTTTCGTTTCAAAAAAGCTATCAATCTTGCGTATCTATTGATATCTATATTATCATGTACATTTGAAGTAGCCTCCAGCATGGAATAATATGACCACATGGTAGAGGGCTTACAATATTTAGATTTTTCCAGAAAATAGGCAAGAAGTACAGTCTCTGTGTATTTCTTATTTTCTACAATTTTCCCGTTGCACCACCTCACGAATTCTTCATTCACCTTGTCGTATATTTTCTTGGATTAACTTGGCAATAAACTCAATTTCGCATCCTCAGCTGCTTTACTTCTGGTGGAGTACAATTCACACTTTCTTCGTCGCTTGAATCCATTTCAAAATCAGTAATAAATTATCTGTGATCACAAAAATTGACAGCAAATATGGCTACTAGCCTATATAATCTTATTTCGAAAAATTGACTGAGTTGCCATGGTAACATTCATTCCATCACTTCTTGATTTATTCTGTTTCCGATATGATATGAATATACATCCTCACGGCAGCCTTGATGTATTTTTATCATGTTCTAGATATAAAGAGGTATCTATCTACATGACATCAAATATATCGGTCGTGCATAAAATGTTGTCTGTATTTCGGGCGTAATTTTATTTTATGGACCTAGGCGTGTTAATAGCCCTCGCTATCGCTCGGGCTATTACTTACACGCTGCGGTCCATAAAAGCCAATTTTACGCCCTTGATACATAAATAACTATTGTATGATATTTAGTGCTAGAGTCTTATGTCCAGGATACAAGTTTCGAGGTATCAAGTATCAGAAGGATATCTATTAATTTTAGAAAATATTAACTTAAGAAAACGCCTTTGCATAACTTCAATTTGATGAATATGGGTAATCAAAGCTCCTCCCACACGGCTATTCCATAGCGAATATGACTTTCCACAAGCGAGTGGTATAATGTTTTGAGATATTTCAGTGGTAGGAGTCCTTTTAGTTTCCTTAATTTCAATAGAATGGTACACCAATTTATTGACGGTATATTTAAATGGAGGTCCCATTTCATGTGAGTGTCAATAATTATTCTCAAGTATTTTCTTTTCTTTTCAGGAGAAATATGAAAGGTTGTATCAGTTTTTATTGTTAGGTGATCGAGGGGTTCTCCAGCCGCATTACAACAGAATGGTGGGTAATGCGTTTTATCAATATTCTTCTCATCCAGCCAACATTTAATAAGAGGGGGCTCCGTTTCAACTTTGATTTTCGGGGAATTCCAATAATCTGCTTTATAAAAGATAGCTGTATCATCTTCGAATCCGACTATGTTTCCCGTTGCCCAATGCGAAAAGTCCGTTAATATGTACAGGGTATTGAATGAATGTGTTTTTTTGTGGAGGAACAACGTTTCGTGACATGTTTTTTGGGTAACCTTCCACAGTCTGAAAATGAAAATATAATCAGGAAAATCTATACAATTGTAGAAAGGGCAAACTGATCAGTTCACCCCGATAAGTTATTGCGTTCACCAAATTATATTTCCTATAGAAAAATAATTCAATTTGTCAATAACTTGCCGTTTTGAATTTGCCTATAAGAAATTGTTTTCTGAATTTGCCTATCAAGAAATTTTTTTAAAAATCTCCTTTAATTGTTTTATAATTTGGATTTTTTCTCGCAGAGTCTTTTTCGTTTTTTCAACTGATTATATTTTCATTTTCAGACTGGAAGGTTACCCAGAAAACATGTTAAGAAATGTACAGGGTGTTATGTAATGAGTGTCCGATATTTTACAGGACGATTCCTCAGATATTTATAAGGTGAAAAGTTCATACAAGCATGGGTCCGCGAGGCCTTCATTCATGATATACAGGGTGTTAAAAATTTGGTAAATTTTGGTTTTTTGTAAATAATTTTCAAAATAATGTCGATATTTGAACGAAAATTGGTATTTGGTGATTTTTCAATATGAGAAATTGAAGTTTGATCTTAGTTTGGCCCTTAATTGTAGGGAGCGCCGCCTACAGATCGCTTTTGGGGTGTAACAACTTTGTCGTGCATGTATGTATGACATTTTCTAGAAGAAAAATCGATTACTCTATCATTTTTACGTAAAAACGGTATGCTTTGCAAAAGTCGCTACAAGCAGCCGTTTTTGAAATATTTTGATTTAAATTAATCAGTGCATGTGTTTGTCAAAAAGTGAAACAATTTTGAAAACTTTTTTCAAATTCAACATAGAAACATTTCAAACGCTAATTTTTAAACAACGGAACACTAGATATAAATCTGAATCAAAATCACAATAAATGTTCGAAATGTCCACCTCCTGCCCATATGCTCGCATCCAATCTTCTTCTCATTAATTCGCGCACTCTTTGTAAAATTCCTGGAGTATTTTGAATCGTTCTACAAGAGTTAATTATTCGATTACCTAATTCTTCTTCATTTTGGAAAGGTGTCTGGTAAATTGAGGAAAAAATCCAAACTGTGACCTAAGGGCCAAACTGTGACCAACGGTTGCCGAAAGTTTGATCTAAAAATTCTCGCGCTTGGATGCTAAAATGTGCCGGGGCACCGTCATGCATAAACCACATTTCATTTCGTAGTTTAAGCGGCACATCTTCCAGTAAAATAGGCAAATCTTCTTCAAGAAAATGACGATATCTCTCTCCGTTTGATCTTCCCGGAATAAAGAATGGACCTATAAAATAAGCTCTAAGGATTCCTGCCCATACGTTAAGAGAGAGCTGTTCTTGGAAATGTGATTCCTGTATCGCATGGGGGATTTCCTCTGACCACAAATGATTCTTGTGAAAATTGCGTTTAGAGTTCCGTGAGAAATTTGCTTCGTCGGTAAACAGGATTTGATTTTCTAATAAAGGATTTTGAATAAGGCATTGGATAAATCAACGACAGAAGTTGATACGTAACGGAAAGTCACGAGGGAGTAGTGCCTGAACTCTTTGAATATCGTAGGGATATAACAAATTATCAATTGAAATTTTCCATACCAGAACATAAGAAAGGTTTAACGTCAGCGCTATTTTTCTGGAGCTTGTTTCCGGGTGTTCTCCTACCAGATTAAGAAGGGCTTTCTCGGTTTCTGGGGTTCATACCATCCGATGTGCACCCGACAGATGACTAGCTTCCTCAAAACTTCCTGTTTCCCTTAACCGAGCGTGAATTCTAGAAAACGTTTTTGAAGTAGGAGTTGTGCGGTTCGGATAACGCTCCCGATACAAACGTCTAGCCTCATATGCATTTCCGTTAGCAAGTCCGTATGTAAAACGTATGACAGCATACTCTGCATTGGTAAAGTTCACCATTTTTTAACAAATAATCACAATTATAATAGATAAAACTATTTAACTATTCGTCAAGATATTATTTTTGACAAGACAGCACAAAAAAGACATTGGTATAAACTTACTAGCCTACTTGATACTTTTTATTCTCAAAGAGTTCGCGAATCAATGAGAAGAAGATTGGATGCATCGGTTAATTTAAATCAAAATATCTCGAAAACGGCTGTTTGTAGGGACTTTTGCAAAGCATGCCTTTTTCACGTAAAAATGATAGAGGAATCGATTTTTCGTCTAGAAAATGTGATACATACATGCACGACAAAGTTGTGACTTCCCATATGAGACAAAGACTCTGGCGGTTCGAAGAAACTAGATGGCTGTGATGTAGATATAGGCGAGTAGTTTGCGTCAACACATGTTCACCTCCTACGAGAGATGAAGATGGGTTGCGGAAACTTAGGTGGCTACCTGCAAGTGGTATCGCTGGATAACGGGGTTGACAAGGAAAATCCACTGGGAATGACCAGAAATGGTCAAAGCCTGCGGATCTCTAAGTCAATCTCAAACCAAATGCCACCACAACATGGCTCAATCCAAGGCGTCAAGCGACCCGTGCCGAGGGATGGATGATACCTGAGCCAGTCAGGTATCACAAACAGAGCCTCTGGGATACATGGCGATCTCCCAGAGTAATCTGCCTTACACCTGCGCAGGGGGCACCGCAGGTGTGGACGACCCTTTCCCCTACTATCGTGGGAACAAAATGGAAACCATAAAGAAAAACAACCCTGGGGAACTTCCAGTTGAAGAAGACCCAACACTGATAGCGGGTATGGAAGTCGAGGAGATTCCAGTTGAATCGCACTCGGCACCAGAAACCGCAAACCCAACCAAGGAGGGATCAGCAGATGGTCGAACAACTACTGAGAAACTCCCGGAAACAGAGAACAGGAAACTCTCTGGAGGCAGTGGCAGTTCCGCCAAACCTCCAGAAACACCTGCCCTAAGGCACGTAAAAAGCTCTCAGGAGCTGCTAGAAGACAGGTGCGGATCGCGGAGGCCAAGGCAGCTGGGGAAGAAATTAAACCCAGGAAACGTCGAAGCAACCGACGCGATCCACACCTAGAAGCAAAAACTGGCTTCCCTGAACGAACTCCCAGCATCGCTGGAAGCAGCAGGCAGCCAGAATCTCCGAACAAGAAGAGGGACCGCTCACAGAAGTCAACCGGCTCTTCCACGGAGAGCACTGCAAGGGTGAAGAAACCTAGATCTGACCAACCAGTGGCTGTTCTGCCCAAGGTAACCCAACTGAGCAGGGCAGCTATAGGGAGGTCCAAGAGGTTTGAAGTGGCTGTTGCTCTGGAGAGTTATCCAGATCACCAGTTATCAGACTACCAAGGGATTCTCTTGCAGGAAGCAATTACCGGGGAAATTTTCAAGTGTGAGCCTGGGTAGGGTGAGAACTTCAGGAACAGCTACGTCCACAAGGGCGTGCTGGTCCTGACATGTTTGGATGAAACCGTCAAATCCTGGCTACTCGAGGTATCCTGGACTGATACCTTGGGAGGGGCTGTCTAAAAGTAGGGCTAGCCAAGGACATCCTGAATACCTAAGGTAGTGGTATGGATTCCAAAGCCATTTGGTAAATGGAAACTAAAAAGATTCTTCAGCTCATCAAAACCCAGAACATGGGGATAGATACTGAAGAATGGCTTGTCATCAAGAGACAAGAGGAGGCCTCGGGTCTAACTCTTGTCTTTCAAATCGACGAGACCTCCTTGAAGAACCTGCAAGCCAGGGAATGGAAGCATTCCTGGGGCTAACGCATGTAAACTTCAAGCTAGTTAGCCGGAACAGGAACACTCTTGATGCTGCGGGCAGTTCAAGCCAACCTGCAGCATAGTAAGGCTGCTACTGCAACCCTGTGCAGAATATTTGCACAGGGCAACACCGACGTGGCCCTAATACAAGAACCATGGCTGGTCAAAGGGCGAGTATCAGGCCTCGGAACATCCAAGGGTAAGCTTATTTATTATCAAAACTGTGGAAACGCCAGATCCTGCATTATTGCCAAGAATGATTTGAAAGTCTTGAATCTGATAGAATTCTGTTTCAGGGACATAACAGCAATCAAGGTGACCTACATCAAGGATGGAGTAGAGAGGAACATAGTACTAGCCTCCGTCTACATGCCTTATGACTCAATAAGCCCTCCACCATCAGAACAAGTGGGGGCCTTGGTTAAACACTGTGAGGACCACAAACTCCAGCTTATCATCGGAGCCGATGCAAACGCCCATAGCACAGTGTAGGGGAGCACCGACACGAACACAAGAGGTGAGTCATTGCTTGAATTTATTGTCTCCAGTAACCTGGAAGTACTTAATAGAGGCAATGAGCCAACCTTTGTAACCCGTAACAGACGGGAAATCATTGACATCACTTTGGGCTCTTCTTTGGTGGTTCGGCACGTCGGTAAATGGGCAGTATCTGAGGAACCTTCAAACTCAGATCACCGACACATACATGTGGAGATTGGCTTTGCCAATGAACCTGCAGTAATGTGTCGGGATCCCAAAAAAACCAACTGGCCGGGGTACCGGGAGGAGCTCAGGGCAAATCTCACAAATTTCAAAAATGTCAAACCTAACTCAAATACAATCCATGAAATAGAGCAAACCTCCCTAATGTTACAGAAGGCCATGATAACTTCATATCATAACAACTGCCCTTTGAAGCGCAGCAACTCTAAAGGTAAAGTGAGCTGGTGGAACACCGAACTCACATATCTTAGAAATAAAACGCGCAAACTATTTAATCGTGCGAAAAAAACTGGTGACTGGGAGGATTATTCCAAAACTCTCACAGAATACAACAAAAAAATCAGAGGGGAACAAAGAAAGTCATGGAGGAAGTTCTGTGAGGACATAGAACAAACCTCAGAAAGAGCAAGACTCCACCGCATCCTCTCCAAAGACCCCATCAATCCGTTGGGGACTCTCAAAAATCCCAACGGCAATCACACCAACACTGGGAAGGAAACTATGGAACTCTTGCTCCAAACACACTTCCTAGAATCCACTGTCACCACAAATCAAAACCCCAGATATGAAATCCCTGCAAACCTTCATTTGAGGGCAAAAAGGGCAGAGTGGGAAGTGGCTAAACGAACGGTAACCCATTCAAAAGTAATGTGGGCAATAAACTCCTTCAAGCCTTACAAGTTTCCGGGCCCAGATGGAGTGATTCCCATACTACTCCAGAGCGGAGTTGAATATCTAGCACCAGAACTGTGCAGACTGTACAGGCTGAGCCTAGCATTGGGATGGCTACCTCAAACCTGGAAAACTGTAAACGTGGTCTTCATTCCAAAACCTGGACGGGACTCATACGACCAGGCAAAGGCATACAGACCAATAAGCCTATCGTCATTTCTTCTGGAAGGCTTAGAAGAACTGATAGATAGAGACATAAGGAAACCGCTCTTGTAGAACGGCCTCTACATCAAAACCAACATGCCTATCCAACAGGAAAATCATGCGAGACAGCACTTCATCAGCTTGTTTCAAGGCTTGAAGAGTCTCTAGCACTTTTCTAGACATCGAAGGACCTTCGACAACACCTCCTTTGAGAGTATGGTCTCTGCAGGTGGATACACTCAATGCTTCACAATAGACTGGTCCAAGCCAACATGTTTTAGGAAACAGAGCAGGTTGAAATTTCCAGAGGTACCCCACAGGGGGGCATACTCTCCCCCCTTTGGTGGGACATGGTTGTAGATGAACTGCTAATTTCTCTGAATAACCAAGGGTACTACTCTAAAGGGTATGCAGATGACTTGGTCATCCCCATCATGGGAAAGAATACTCGAACAACCTCAGAGCTAATGCAAAATGCACTGAGGACAGTAGAGGAATGGTGTAACAGAGAGAGCCTAAGGGCAAATCCGAACAAAACAACACTAATTCCCTCCACGGAGAAGAAACATGGAGATCTCATACCTCCCAGACTATTCGGTGAAACATTACAAGTAGTAGAGCAGGTGAAATATCTAGGGCCGATTCTTGACAAGAAACTAACCTGGAACCCGCATCTTCAACATGTAACCAATAAAAGCAAGATAACCTTCATGATGTGCAGGAGAGCTTTTGGAAAAACCTGGGGGCTTAAACCAAAAGCCATGCACTGGCTTTACACAGCGGTAATAAGACCAAAAATAACTTATGGCTCACTCTTATGGTGGCCAAAAACAAATCAAAGACTGGCAAAAACCAACCTTGGGAAAATCCAGAGGCTTGCCTGTCCCTGCATCACGGGTGCAATGAATAACACTCCAACAGCTGCAATGGAAATCATCCTAAACCTCGAACCCCTTGACTTACATGTCATTGGAGAGGCCAGGCTGAGTGCATACAGACTGAAACAAACAAAAAACTGGAGAATCCGAACAACTGGACATACCAGAATCACTCATGTAATCAACATCGAAGAACTCGAAATGATTTCAGACTACATGCAACCCCTAAACTTATTCGAAAAACCATTCGAAACACGAATTGATGGATCTGGATGGGCCCCAAGTATAGAATCACAATCAACTGCGGACATAGTCTGGTATACAGACGGTTCAAAGACAGTTGAAGGAACGGGAGCTGGAATACATGGGGTGGGGCCCAAAGAAGGATTACACTTGGCAAATGCTCCACGATATTCCAAGCTGAAACACATGCTATCATGGTAGGCACTCAGAAGAATCTAGAAAGTGGTTATAGGAAAAACCACATCTACATTCTATCTGACTGTCAAAGTGCTATCAAAGCACTCAACTCCATACAGATAAAGTCCAAACTGGTCTGGGACTGCCTCCAGAACCTCATCTAGCTGGCAAAACACAACAAGGTCACCTTGATATGGGTGCCAGGTCATAGAGGCATTGAAGGCAACGTCAAAGCGGACCAGCTAGCTAGACAAGCATCTGAAACGCTATTCACAGGGCCAGAACCTGCACATGGGATTAGCAAAAACCGTTGCAGGACCCTGATCGACGAGTGGATAAAAGAGACACCAACAATATTGGGATCAAACTGTCGGGCAAATACACAGCAAAGTCATGGTAGGGCATCCAAACCGGACCCTGACGGCTGACCTTCTGCACCTGAACAGAACGAAGGCTCGTATAATAATAGGTCTGTGGACACTGCGGCCTAAGAAAACACCTAAACACCATGGGAGTACGCAGGAAACCGTGGAGTGTAGGTTATGTGATGAAGAGGAGGAAACAGCCTCTCATATTATCTTCGACTGTGACGCCCTAAGTAGTAGGCGACACAGAACCTTTGGCGAGATCAGCCCGGAAACAGGCACGAATCCGAAGAACCTTATCAACAGGCTTCTAAACCTAATTAAAGGCACAAACCTGTTTGAATGAGGAACCACTGACGACAGAGTGATACAATATACCCCAGCTGGTCGCACGTGTCAAGGGACGCTAAGTGCCAACCCCTGTCTCTGGCTGTCAGCTATCAACCAACCAACCAACCAATGAAGATATAATTCGAAGAATAATATATGCCTTGTATAAAGAGCAAATTGTGCCCACATTCGATATTTTAATGCAATGGCTTGAAAAGAATGGAACTGGTATCCAGTATTGCAAAGAGACTTCAAGGAAGTATCTTTTACAAAACGGATTTAAATTAAAAAAACTCACTAAAAAAATCTTAATGGAATCTTTGCGCCTTAAGAAATGGAGATTTGAATATTTATTGGCAATAAACGAATTTAGAGAATATGGTAGAACAGTAGTGTAGTTGGATGAAACTTGGTTCGATACACACGATATTCCAAACAAAAGCTGGGTAGACTCATCTGACTTGTGCCAAACTAATGCGCCGTCTAATAAAGGAAAACGAATTACGATAATTCACGCAGGAACCGAAAATAGTTTTATACCAAATGCGTTGTCCTTATCAACAAAGGATATTGAGGACTCTTCAGTCGATTATCATGATGATACTTCAGCCGAATTATTTGAATACTGGTACCAAAATAAACTCATACCAAATATTCCACCCAACAGTATTATCGTCATGGATAATGCTAGCTTCCAGTCGGAGGCTAGAAAAGCACATGTTCAAAGACACCAAGCCACTATACAAGATATATGTTAAATAATGATATGTACTATGAGGAAAAGAACACAAAAAAACAGTTACTAGAAGTTTTAGGCAGTTATTCGATGAAAAAGAAATATTTTTGTGATTCATTGGCTGAAAGCTTGGGACATACGGTGCTCAGACTTCCTTCGCATCACTGTATGTTCAACCCAATTGAACATATATGGCATCAGCTTAAGTCACCAGTTCGAAGAAATAATACTTCTTCAACCTTAAGTTCAACTGTGGTAGCTCTTATTCAAACAGAAACTCAAACATTCCTGATAGCAACTGAGCCAAGTGTATTTCCCATATTAAAAAGGTGGAAAAGTCATATATGGATGTAGAAAAAATTCCCAAAGAAAAGTTTATTATCAATTTGGATGACGACAGTGAAAGTGATCTCCGTGAGTAATTTTGTTTATAAATACTTTTTATCGAGAAACTGAACTTTTTATAAAGCATAAAGTTTGACATTTTACATTGATTAGGTATATGAGAATTATATAAATAATATAATTATATATATATATATATATATATAATATATATATATATAATTATCATATATTATATATAAATAAACAATTCTCAATTATATTCAAGCGATTTAATAATTATCCTAACCCAATATCATTATACCTACCTATAAAACAAAATTTAGTGGCGTAGAATCCACCGCCTGCTGATAACTCAAGTGGTTGGTGATTTACGACCTTTTTAGATTTCTGGTTCTACCATACTCCATAGGGCAGACGAAGAAAACGAAGACCGCAGAGATGTTGGCGTGAAGGAATTAATAAGGTTTGAATACCAATTTTTTGCATATTTGGATTTGTTTGAATTTCATATTCAAGTGCAATTTGAGAGATGTTTTCCAAACGATAAAGGACTAAATAAAATATTGAGTTTTTTCTGACGTCAAAAAAAATTGTGTACTGAATAAAAAGTCGTTTAGAATATATCACTATTATTTTTAGGGGGCTTCTCGATACATTTTTATTATAAGATTTCGAGAAAATGTATAATGTATGAAAAAAGTGTTCGAGTTGATTGAAAACTTAAGGATTAGTCAAATAGAGATTGTTAATAGATAATTCGATTTGTTCACATTGATTGGGTTTTTCACATTAAACAAACTCAAAATATTTTGATATTTTCGATTAATAGCTGACAATAAATAATTGCTCCAACAGATTGATGTTTCTTCAGAATTGAATATTTGATGCCGGCTGAAAATTCAACAAGAGATTTTGCGAAATATGTTTACGTTAAATTAAAATTGGGCAGATTGATGTTTCTTCAAATTGAAGTATATTTACAAATAACGAATAAAAATAGACAGTGAACAAACAACAACCAAAAGAGTCAACTGAATTGAATACATCACAAATTCTCATTTATTTCAGAAAAAATTGTAAACAAATATGGTTTTGCTGCAATTGAGAATTGTTTTTGAACAATGTATAGTCTACATTTTCGAACCAGTTTGATATTTCATATTTTACAATGTAAGTAAATATTTTCGTAATAGCAGTTATACAATTTTCTGATAGATGAATGATGACAAAGTTTTCGGTGTACCACGGAATTTTTCATAAAGTATGTGGTTCATGTATGACAATGTTCAAAATATTATTTTCCTGAAATAATTAAATTGTCAATAACTTTTTTTTTCGCTTTAATGGTACTTTTCAGTAATAATGATAAAAAACACATAGGTCAAGTAATGATCCACTACAACAAAACTCACAATGGTATAAAACATCATACAACATAATTAATAACCCCATGGCGCGCCTAGAAAAGGGAACTTTTAGAATTCATTTACTCATTCTGAAATTGCTACAAGTGAAAGTACCGATTCATGTGTCAGAAAAATAAGACATATTTTCATTGAATTTGGTCTACTTTTGTATAAACCTTAATTAAACTCTACGATCAAAAGTTGGGGAAGATCTGAATCTCCTTAACTCTTTCAGGGCAATAGTCCATATTTTGTACCACTTCTAAAAAAGACTAGGTATGTGCAGTGGTTCAAATAATATACCACAAACTTTGGGAGCTGTCATTTTATTATTGGTATGTTTTTGGTGGGAAAAAAGACGTCTACTGTGGGTTTTTTCGGTACCTTTCGCCACCTGTTTTTTTTTGTAGAAAAGTTGAAAGAAATAATATATTTTTGTTTATATTTCGGTATTTTCAGCCTTTTTCCCGAAATAAAATGAATAAATAGTATTTTTTTCAGTTGTTGCCCACAAAGATGCAGTTTCATGTTTCCAGAGATGCCCCTGAAAGTGTTAAAACGCTCCCTAATATTTCTGTGTAATCTCAATAAAATAAAAAGAACGAGTACAGTCCAACTGGTTTTCTTTCGGTTTAATTTGACTTGTATAATAAAGTATTATTTTGACTGAATGGGGTATTTCTTCGTGAATTGCTCTCATAATATAATACACCGTATCTCTGTTGCGAAAAATGGTTTTCCATGATTATGTGGAAAAGTGCACGTGTTCTGATTATTTGTCTTGTAGAAAGAAGTACTTTGCCGCTCTAGTGCGGTAACGTACTTTTCTGTGAAACCACTGTAGTTGACTTGTATTGCTCTATTGCTCATACGGATATATTTGAATGACACTGCAATACTCTGACCATAGGTTTCAAACCCAGGAAATCGAAGGTTTTCGAAAAACAGGAAATCGATAAATTCTCAACTGATGATCCGGACAACGACTTCTTTTTGATGAAGGTGGCTACCATATTTCGAATCGCTGGTGCGTTCGTCGCGAAGAATTAATGAATATGACGATAGACTATTAGAAGAAAAATGTTCTTGTTATTACCATCCCGAACACAAAAACCAACATTATGAGAAAATTTGTGGTTTGCGGCCCAGAGCTACCTAGAATTATACACGAAGTATGCCATTCTGCGTCCTGCTGCATCATCGGCGGTTTTTTCTCTTCTTCAAATCAGGAAAATGCACGTAACAATGTCTGAGAATCAATACTTTCGACAAAATGCCATCAAACATTGCTATGTACTTGGGCTTCGCAAATCCTGAGAATTACACCGATCATTGTTTCCGGCGGTCGTCAGCCACAATGTTGGCCGACCCTGGGGCCAACATCACCAACATTAAAAGGCACGGTGGATGGAAATCTACGTCTGGGCAGAATCATACATCGAGGATTCTCTCGTAAATAAGAAGAAGATTGCTCATCGTTTTCTAAAAAATCGTTCAAACACTCCAATACCAAACTCCAGCCCCCACGATATCGGTTTCTCGCGAAGAAGCATCCCACCTGTCGATAATTCAGCGAAAATTCAACAAGCTTTCTTTCATGACACATCTAAGGAAAGCCGATCGTTGCTAAATTTGCATAATGCTACCAATTGCACATTCAATTTTAATAAGTCATAATTAGTTTCATTTGAAAATAAATAGAAATTGTATTGGATATACTTTCTTTCTCATAAAAATTTTAGATAAAATGAATACTCGTAGGAAAAATGTTGTAAAAATTTAATGCACAACATTTTTTGACTGATAATGATGTTGAGTCTGATGATGCAATTGAAAATATTTTCAGTTTCAGTGAAATTGAAATTTTTGACGAGAAAGGAAATGTCAAACCCATTTATGTCAAACTAACAGTGGAAAATATTCACTTATAATCTCCCTAGAGCATGAATTATTGCCGGAAATTTTTTGAGTACATGAATTTTCGGAAATTATCACGAGTCGCGAAGCAACGAGGGATAATTTTCTTTAAAAATTCATGTACGAGACAAATTTCCCGCAATTAATTCAAGCACGTGGGAGATTCGGTAAGAAAATTTTATACCGGAATTATATTCAAATAGAACACATTAAGTAAATATTTATTTTGACGTCATTCACAAATACATAGAAGGCTGTGTGTAATGGGAGTTTTGGGGGAGATTTTTTTCTGATTTTCCCCGTTCCCTAGTAAAATAAAAGGTTTGGGAAATGTTAATATTGACTAAAAATGAAAGTGGATACGTTCGTATTGCGGGAGATATTTTTTTATTTTTCCCTTGCCCTAGTAAAATAAAATATATAATATCAGATAAATTATTATATAAAATTAATTGATTTCATACAATTTTCATACTAGGTTTCAAGGAAATGTCAATATTAGGCCGTAATGGTTTGAAAACATTGAATCTAGGTAGAAAATTAAAAAATTTTCTTATAGATTCTTTTACTAAACTTGATGAGCTGGTTAAACAAAATGCAGAAATTTTTTATGGCAAACTGGGTTCTTTCAATAAATTCAAGGCATCTTTGAATTCGAAGGTTGATTATGTTCCAAAATTTTTCAAAGCACGTCCGGTACCATTTGCTCTTAAACCTAAAATAGAACAAGAAATTGCACGTTTGGTCAAAAATGATGTCCTCATTCCAGTAGAGTTCTCAGAATGGGCAACGCCGATTGTTCCTATTTTGAAAAAGAATGGTAGTCTTAGAATATGTGGCGATTTCAAAATTACTCTCAATCCTCAGTTGGAGATACAACAATACCCATTACCCAGAATAGAATATCTATTCAGTCAATCACAAGGTGGCGAAAATTTTCCCAAAATTGATTTTTCCGAAGCTTATCAACAAATAAATCTTACTGATGAATCCATTAAATTAGTTACCATTTTCACTCATAAAGGATTATTCTCTTATAAAAGGCTGCCGTATGGAATTCACTGCGCGCCATCTATCTTTCAGAATTTATTAGAACAAATACTTGTTAGTCGTCTCATTTATAGATGACATTCTGATAACTGGTAGTTACGATAAAGAACACATTAAAAGATTGGATAAAGTTTTAACCAGACTCAAAGAAAGTGGGGTAAAACTTAAGAAAGAAAAATGTGCATTCCTTCAGGAATCGATCAATTATATGGGTCATGTGATCGATAAAGATGGTTTACACCCAACTAAGGAACGAGTGGAAGCAATTGAATTATCCAAAATTCCTTCGAACGTCACAGAACTGAAATCAAAGTTAGTTGTTAGGTGAATAACTATTTTCTACGACCGTGCGTTTTTACCAACTTCCTCGCACGCATTTCAGTTTTGAGAAAAACACTTTCCCGCACTAGTCCGCGAAAATAAAGATATGTAGATTTTAACATATTATATACATTTCATTGATTTTACCCGTAGTTATTACAATTCTTACTAATTTAGGTTTCAATATTTACTCTAACCTAGACTTTTTTTCTTGTTTCTCCATTTTTTATTTATTGAAAGAAAATAAAAATTGAGATACTTTTTTATAACTACCCTATACATTTTTTTTAAATCAATCCACATAACAATTAAACTAAGCTGTGTCAGGTGGTTTAGTATGGTAACCAAATATTTGCTATTACAACCAAGGTATGTCATCGTCAAAGTGTCGTCAAAGTGACAGTTGGTAAGAGGCCGGTAGATATCGCTAACTATTTACGCCTACCTAACCCAGAACGTTACACAGGTCACACTTTCAGACATACGTCGGCAATATTTCTAGCAGATTCAGGCGAAGGGATCATCTTGGAGGCTGGAAGTCCATTGCTGTTGCTGAAGGTTACTTAGAGGACTCCGAAGAACAGGAGAAAACCATCTCAAATGAAATTATTTCATGTACTAGCAACCGATGCCGTCTCCGTCGTCGTCATCTTCATACACTTTGCAATCTACAATTCTGAAGAGCCAGTTACCACCAACTAACTCCGCTATTCTAACTCATGTGTATCATAAAAATTAGTAGATTTTTATTTAAAGTTGTGTATGTGGAGATGAAATATATATATATATATATATAATTATGTGAGGAAATATATAACTTCCAACCGAAGTTAGTTACAACCTATCAATTAAAACGAGATAAATGGTATTCTTTGAATTTTTCAGCAAAATATATTTGATAAAACCAATATTCAAAATTAGACAACTATGTCATTAAAAAATATGTCACATCAACATTCTTTTTTGTGGATCACATATATGGTGATTCTGTACATTCTCCATATATAGGGTGATTCTCAACATTCTCCCAACCACGAAAGGTATATCGGTGATATCAAAAATAAATAAATCACAAGTTCAGTCTAGAAACGGGAACTATTCTTCTTCCATATCTAGTTGTCCGTATTTCATTTTCATTTGAAACAATACTCGTTTCTTTCCTCTCTTCATGTGGTTTGGAGTCATTTGTATTCTTCAAAAGATTTCTTTCTGAAATATCCATTTCTAAAGGGTACAACCTTTGGAGTGGACGTAAGATGACACCCGTAGAACATCCCAATCGTACTAGCCGTATTTTTCCATCTTTACCAAAAATCAATTCCTCCACTCTGGCTAGTGACCAATGTATGCGTTTAGAAGTATCATTTCCGATAAAAACTACTTCTCCGACTTTAGGATCACGATTACTATTTTTCTTTTTTCGAATCATCAACTGTCCTAGGTACTCTTTTCGGAATCGTTTTATCAAATCTTCTTTCAACTTTTGCTTATATCTAATTCTTCTTCGTAGTGCTCTGGCATCTATAGCATATATATCAGGAACACCTGATCCTGTCACATCTCTCAAGAACATAGAAGGATTCAAAGTGACTAGGTCTGATTCATCTTCCGAAATATAAGTTAAGGGTCTAGAGTTAACGATAGCTTCACAGTCACATAAAATGGTGGAGAGTTCTTCGAATGTCAAACTTGCTTTTCCCAACACCTTTTTCAGTAGTTGTTTGATTAATCGGATCAGGCGCTCCCACCATCCACCCCACCATGCTGCAGAAGGAAGGTTGAACTTCCATGTGATCCTATCAGTTGAATGTTGATCAGATATTTCCATCCAATTCAATGAAGAAAATGCATTTTCAGCGCCTACAAAAGTACGACCATTATCTGAGTACACTGTAGAAGGTCGACCTCGACGCGCAACGAATCTCCTGAATGCTTGCAAGAAAGCATCTGTTAATAGAGAGGACACCAACTCTAAGTGCACTGCTTTATAGATGGCACATGTAAAAATACATACCCATACTTTTTCTTTGTTTCTTAAATATAAATGACCAAAGAAATCGATACCCGTTATTTCAAAAACATTTCCGTCTCAAACTCGATCTCTGGGCAGTGCTACATGGGTAGTTTCAAAATTCTTTGCTTGGAATCTTTGACAAATGGTGCACTTGGATATGACTGCTTTGATTGATTTCCTCCCACCTATGATCCAGTAATTTTCTCTGAGAATGGAGATGAGACCCTGTACTCCAACATGACATGATTGTATAAGTGTATCGAAAATTAATCGAGTAACTACTGGATGTTTGTTTGGTAATAAAATAGGATAACGAAATTCCTCTAAATCATCTCTTTCTGTTATTTTTGTTTTCAATCTCAGCAGTCCATCATTGTCTTGATAATATACAAAAGAAGAAATTTTATCTTCTGCTCCAGTAAAACTTTCAAGTTGTACACATCTCAAGAGAGTTTTCTCACCTTCTTCTTTTTCTTCCGCAGTCAATTTTCCTTCCCTTCGGTTCATAGAATGCCTTGAGTTGAAAATGAACCTTTTCACCCAAGTTGTGGTATTGACGATACTCTTATAACGGGAAAAATATCGATAAAGTGAGGAGAAATCAGGTTTATTCTTACAGAAAAGGGAAGTTACACCTTTTCTTTTCTCTTCAGTCACCTTGTCTTCGTTAACATCAAATTTTTGGACAGGCCATTCGTTTTCATGCTTGCGTAACCAAGAAGGTCCCTCCCACCACCTTGATTGGAGTAACTGTGTTGCCGTACATCCTCTTGATGGCAAATCTGCTGGATTCAAAATACCAGGAACGTGAAACCAACAATTTTCTTCCGTCAAGTGTCTCATTTCCTGGACTCTGTTCCAAACAAATGGTTTCCAAACGTCTTTCCTTTTGATCCAAGATAGAACAGTGGAGGAATCAGTCCAAAAAAAGGTCGATATATCTTTGTTTTTGAAACCTTCTAGTACAGAAACATATAATCTTGCACTTATTGTTGCAGCTAACAATTCAAGGCGGGGTATCGAAATTTTTTTTATGGGAGAAACTCTCGATTTATCTTGAACTAACTGAAGAGTTATATCACTTGGAGACTCAGTTCTCAGGAAAATCGTCGAAGCATATGCATACTGGCTCGCATCACTGAATATATGTAAACTCAATCGTATGGGATAATCGGAATCGTGCATCAACCATCTCGGGATTTTCAGACACGTCAGTGAGTTCAATTCTCTGAGCCACCTGTGGAATTCATTCTGCATATCCCTTGTAACTTCTGAGTTCCATCCCAAATTCATCGCCCACGATTTCTGAAGTATTAGCTTTGGACATATAAGAACCGGTGCAGAAAAACCTATTGGATGAAATATTCGATTCACAGCGGAGAGAATTATCCTCTTCGTGATTTTTTCTAGATTAAGATCTTCGAAACCATCGAAGGATAAGTGCCACATATCTGTCCGCTTTTCCCAAATCAATCCCAATACAGGAGATTTCAGTTGTCGAGAGTTATCAGGATAATCATACATAGTATATTCCCATCCTCGGAGATTGAACTTCGCATCAGCCATTACTTCCTGTGATTCTCTGATAAACCGGTGTAGTTCCTCCTCATTATTAACACTCGTAATACAATTATCCACATAAAAACTTTCCATTAATTGTCTTATAGTGCTTTCAGAGAATCTATTAGATTTACTCGCAATAGCTTCTTGTAGATGATAATTGATCACTGCTCCTAACAAGAAGGGACTACATGTGATACCAGAAACTACCCTGGTATGTCGATAAAATGTAAGTTTCTTTTGTTCATCATACCAAAGGAATCGCACAAAATCTCGTTCACTTTTATTGAGGATGATTTGTAGAAATGCCTTCTGTATGTCTGAAATGACGCCGATTTTAGACAAACGAAATCTCAAAAAAGCTGCAGGTATCAAACTAATCAAATTCAAACACTTTTCCAAACATTGATTCAAAGGAGGAGAATCTTTCATTTTAGCAAAAGCATCGAAGACAGGTCGAAGTTTTGTTGTACTGCTACTTAGTTTTACTACATGTCTATGAGGGAGATAATAACCTTTCAAATCAATTTCTTCATCAGCTATTCTTTCTATGATTCCATCGGATAACCATTCTTGCAAAACATTATTATACTCTTGATAGTATCCGTCTTTGTTCAGTTTTGTCACCAGGGAATCTAACCTAGTTTTTGCCAAATGGAAATTACTAGAGGGTGTCCTTCAATCCAAGGCATATTAACCTCGTATCTTTCGTCACTATTTGTATGAACTGTAGCTAGAAAATATTCCATAATCGCTTCTTCATGTTCTTTTGTGGATGTTTGTTCTTCTACGTCCGTTATACCCAACACATCTAAATTCCACAAATCGCTTATATTCAAATTTTTACTGAATAGAGTGGTTCTGAGCATGGAATATGACTTTTTAGAAGACTTTTTCGTTTTTCCCATTAAGCTCCATCCAAGAGAAGTTTTTATGGCCACTAGACCACACTTCAGAACATAACGAACATCAGAAAGTAATTTTCCGGCTACATCAGCTCCTATGAGTATATCTATTGGGCCTTGTTTCCTATCGGTGATCTGAATACCCAATTCGATAAGTTCTTCCATCCATGGACCCTCATGTATGGACATAACATCAGTACAGATCATAGGTTGATCAGAACTTCCAGACTGCATGAGTATTTTTTATCTAAACTCTGCAAATTCACCCAATAACAATTATGACTCATTGCTTCAGATTTGTATCCTCCAAACAACGCATGAATCATATCTTCAGATCTGATAGGTTTGAACTTCATGCATTGCTGTGAATCTATTTATATATGATCTTTCGGAACCAGTATCGATAATCGCTCGAACGTTCTTCACTTTGTCTTCTCCTTGCAACTGTACCACCAGAGTTTGCAGAAATACTTCAGTGTGAATATGATTCGAAAAATTCTCTGTAGGTCTTATGATTTCGTCAATTGTAGATTTTGAAGTATCGGTTTTAGGACACATTAAGGTGACATGTTTTTCTCCACACTTTTTACATATCAACTGAACAGCAGATCTGCATTTACGGGCTATGTGTCCGAATTTAAGACATAAATGACAACATCCTTTCTGAGATAGGATTTTCTTACGTTCTTCGAAACTCATGCCTGTAGATTCATTACAATCTACACTTAGGTGATTTTTTTACAGAACATACACTTAGGTACATGAGTACTCACTAATCCGGATGCTGTTGGAATTGTTGTCGAATCTTCTTGTCTGTTAACTTTTGGTTGATCGAAACTCGAAGTAGCAAGCCTTATCCTTTCTTCGTTCTCTACTTCATTACGAAGAAACATCATCAAATTGTCAAGACGTACTTTCAAGGGGTCCATAGTAGAAAAATGTGTACTTCTTTCCCTTGGTTCCCACGATGTTCTCTGAACATTACAGGATATCCCTTTTCGTGGGAACCGGAACATATAAAAAAAAAAAAAATTCCTCAGGAAGACATGATTCGATCAGAGGATATAACATTGCAGCACATTTATCATATGTGACTCCCAGAGTTTCGAGTGCGCGCAGTTGGGTTTCCAATTTGTTATAAAGAAAGTGAAGTTTCGATTTCCCGTGGAATTTATTCAATATTAGTTTGAGGAGTTCTCTGACATATACTTCCACCAACAAGTCATCTCGTCCAAATCTTGTTTTCAAACTCTCGATTGCTTTAGGGTAATTATCACCCGAAGGAGGATAACTATCAATGACCTGTCGTGCTCTAGATTTGGGAATAGTCGCTTGTAGAAGATATTGAAATTTATCTTCATTCGTTAATTGTTTATGTTCATGGATACGTTTGAACTGAGCCCAAAAATTCAACTAATCTTGGATATCTCCTCCAAACTTATGAAGTTCGATTGTCGGAATTTTGATTTTTCGTGAATCTGAACCGAACTTATCTTTGGATTGATCAGTAATCAGTTCAGATGAAGTAGCACTAAATGGCTGCTGTACTCTGAGTTTAAAGTTGTTGAAACACATAACATATTGGTCAGCTTTCTCCATTTCTTTATCGATATCAATATCACCAGAATCAGCATCAAGTATGGCATCTATGAATTTCTTATCCAGTTCTACAAGTATGTCGATTTTCTGTTGAAGGATATGTAGTTTCGCTTGGATAGCAATCGAATCAGGTTGTGCAGATTGCAATTCATCGATAGCTGCATCGTGGATTCTTGTGAAAGAGGTCCTATGAACATCTAGTGTTTTTATCAATCTGTCCATCTATCTTCTCGTCCTGTCACGGTCGCCAAATTATGTGAGGAAATATATAACTTCTACCCGAAGTTAGTTACAACCTATCAATTAAAACGAGATAAATGGTATTCTTTATATTTTTCAGCAAAATATATTTGATAAAACCAATATTCAAAATTAGACAACTATGTCATTAAAAAATATGTGACATCAACATTCTTTTTTGTGGATCACATATATGGTGATTCTGTACATTCTCCATATATAGGGTGATTCTCAACATTATATATATATATATATATATATATATATATATATATATATATATTTATATATTTTTTTTAATATGCTTTTTAAATTTGTATGCGGTCGTAGAAAAAATAATGTTTCCAACTCATGCGTAAAGTGTCTTTCTACTCTTGACTGCAGTCGCGTGTGCGGGAAAATATCACTTTTCGCACTTGTTAGGAATTAGTTATTCATGTAACAAGTGTGTAAAGTGGTACTTTTTTCACGAGTAGGAAATATTGACAATTCCTCCGAGTAAAAAAAACACATTACTCACGTGTTGCATACAATATTTTTTCTTCAACTGTCAAAAATGGAGAACAACCAATTTTTATACTGTTTATTGTCTACATAACTTTTCACAGGGTTTATTTTGCAAAAGTTATATTGAAAGTTCAATTGATTGCATGATTGTCTATTGGAATTATTGACCCAGGAGAATCATCAACTGTGTTTGCTGATGAGTCAGGAGTATTTAATGAAATCGTTTCATTTGCAATCGGTTAATTTACGGTTATAGTATTTTCAATTTGAATGAATCGCTCCAATAGTTCCTAAAAGGGGTAAATGTTATTGCCGCGGGCCGCCTTGATTTTTGTTCGCTTGCTGTCTCGCTGAATTCGAGTCCCGCGAGAACGTCAGTATTTTTCATCGCCTAGCAACAACCATTCAAAAAGGTCCAATTTTTTTCACTTTCTCATCGCCTAGCAACAACCTTCAAAAAAGTGCACTTTTTGCACATTTTTCCGTAAAACAATGAAACAATATTTTTATATTGAAAAATTACACACTTCAGGCACGCAAACTACAAAAAAAAGTTCACTTGTTTTGACAGAAAAATAACTATTCTGATACTGAAAGTGCCTCTCTTTTGGTAACAAACCCATTTCTCGTTGAATTTGTCTTCCTTTTTGCCATATAAAATACAGACAATTTTTTGTTGGAGTTACAGCCCCAAAGTTGCCCTGTATGTTCGTGAGAATGCCGTGGTAGCCATACATCTTCGGGAAAAGTTGAGCTATGTGTGAATTTTTCAAAGGAACATCGTACTTCGCACTCCATAATATTCATGGATTGGCGAAATATGAAGTATATGATATATATGTTCGGGATAGAATATTAGGGCTGGGTTTGGAGGTTGTAATGGTTGAGAAAAACCTCCTTAGGCAGTAAACTCAAAATTTTTGCAAAAGTACCGCTGGCTCGGAAATCGAAATGGAATTTGTTTTGCTCATTTCATTCATAGTTGTGAATGAAAAAATAAAATAAAAAATAAAGGAAAAATTATATATTGGGCTATCAGAAACAGTTACAAGATACTGAGAAATGAGTATGACCTATTTCACAGCACCCATAGTCGATGCGGTGGTATGTCGTTGGGTCATGGGGATAACATCTACCACCTATTGAGTCACTCATACAACAGGCAGAACTTACCTCTGGGTTTCTCTAAGTCCAATATGAAATATTCTCATTGCCTCCTCTCGATTTGATATGAGGAATCCAATAACCTTTCTTCAAGTTTTTGATGACGACTTCAACACTTTGATGGTTATTCAGTTCATGTTGGTGTCTTTACTCATGGGAACCATTCTTATTTTTTTCACTGACCCAACTGTCGATTCGAAGTAATTCATCAGAGTTGAGATATATCGTTAAACTACGAAGTTGGCTATTCTTATTAGGTTTGAATTTCCAATATCAATTGGAATAAGATATTCAGTTGGAATCACTTCGTAATCTCTTGATATCTCAAATAAGATAGAAATATTTGGGTACTTTCCTAGTAATCTTGAGGTTTTCTATTCGAATCCAACAATTTCACTCAACAGTCACCTCATTCATGGCGTAGTCCCTGATATGTTCAATTTTCATTTTCAGAGGTTTTGAACCATTCGCTTTCACTGTTGTAGGGGAACTTCGGACCACTGAACTATTTGCATTCGGAACCCAACTCTCCATTTGATTTACAGCACATCATAAAAGCATTATCCGCTCCATCATAAGATTTTTATCATGAGCAAACGTTATTTGTAATTGTGGATCCATCATGAGTGTCAAATTTCTCAAAATATTCTCCTTGTTAAAATTACTAGCACATACATATTTATCTATCATCACTTATTGAAAGGATTTTCCAGTGTATTGCATATTCATAATTAACAATCAGCTTATATTCCATAATAAATATGGACAATGATGATAAACAATGGAATACTGATTGTCAATGAGGTAGCACATCGAATGCAGTTATCACCAAAATATATATATATATATATATATATATATATATATATATATATATATATATATATATATATATATATTAATTTATTCACTGCAATAATTAAATAAATGATGAGTACATGATATATATATATATCTCTTATTAAGAGAATAACCTAAAAACAAATTTTTAAATAATAAATTAAAAAAAAACATTAAAACTATTGCAAGCCTTTACACTAGAACTAAACGATATATGAGAAATCAAATGTCATATATAGTATTCCTTGCCTAAATTGTGATAAAATTTATATCGGGCAGACGGGTAGGAATTTAACAGGTCGCATAGCATCTCATAAGAGTGCAAAATAAAAAAAAACAGCTGTGCATTAGCTGAACATAATATTAATTCTAATCATTTTAGTAATTTTAACAACCCTTCCATTTTAGCAGTAGAGAATAACTATCATAAAAGGAATTTCCTAGAAATGGTTTTCATAAAAAATGAACCAAACAGCATGAATAAACGTTCTGATATTTCCAACCTTAGTGTCATTTACAATTACTTGTTGAAACTTGATTCCAATTTAATATAAAAATTGCTTAGTATTTTTTGATTGTTTCTCTCATTTAACAAAAATTTTTTTTTTGTGTCATATAGATTGGTACTATTCCTTCTGTTTTGTGGACAAAGCACATGGTTCTCCCTTGACTGTTTCATGTTTGGACAGATGACATTTGACACTTGACATTTCATGTCATTTATTACTTGTCAGCTACCATTTTCCTTTTTCAGTCACGCTTCAACCATGTGGTAATTATTGTGCCGTTTCAAATTTTAAAGTGTTAATTTAATTATCTTAAACAATATGGGCGAGTGCCATTGTTTAGTTTTTATATATTACCAGTAGTGGGTCATAGTGATATGATTTTGAAAAGTCCTCAAACACGAAATGGTGTTTAGTTCGCTGTCTTCACTTAACCTCACCTTAGTAAGTTCTATAGATTTGTTTAAAATCGTATTTCACAATTGTGTTTTCTTTTTTCTCCACAGCTTGTCTTGATAATGAAAATAAACATTTTCGAAAGCTTGACTAAATAAGAAAGAGTTTTACTTTTTCTCATAGGCCATTATTTTGACTGCAACCTCAAGGAATATCCTTTCTACAAAGTTTATTTCAAATTCATAGTTTTTTTCAACTAGTCCAGTCACGAGACTACCCTTTCTTCAACACTATATATATATATATATATATATAGAATGAGTATCTATATTGTTATGATAGGTTCTTTGATATATTTATTTTCAATTGCTCCATGTTGGGCGCCAATTGTTGTGATAGGTTCTTTATTATATTTATATTATAGTAGATTTGTTGCATTGATTTCCCTATCTTTTTAATAATTTTGAAAAATGAATACCTATCATAACAGAAATGAAACTCCGGCTATGTTGTCTTACCCTTTTTCAACACTCTTTTTACCTTATCCAGTCGGTACGCCTATGAAGAAGGAGTCATCTCTTTTATCAGCAGCAGATTCAGTAGTGCAAACTTGGCGCAATGCTTGATGTCAAATATGCTGTTTTGTGGGGAAAAATATGGTTAGGTGCTCAATAGATAAAACACAGATTGCAGAAAAATCGTCAAATAATTGTTTTTATTGACATCAATCCTTAAAAGTGACCTACTCTCCGAAATCTAACTCATCTAACTAAAAACAGCAATATGAAATGGTGAAAACTTGTTTATGTGTGATCAATACTAGTTAAATAAACGGTTGAGTGTTATTCAAAAAGTCTGTGAGCATCAAAAATCATTAAATGTTCGAAAGAAAGGACACAAGTGATCAGATAACCAATATCAGTTTTTGGACCTGATACGTTGCACTGTATTTAGTTCAGCTTTTGAAATACCTTGCAATTCTTTCTTTGTGGTGTTCTCCTGCCTCTTGGAAGTGTTCGTGCTTACTGGAACATACAACTCCACTGCATAAAGCCCCATTTTGTTCCTGGGAATGGCATGGACTGGATTTTTGTTATTTTAATGAGGTACGTGGTTTCTTCTAGTTTGCTTATCTTTCCATTTGTATCTGAATCAGTTATATAGCGGTTTCAGATAGTTCTGCTTGTTTTTGTCTTGATGTTTGTTATATTTTTCTCTCTAAATTTGGTATCTGGTTTCGTTTTCTGCATCTCAATTCTCTTCTCACCAAGCTTGTTATATTTCCTCTTAGCAACACACACATTTTGTTTATTTTCACAAATTTTAAAATTTATTCCCACTTTCTATATCACTGTTTGTTATTCTAACTTATTCTAATGATTTTATTTACAATATATTATTCTAGATCTCATATTATATGTACAAATTTGGTTAAAATTCATATTTGACATTTTTCTGTGTTCATAATTTTAATATTTCATTGTTTGCCTCGCATTGTTTTTGACATCTCGCTGTTGGGTTTCCTCCTGATACGATTTACCATACAGGATGTACCAACTTGTATACCATTTCATCTACTTGGGATACAATGTTTCTTCATGAATTTAAATTTCCATATTATTTTTATTGTGTATTCAAAATGAATGTATTGTTGGTCACATACTTATGACAATAGAGATACTTCAGTACTGACCTTTTGGTACATATGCGTTGACTAGAGCATGGTATAAGATTCTAGAATAGTAAAAAGAATGGAAAAATTGTAAAACAAACATAGCATGAACCACGATAACTTAAATACATAATAATAATAATTAATGATCATTTTCATTATTTTATAAACGTTGCCTAACATAACAATAAATATATATATATATATATATATATATATATATATATATTCATATATATATATATACCTATATATATATATATGTATATATGACTAGTTAGGATTTAAACTCGTTAATAGTGGGGAATGCAGCAATGTCAAAAAGAAAACTTTTATAAGTTTTGTCCAAGCTTTCGGAAATAATTTTATTCCATCATCAGGGAACTACAATTGGAAATTTACATCATATGAGAGATTATCATTCAGTGATGTATTGATACTCACAACTTAGGTGAGATTGTTTGACTCGGTGTTAAGTAAAACTTTGACATTATGGTAATACATAAAGAAAATGATAGTACGGAAGTTACGTGATTACTGGCAGAATAGGGGTTGCATTAGATTCATTCACATTAATGGGTGGATTGCTAATATCATTTATAGTGTTCAGTGATTCTGAAGGGTATGGTGGGTTGTACAAAATACTGCTAACTGAGCTTGGCGGGTATGAATTGTTTACAAAAAGATTGAGAAGGAAGTACAAGTTTTTGTATGGAAAGTATTATCCGAGATAATCTAGTTTAAATATATATATATATATATATATATATATATATATATATGTATATAAAACAAGTATGTTTCAATCAAAGGAATCTCGGAATCAATTTTTTGACTGATTTTGACAATATAGTCTCATAATATATCAAATTCCATCCAAAAACATAATTATTTTATTGATCTTGCAAATAAGAAAATACCCGAAGCGTTCCCACATTCTACAGTCTGTCACATGACGTGCCATTCTGACTGGTGATTGGCTAAACCAGATCTTGAATTTTATGAATGAAACGTGAATGACAGGCTGATTGTCAATTTTCAAGGATTCCAACACAATTTTACTATTTCATTCATGAATAGGCAAGTGATTTTTCCTATCCTCTACTCTTTGGCCGTGGTACGTTAATGTTCTGAAACTGGATACTTTGTTCGATTGGGTACTCACCCTAGTTACATATATTTTTTGGGAGCTGAAGACTTTTCATCCTAGCGATTGACCAACTTATTGTCTGTCAAAGTTTTCTTGATTGAATAATTTTATTTTTTGCCATTGTTATTTTTCTAGTTGTGTCATTAGAAAAGATGAAGTGAGTGTCGAACTCTCGAAATGGAAAGCCCTCCAACAGTATACATAGCAACACTGTCACCTCAAAATAATGCAATTTAATGCCGTTTACTCTATTAATTATTGTGTTTTTACCATGGAGTTTACATGTACCGACATATTCACACAGCCAAGCTACATTTCAACTGCTCAAATGTGAAAATTATTATTTTATCAGTTGAATCCCAATTTCATAAAAACATCGGAAAATTTATTGGAGGGTTGTTAACATATGTCCGGAAACAAGAACAGACATAATTCCAAAATAATTAATTATAATTGTGGTATCGTTTCATATTTGGACGCACGCAAAAACATTATGTCCACCATAAATCACAACAATACTAAATCAATTTCGAGCACTCATTGTCGAAGCATCATAAATTATTAGTGGTAAAACAATTGCAAAAGATTACCATAATATGATTTTATGAATTTGGAATTGCATCGAAACAATGAACCCGGTAAAATTCATCGACGAATTGAATTCCTATTTTGAAATGGGTCTTTATTTCAGTCAAAGTGTTCAAATACCTAGTGTGATGTTGAAACGCAGTTTCCACATGTACGATTATTATTTCAATCCTATTTTTCGGAAGGGTGTATTCAAGGGATACATAAGTTTTACATAATTTAAATTTCGTTATCATTAGACTAACGGTAAAGCGGTGACTGTGGGATATCCTTCGTAATCGGATATACAAAACATTATTTAAAAAAACCGACTTCAAAAAAGTTCTAAAAGAACAAAATATTGATTCACCCACTCAGATTCTTGAATATTACCTGTAGGAGGATCACTATGCATAAAGTTGCATTCAAATTGGTTCGATAATTACATTCGAACATACAAACATACTGGTCGAATCTTTCTTTTTGAAAATGAATAAAAATACCATGAGAAAAAAAATTACTACCCAGGAGAGTTTAAGAAAAAAAAACATTTTTCTAAAATAAGTCTTGAAACACGCAATATTGTATAAAATTGAGTTTTTTCGGAAACACGTACAATTTTCTTCTTCCGGTTCAACTAGAGTTGATTACTACTTCTTTGCAGGTCAATTCAAAATTCTCAGAAAGATTCTTCTGAAAATGGTCGTATAATGGAACATGAGTATTTGTGTGACAGTCTTCATTAGGGGCTGACATGAATTATTGAATTCAGAGTGAAGCATCCTTCAGATGAATCAATTTTTATTCTCGACAGTGAGGCAGTATTTTTGTACGGCTTGTAAACGATTTCTAAATAAAAAATAAGTGATCAATAATCAGTTATCAGTTATAAGTAATCAGTAATCAACGATCAGTGATAAGCTATCTGTAATCAGTAATCATGATCAGTGATCAGTAATTAGTAATCAGTAGTCTTAATCAGTAATTATTGATATAATAAATTATCAGCGATTAGTAATCAGCTATCAATGATCAGTAATCAGTGGTCAGTAATCAGTAGTCAGTAATCAGTAGTCAGTAATAAGTTATCAGTAATCCGTAGTAAGTAATTAGTGATTAGTTATTAGTGATCAGTAATCAGTGACCACCGATCAATGATCAGCACAAACTTTTTACGAAACATGTATTCGATCTTGACACATTGAAAATGGAACATCCATAATATCCAACCAATCCGATAATCAACGCATATATAAAAGTATTGAGAAATTTTTGGTTATCGTCATATTCCAGAATTGTGCTGAACTTATAGAGTTCAACTTCAGGTGGAGAGTTTTCTGTTGCAGGCATGGTTGGTTATGTTAATAGTGACACTGGTTATCCAGAAACTGAAAAGATTATCGATTTCAGAAAGTTTGTTGGTACTTGGATCAATTTGTTGAAGAAAAACTATTATTTTCCTGCTTTGATAATGATTTTATCAAAATTAGAAACGTCGCGTCGGCAATGTTTTTGTTCAATAAGTTGATCCAAGTCCCGACAAACTTTTCGGAATCAATATGGATACTGGATCATAATTCTAACTGAAAATAGAAGGATTATGATTTCAATATTAGAAATGAATGAGCTTACTCTTATAGTTGCTTACTAAAGAATGCCCATGCATAGGATGCAATCCGACTTCACAAGCGTTGCTCCAAAGGAAGTTGGCGTTCACGTGTTTTTCTTTCGTTGAAAAGACCGGCCTTCCGTGGTCCTTTGAAGATCACTTATCTTTTTTCTCTAATTATATTGTGTCTCACTTCTCATGGAAACACACCCGTATGTTCCGTAATTATTGGCGTAGAATTCTGTAATTTATACGATCGGTAGATATACTGGAAGAGAGTCTAAATTTTATCATGGGGTTGACCTGAGTGACATACACAGCGCGCCAGCGATGGATAAACCTATTTTTGCGAAAAATAATACTAGGGGAAAAGATAGGCTCGAAATCCTTACGAATTCGTTATCAACTTCAGTACCAATGCATATTTTCGATAGAAAATTTTCAGTTCTGAAAAATCCGAATTTGTCCCACTTCTCATGGAAACACCCCCGTATCTTCCGTAATGATTGGAGTAGAATTCTGATATTTCCACGATCCTTAGGTAAACCGGAGATGATGCTGAACATTTTTTGGGGTTGACCTGAGTCATATATAATGCGCGCCAGGGGCGATTGAAATGCTGATTTCGATTGAAATGCTGATTTTTGGGAAAATTAATATTAGGAGGCGGGATAAGCGGGATTTTTCTGATTCAAAATTGAGACATCAAATTTATATCCAATAGTTCAGAAAAATTCGAATTTTGCCACTTATCATCGAAACACCTCCGTATCTATCGTAATTAGTGGAGTAGAGCTCTGAAATTTCCACGATAGATAGATATTCAGGGGATGAGTCTTAATAATATCAGAAGTCAAATTTGCTGAGCTTCCAAAAAATGTGGATTTGCTAAAGGAAGTATTGAACTTTATTTCCGAAAATATCACAAAATCGAAAAAAGTGTTCAAAATGTAAAAACATGTAGCATATCTCAAAAAAATTCTATCTTTTTCTGTTCATTGAAGACACAACGGCTAGAGAAACTCAATATAGAAATATTTCTCAATAATATGTACTGCATTATCAGTGATAATTATCACCCGATATCACGTTCTACAGTTATAAACTCTGCAATAAACGTTATAACCATCGCCCATGGCACGCAGTGTATGTCGCACAGAAGAGATTCAAACTCAAACTCGGTATATCTAATGATCGTGAAAATTACAGAATTCTACTGCAATAATTACGGAAGATACGGGGACGTGCGTTTCCATGAAATGTGAGACAAATTCGGATTTTTCAGAACTGAAAAATTTTCAGCGAAAATATGCATTGGTACTGAAGTTGATGTCTTGATCACGAATCCGTAAGAATTTTTGAGACTATCTTGCCCCCTAATATTATTTTTCGCAATATCCATCGCACCTGGCGCGCAGTGTATGTCACTCAGGTTCACCCCAGAAGAAATTGAGACTCATCCCTGGTATATTCAACAATCGTGAGAATTACAGAATTCTACTCCAATTTTTCGCAATAATCGGTATATCCATCGCCCCTGGCGCGCAGTATATGTCACTCAGGTTTACCCCTGAAGAGATTAAGACCCTTCTTCGGTTTATCCAACGATAATGTGGATAACATAATTCTACTCCAAAAATTATGGAAGAACTGACAATTTTTCAGCGAGAATATGCATTGGTACTGAAGTTGATCACAAATCCGTAAGAATTGTGAGACTATCTTGCCGCCTAATATTATTTTTTGCAATAATCGGTATATCCATAGCTTCTGGTACGCAGTATATGTCACTCAGGTCAACCATATGATAGAATTTAAACTCACCTCCAGTAACTATACCGATCGTGAAAATTACAGAATTCTACTCCAATAATTACGGAAGATAAGGGGATGTTTCCATGAGAAGTGAGACACACTGTATACTAGATTCCGTGCAAGTTATCTATTATTTTCAAGGACTGACAGCCACATCATTCTGCTGGGCTTTCATTGTATCATAGGATGATTTTACAGCGACTACGCCAATTGTTACAGCTCACTGTTTAAAAACAATTCAAATTTCAATTCAATAAGAAACATTAGGAGCTCATCTCAAACTTCATTTGAAAATATCAAAACTAAAATAAGTAAAGTACTGAATTGATACTAGTGCAGAGATTTGTCTCGCAGGGCTATTCATAAGCTGGGATGTTGATGCAGCAGACTCGTGAAATTGAATATTCTCTATTCAGTCCCATACCAGAAATGCATTGAATGCTGAACCATCGATTATAAAACAAACACAGAGCAAATATCGAAAAAGATAATACATTTATTTTCTATAACAAAAGGATTCAGGGTGGAAATTAATTGGGAAAGTATTGAGGCAAAATAAATACACGGGAAGAAGGAATTGAAATACCAAAAATAATTTCATTTCATAAATGAAACTTTGTAACATCTTGACATTTTATGGACTGGATCAAATCAATAATAACAATCTCATGCATCAGCTTTGTTTCTTTTTAAGTTCATCCAAAAAGTAATTGCGCATTCACAAAATTATCAGATTTGATGCTATATATGTTTTCCGTATCTTCTTCCGTTTCCGAGAGCTCAAATATTAATATTATTCCATTATATCAACGCTTCCACTTTCCATCAGTCCATCCATGGCATCTCAACAGCCAGAGTTACATGCTATTACTTACTATGATATGTAATCCGGATTTGATTGGTTAGTTGGAACAAATAGATTATTTTGATTGGCTTGACATATGAATCGAGAGTGAAAAAGGTAATTCTCATTTTAATGAATTGTCGTTTCCGTTGCATAACAGCTGAAAGCGTTGCTTTCGCCTCTAAAGAGAGGTGAATTCTTGAAATGAAAACTTCAAAGGTGTCGTGAGTTATTGCAACTTTACAGAAACTAATTGGATTGTGTTTTGTGTTAAATGCATTTCCATGCGAGTGTGAGATTTCACAAACGACTGCCTCATATAATTCCGCTATTATTTAACAATCCCTTTAGCGAACTTTCTTGTTGGATATTTGTGTTCATTATACTTCATTATACTGTGCCGTACTTCCATAGTCGTACGATTTTTTATTAATATAAAAGACACAACGGAAACTGGGACACAGTAGTAAACCTTTAATTTTTCATTGTACAGTGTGTGCAATATTGTTATTACAAAAATTCATGTTGACGTTTCTTTAAATATATATATATATATATATATAAATATATATATATATATATATATAATGTATATTGTAATGTAATGATGAATTGAATAATAATATATTGTTGTTATAGTAATGAAGATTGCTAATAATTTTCCGCTATTCTTTTTGAGCCAAATCGTTATGATATAGTTAAGTATTTTCGCCCTGTATAATATATTTTGCAATGATGTAATAATAATTGCTAGCTACGTCACTGTTCTCTCGTCACGTTGCTGCCAATTGTTATCATTTTCCTTACCACAGCTAAACTCAGTTGGTACGCCCCTTGTCTCAAATAGCCGGTTCAGGCAATTGAGCCACTAGCCACTGCTTGATATGTCAAATTTCTATTTATTCAATGGTCATAAGTATGATTGCTGATCATGTAGAAAACAAACGACAAAGTATCAAAAAGCAATTATTTCCTTTATTCAGGAAAACTTAATTTTACCTGGCCTACGAAAGATAACTTACTCTAAGGTGAATCTACAAATATTCATGGATAATCATGAGAAGAGTTCATTGGTAAAATATACACAACCTCACTTTTACCTTAAAAGTTAAAATTTCTTTGATAGTTCGAAATCAATTGAAATAAAGTTCTTCCGATGGAATATGCGTTATTAGTGAAATTGTTCAGTTCGGAATGTGCACTATGGAAGGTTTATACCAGTCTGGAACTGTCGCTGTTCAATACACACCAGGATTTGGATTCCCTTTCACTCCAATGCTATCAGGAACTCCAATACCAAATAGAAGGACCATACAAATTCAGCAATCAGCTTTGGATACTTGTATATGGTGTACAAATAAGGTAATGTTGGTTTTCCTCTTATAATGTGGAATTATTCAATTTTTCTTTTTCTCAAATATAACGTGGCATTCGTTTTAAATTTATTTTTAATCTGCTTGTGGCTTTGTTTTTTGTTAACTGGATACCATTTTTGTTCCTTTCCTCTGATTCGAATTTTTGAATTCGCGCACTATATTGTCACATTTTCACTGTTTATGGTTATGTGTCATAACTTATATATAAAACTATTTTTCCATTCTTATCAACTATGTACAAATTTCAATAATAATTGCCTCTGACACTTTCCCGCTCTTATTTTCTTACAATTTCAAATTCTACATATGACCATCTGTTCCCTGATTGGCTATTGTCATCAAGAAGTTTGCTGTTCTACCATTGGCTACTTTTAGTTAGCTACAATTTCATATACTGGAAAATTTTGTAAATCTAGACTTTTTGTTGCCTTTTGAAGAATTATGGGTTATAATCATTCTGACAGTGTATGAAATTGATTGTGTTATATAATTTGGACATTTTTTCTATTCATATCATACATAGGCTTATGAAGGATATAGAACTTCTAAAATTATGTAAAAACAATCTCTTGAAACTAATAGCTAATCAATAATTATTCTTTTTGTGGGTTTTTTCTTTTTAAAATATATATACATAACAACATTCCTAAATTTATATTCAATAATTTTCTACAAGTTAGAAAATTTTCAATATCAATTTCTTTATTTACAGTTATTGAATCTACTTTAACTAATAATATTTTTTAATTTTCAGGAAACTACCTTGCTGGATTTCCCACCAGTTCAAGAAAAACAAATTCTACAACAATAACTATTATTTACAACTACTAGTACTACGTTTTGTTGTTCCAGAAAAACTTGACTATGGACTTCTTTTCGGATCAAGAGAGAAAACTTTTCAAGATATTATCATATGACATTTTATATTTTATTATTATCTTACTTTCATTTTATATTTTATACTGATATTTTTTTCAATTATCGATTTTACAATTACTGGCACTCTTTCAATTATGCTGTTTTATTATTTTTCCTATCTCTTCCTTCAGTTGTTCTTTATATTCATATTGAATTGGATATTTTATTAATTTGAATCTCTCATTTATTTACTTTTATTTTGTGTCATACTCTTTCCTTTTTCATTATTCACACATAATTAACATATTATATTCATTATAATTCATTAATATACCTTCATATTATTTATCAATATACATTTATCATCATCTTTTTTTAATTTTTTTATATTTCCACTTTCATTTCTCACATACATTCATTTTATACACAAAATATTTTTATCTTCATTTCTTTTAATTTTTTTTTTTTTATCCATTTCTATTTTTTCCTTCTTTATAATCTATATTGTTTTTCCTTACTTCATCTAACTAACCTGTACCAATAATTTTATCAACTTTTCTGTTTTTCAGTATTTTTATAGTTATTCAATATTATTGTTTTCTTTCTTGAAATATTTATGCGTTGTTTTGTTTCCTCTAATATTTTCTCTCATTGATGTATTTTTTTCTTTACGTTTGTTTTTCATTTTATTTTCTTTTATTCAAATGTTTCTGGGTTCCTACCTATCTATCAAATTATTTTTTCAACTTTTTTTTTCCCCTAACTTACCTATCAAACCAATTTATTATTCCCAATTTTCATTTTTATTATTTGTCTCTCCTTCTATGGAATCTTGCTTGTTTTGTAACTTCAAGCTTATTTTTTATTTCAAAAATTTTCAATTGAAATTTTCTGTTAACATTATCAATTATTTTCATTTTCGTAAATTCAACTTTTTCTTGTTTTTTGAAGTTAAATTTATTTAAATTCTTTCCTATTTTTCTATTTAACATTTCACTATCCATTATTATTATTTTTTCATTATTTGTTTTTTAAAATTTTGCCCTGTAAGTATTGATTTCATTACTTTATTTTTTTATTTATTATTATTATTTTATCATTTTCGTTCCTTTTTTGCAATTCAAAATTCATCTTTGCCATTATTATGTCATATATTTTCATTATTTTCACTTTATTGTTTATTTTACCCTTTTGCAACAAAACTTTTTTTTTTTATCTGTTTCAAATGGTTTACATATTCCTTCTGTACTTTCTTTGAAATTTTCTTCCATTCTCGCTGAATTTTCATTGATACTTGCTGTATTTTCATTCCCTCTTTCTATTTTCTCTTCCATTCTTGCTATATTTTCATTGTAATCTTTCATTTCCTTTTTTATGAAATCTCTCATACTGTCTGTTATATTATCTGTGTTTTCTTTCAAACATTTTTCTATGAAATCAATAAATCTTTGAAACATACCGTCCCTTTCTATCCATTTACCTTTTATTTCACTCCCTCTCATACTGCTACTCTCTCCTTGTTCCTGATCACCCCTCTCTCTACCTTCTGCACTTTCTTCCAAACCAACTTTCTTACCATCTCTCAAATCCATTTTTTATTCACCAATATCTAGCCTTACACGTTATAATGCCAATTGCCAATGTCACCCAGTGTTATTAAGAAATAATATTTTTCCTTTACTTGCCCTTACTTTGCCTTGAAATGATATATTGCCCTTACTTTGCCACTACGTTGCGATAACAGCATATTTCCTTTATTTGCCTTGAAACGATATATTGCCCTTACTTGCCACTACGTTGCGATAAATATTAAGAAATAATATATTTCCCTTACTTGCCTTTTTCGCCTTTTCCGCCCCACGTTTTGTGCGCCACTTGTTATGGAATGTTGATTTTGTATAAAATGAATTTTATAATTGAATTTTGTTATTATTATTAATATTAATATATTTTTGCACCGCGTAGGGCGCCATTTCATTATGGAATGATAATTTTGTAAATATAAATTGTTGTTATAAAATGAAGATTGCTAATAATATTCCGCTATTCTTTTTGAGCCAAATTGTTATGATATAGATAAGTATTTTCGCCCTGTATAATATATTTTGCAATGATGTAATAATAATTGCTAGCTACGTCACTGTTCTCTCGTCACGTTGCTGCCAATTGTTATCATTTTCCTTACCACAGCTAAACTCAGTTGGTACGCCCCTTGTCTCAGATAGCCGGTTCAGGCAATTGAGCCACTAGCCACTGCTTGATATGTCAAATTTCTATTTATTCAATGGTCATAAGTATGATTGCTGATCATGTAGAAAACAAACGACAAAGTATCAAAAAGCAATTATTTCCTTTATTCAGGAAAACTTAATTTTACCTGGCCTACGAAAGATAACTTACTCTAAGGTGAATCTACAAATATTCATGGATAATCATGAGAAGAGTTCATGGGTAAAATATACACAACCTCACTTTTACCTTGAAAGTGAAAATTTCTTTGATGGTTCGAAATCAATTGAAATAAAGTTCTTCCGATGGAATATGCGTTATAAGTGAAATTGTTCAGTTCGGAATGTGCACAATGGAAGGTTTATACCTGTCTGGAACTATCGCTGTTCAATACACACCAGGATTTGGATTCCCTTTCACTCCAATGCTATCAGGAACTCCAATACCAAATAGAAGGACCATACAAATTCAGCAATCAGCTTTGGATACTTGTATATGGTGTACAAATAAGGTAATGTTGGTTTTCCTCTTATAATGTGGAATTATTCAATTTTTCTTTCTCCCAAAATATAACGTGGCATTCGTTTTAAATTAATTTTCCATCTCCTTGTGGCTTTGTTTTTTGTTACCTGGATACCATTTTTGTTCCTTCCCTCTTTAATTTTTAATTGCTTGTCACATTTTCACTGTTTATGGTTAGTCCATAATTAAATAAAACTATTTTTCCATTCTTATTAACTATGTACAAATTTCAATAATAATTGCCTCTGACACTTTCCCGCTCTTATTCTCTTACAATTTCAAATTCTACATGTGACCATCTGTTCCCTGATTGGCTATTGTCATCAAGAAGTTTGCTGTTCTTTTAGTTAGCTACAATTTATTTAAATTTATAAATTTGTAATTTTATTAAGGAAAATTTTGTAAATTTTTTTTTATGGTTTGACAGTTATGAAATTGATTGTGTTATATAATTTGGACATTTTTATCTATTCATATCATACATAGGCTTATAAAGGAAATAGAACTTCCAAAATTATGTAAAAACAATCTCTTGAAACTAATAGCTAATCAATAATTATTCTTTTTTGTGGGTTTTTCTTTTTAAAATATATACTGGTTTTTCATAACATAAAATATATATATATATATATATATGTATATATGTATATATATATATATATATATATATGTATATATGTATATATATATATATATACAGGCTGATTTAAGTAGGCCGTGAATTTGAATTTCTCGAAAGTAAGCTTCAGTCAGTAGGCATTAGGGGGAAAGTATCAAAATGGTTGATGTCCTATTTGGAGCATAGAAAAATATTTATCAGAATGAATGGCACCGAAACAGAAACATACGATGTGAATTTAGGAGTTCCGCAAGGATCAATTCTGGGGCCACTCCTGTTTCTCATATTCATTAATGACCTACCAAATTTCATGAAAACTGATTGCCTAGTGCTATATGCAGATGATTTTCATTAGCAGCAGATGGTGGTAATTCTCAAATATTACAAGAGAAATTGAATCATTTAGCAAACAAAATCACCGAATGGTAACAAAAAAATAGAATGATACTCAATGCTTCAAAAACCGTTCTTCTACACGTAAACTCAGAAAAAGAATTACGCGATCAAATTCATATAAATATAGGAACAGTTTCGTTACAACCAATTTCTTCTGCACGATTTCTTGGAACTTATCTGGATTCAGACATGTCCTTCAAAACCGCTATTGAGAATGTCAGCAAGAAAGTAAACTCAAGTTACTATGCTTTAGTCCAACTGAAAACGATATTCAATAAAGAACAACTCCTCAATGTTTATTATGCGCTCGTATACTCTCGAATTAGCTATGACATTATTGTATGGGGAAATACATCAATGGCTCGCAGACTACTGATCTCACAAAAACGTATTATCAGACTTATATTTGGTATCAAACGAACAGACTCATGTGAACCATATTTTAGAGATAATGACATCTTAACAGTTTCCAGTATATATATTTACAAATGTATTTTGCTTGTCAGTAAAAATATAGATTCACTAACACATAATCATGATAGTCATAATTATAAAACTAGGCATGGCAATTTTCTACAAATTCCTCACCACAGAACTTCCTTATATGAAAAGAGTCCTCAATACAGTGGTATAAAGTTTTTCAATATACTCCCGGAATCAATAAAAAGTGAAAGAAATAAATACGTTTCAAAAAACAACTAAAAAGTTATTTGATTGAGAAATGCATATATAGCCCAAGCGAGTTTCTGACTTCTTAACTGTAATAAAATTGTATTGACTGTTAAATTATACTGAACATTGTGTGTCTAAATGTCTATACGTAAACAATAACTGAAATTGTATAATAACTGTCATTTATGTGCCTGCAAGTCTTCGAGTCTTCTTTACGGTCTCGTAGAATGAAATTTTATGTATATATGATTATAGGTGTATGAATTTCTATATTTTTATTCTTATATTTATATTTTTGACATGTCCAATACCATGTAATATGGTCTTAATGGAATAAAATATTATTATTAGAGCATTCAATGTTCGATCTACCTGTAATATTTTCAGTCATATAACTAACTTTCTTATTTGATATAGAAGCCTACATTTTTTTCGCATGGTTCGATTGTCCTTCTGATTCTGAGTTTAGACAACCTAAGTAATGGTAACATATCTATTGCAGTTTTTAACTTATGTCGATTTTTCTGGAAATAAAATTATCGCCGTCGTAGTTTACAAAAAAAAACAAACAAAATTGTGAAATCAAGAAATGCCATATAAGGGATGTTGAATGAGTAATGCTTTCACCTTAGTGCGGAACTTTTGAGTGCAAGATATATTTTCTATGTTACTAGGCAAATCATTATATATTTTTATCCATTGTATATAATTGAATTCCTGATCAAAGAGGTACGGGGTAATATCAATTCAACCTGGCCACTCTGTCTTGTGTTGTAATTTGACCAGACTAGCTGGTGTGCGTTTATGTTTTTGTGTATCAGAGAAGCTGTCTCTGAAATGTATATACAAACTATCGTTAATATTCTGCAATTTTTTAAAATATCTCCACATGAGGTTCTAGAGCTCGCCTTACACATGTATCTGAGGGCTCGTTTTTGCAGAACAAAACACCTTTGGAATAAGTGGTTAGTGCAGGCCCCCCAGAACCCTATTCCATATCTTAGGTGGTACTCAAGTAGAGCAGAGTATGCGATTCTGGCCGATGCAAACCCTAATTCAATGGTGATAGTTCTAATAGAGAAGCACCCAGAAGAATTTTTTTTACACATAAATGCTACATGTCCGAGAAAAAGTATTGTCGATGAATAAGCCCAGAAACCTGGTTGATAATTTATTGTTTATTTCCTCATTGTTAATATATAGATTTGGGATATTACAGTGGAAGGTAAGGATATTGGTTTTTTCCTATGTTAAGAAATAGAAGGTTTGATTCACACCAGTTTCTAATGAGTCCAATATCCTGTTTTATGTTAAAGTGTAGTATTATTCCATTTTTTTCTTGCCAGAGTATAGTGGTGTCATCGGCCAATTAGGTAATTTTGCCATTGATGTGTAAAAAAGCCATGTCTCTTCTGGCACTCCGTTTTTTATATGTGTGGACTTCGAGACACTGATTATTTTTACTTCTTGTTGTCGATCAGTAAGGTAGCTCTCAAACCAACTGAGTACATTCTTTGTGAATCCATAGTGGTGCAACTTCGTCAGCAGTATTCCGTGATTTGCGCAATCGAAAGCTTTGAAGAAATCACAGAAAACTGCTGCAGCTGCTGACCCTTCGTTGGGGCCTGATTACAATGAATCCATAAAGTAAAGGGCATCGTTTATGCTCTTACTTGGCTAAAACCCAAATTGTTGTTCTGTCAATATTTTTTTCTGTTTCAAGTATTCCAGCATTCTGACTCTCACCAGTAACTCAATTATTTTGGCTAGCGTGGATATAAGCGCAATAGGCCGGTAGTTGTTCGGATCTATAGTATCTCCCCCTTTATGAATGGGAATAATGACGGATTGTTTCAGGAAGGTGGGGAATTTCCCGCATCTGAATGAGTGTTACAAGTAGTAATAAAGCTGTATCAGGGAGATTGCAGAGAACTGCTGCTGATATTTTATCCATTCCTGATGCATTTTTTTTATGTTAGCTATAGCTGACTTTAGCTCAGAAATGTTGTTGTCTGGGAAATGAAATACCCCATTTAATTCAACAGAGTGCATAAATTCAAGTGGATCGTGAATTGGTTGCATATTATTCGTCAAAATCTCCGCCAGGGTGCAGTTATGATTGTTGAGAGTATCAGGGTTCACTAAGGATGATGTGTA
Organism: Gonioctena quinquepunctata; assembly: GCA_018342105.1. Classification (NCBI taxonomy): domain Eukaryota; kingdom Metazoa; phylum Arthropoda; class Insecta; order Coleoptera; family Chrysomelidae; genus Gonioctena; species Gonioctena quinquepunctata. The sequence goes on along the minus strand of JAFIRS010002801.1, from coordinate 87,741 downwards.
ACCATTAGTTTTTCCTCTTAGATCGTTTATCACTTTCCAGGTTCCTTTAGCTGGGCCCAAATAGAGAGGCCTACGTGCAAGGGGTTCTTCGGAACCGGCCCACATCGTGTGAAGAATATGTTTACATTTTCAAGGCCTTTCCTTCCACTGAGTGCTCGATCAATGACAATCTAATTTTGTTGAAATTAATAATTAAATGAATAATGGAACAATATAATGAGAGGACACGTATACGTATCTGTTCAATGGATCGACTTTTCAATTTCAATTTCATAATACAGAAATATGCTATAAGGATCATTGCTAAGTTGGGATTTAGAGATTCCTGTAGGGCAGCATTTCAGTACTTGAAAATATTAACAGTTGCAGGACTATATATACTTGAGGCGTGCACATATGTAAACCGCAACAAAAACATATTGGCTGCCAACAGACCACCACATACCCATTTGACACGAAATGCCCACTTACTCCTACCCAGTCGCACTGCACTCTACCAAAAAAGCTTAGAATACTGTACAACAAACTTCCCGATGACATTAAAGCTTCAGGAAATGTACATATTTTCAAGACAAAAGTTAAGTAGCTCTTATTGTGAAAAAACTGCTACACTGTTGAGGAATTTCTGTCGAAACTTTTCGTTTTCTTTATATACACCTAGAGTTAGTTATTGTCATATTTTTATATTTATATTTTATATTATTTCTTATTATTATTTGTGACGTGTATGTGATGTTACTATATACATCCAGAGATTTTGGATTGTCTCTTTTCGACTATTGCTTAATTTTATTGACGTTGTTCTATTTTTTGTTTAAATTTTCACACTGTTGATGTGCAAATTAATTTGTGAAAATGAAGAAATTATTAGTATTAAAGCTTCAGGAAATGTACATATTTTCAAGACAAAAGTTAAGCAGCTCTTATTGTCAAAAAACTGCTTCACTGTTGAGGAAATTAATTTGTGAAAATAAAGAAATTGTTATTAAATTATTATTATTATTATTAATACAGTTGTTGAAAATACGATATTGGACCCATAAACGAACTGATATTACGTCTCGTTGAGTTATAAAAACTCTCCACATACCTGTATTCAGCATATTCTAATATCTTTTCAACTGTAACCGCTAGAAAACAAAACTTCTTCTTTCTACAAAATCCCAAAAAAAGATGTTTCCAGTCGTTCAACAAATAATCCGATCACGCGGCCAGTCGGAAAGGTAGATTTCCAATGTATTTGTGACATATAATGGGGATATTTTCCATTGGAAAGCATAAACAGAATTCTCGTTTTTGTGTAAATCTTGAACTCTACGATCAAAAGTTGTAGGTTTCAAATCCTAAGCCTACTTAATATTTCTATGTTATCCAACTTTGAGATTCCATAAAGATATCAAGAGGTAAAATTCAGATCTAAAACGCTTCTGAAAATACAGAAGTATATCATCTATTAAACAAAAGCACTCATGGATGTAGACACTCCTTACTTGGGTTTCCAATCTCTTAATTCACTTCCAAAAATATTAACTAATAATTATGTATAAAGTTCAATTTTGAATTCGGGAAATCCGATAGCACCCTCAATCGAAACTATTACTGACAATGTATGTATATATATAGATTCGTCCTCCCATCCTAGTGACATCCAAATACAAAAATTTCATCCACATTGTGACCTCCTGCGACGTTGTGTCATCCAAATTTCTATGTTTTTAAGTCCATTGGGCGATGAAGGGTGCAGGGGGTACCTATTCTGAAAGGATGTCACAAAGTATGGAATCTATGATGGAAGAAGTTCACATACATCCTCGGATGTTGTATATTTGTATACACTGAGAACGTATTTCTAGTGAACATATACTACTCTGTGACATCCTGCAGGTATACAGTAAAATCAGTCCGTGATGAGTTGTGACATCCAACAATTGGCAACGCCTGAAAAACATTTCTTGGAATATTCTATTTTTAGAATATGTATATTGTTATTTTTCTCCACTGTCAGTGCATTGTGTGACTTCCAGGAAGCCATAGAGTGTCGTGAAAATAAGGAGTTTTGCAAAGAGGTAAGGTAAATATGTTTCTATGAATTATTTGAGATATCTTTGAATTTAGTGGTTTTGGAACTATTAGAAAAAATTTATGATAAAACTTCCGACCATGATATGACAAAAGTTTATATTCCTCAAACTGTTGATTTTACTTTTATACCGCAGGTGGTGATGAGATGAGAAAAAAGACTAAACGTAGGAGGGTTTCTTTTTTAGAAAAATCGTCATATTTGTTTCTTTCCTTTTAAAAAAATAACAACCTTGCCTCAAAACACAACAAAAAAATATTGGAGCCTAGAATTTAATATGCAATTTCAATATTTTCAATTCTTATCACCATGTGTAGATAATGATATGTACACTCATACCTTTTCCAACATAGGCTACATACATATTAGTGACGGTTCATTCAATATAGCATGCAAAATGTACGCGCATCTAATTCTTGGAATTTTTGGATTTTTTTTAGGAAACTTTGTGAATTCGTATGGAAAGGAAGGATTTGTCAATCCAGTCCGGAGGCCAAAGATTGAACATCAGAGAACATGCAGTGATTATTTACCATATTTCAGATGCAAAGGTTTTTTCCTACGTACTTATCTTCATAGACATTTGAAAGTATGTCACGAAAAGATTAGCAAGGAAAATTCTAAGCATGCACAAGCAGATGGATTGCTGCTTCTTCATATGTCGGAATCAGACGAAAATCTATTCAAAGATTTAAAAAGAAATGTGTTTCCTTATATGGTTTCTGACAAAATCACGAGAACTGTTATGAATGACTTTTTAATTGAATATTATGGTCAAAGGTATTATAGTTGCCACAAGGAAAAACATTTAACAGACACGGTTTCCCAACGCATGCGAGAGTTAGCAAGATTTCTATTGATTTTGCAGGACGAACCACTGAAGAGAAATCAACTGTCAGATTATTTGAGGCCAATTCATTTTGATGACTTAGTAAATGCCACCAAAGAAATGCCTTGTTATGATCCATATTTAGATACATTCGAAAGTCCTTCATTGGCTCTAAGATGAGCGACTGTCCTAAAACAGCTGTGTGATATAGCTATGTTCATATCCTCAAAGAAAAATGGGATCGCCCAAAATGAAGAATTTGCAACATTGAAACAAATGATAGATACTCAGTTTCGATGTTATGTTTCAACCAACGCGAATAAGGATTTATCTTCAAAAAAATGGAAAAAGGGAAGTATGTTACCTTTGACAGAAGATGTTATTAAGATCAGTAAATTCATTGCCAAAGAGGAGCAGAAGTGTGCTGAGGAATTGAAATGTGATCCAAGAGATATACCGAAATTGCGCCATTTAACTGAGCTTTTACTAGCTCATGTCATTCTTCTTAATAGAAAGCGTTCAGGGGAGGCTCAAAGAATCACAATAAATGATTATCTGAGGAAGGAGGAAGACATGGCAGTCCAAGATATTTATGAATCACTCACAGTAACTGAAAAAGTGTTAGTGAAGAATATTAGAAGATTCACTATTCGTGGAAAGGTAGAGCTGTTCCTGTTATATTCACCAAGGAGATGCAAAGAAATACTGAAGTGCTGTTAGAATCCAGAAAATTAATTGCATCTCCAAATCCCTACCTATTTGCTAACCCAAGCACTGAAAATAGTTTTTTGTGGTCCAATAAAGTATTGAAAAAAATGGCTATGGCCTGTAATATTGAAAATATTGGGGCTATAACTGCTACGTGTTTGAGAAACACACAATTAATTTCTATGGGGGACAACGACTAAGAACAGTTATCAAACCATTTGGGTCATGAAAAAGCAACTCATTTGAATTTTTTTATAGAAAGACTGATGACAAACTTCAAATTGCTAAGGTATCCAAGCTTCTATTATTAATGGAGAACAAGTCAGTAGGAGAATACCGTGGTAAATCTTTAGAAGAAATTGATCTTGATATTCCGGAATTTCTAAGCGCAAAAGACCACCCATCTTGTAGCAAAAAGAAAGTAGAGAACATATCAAAGAGTACAAAATCAAATGTGAATAGTGGCATGGAAGAAGAACCTGTCGACGAAGAAAGTGACGATATCTTGCAGGTAAAAAATATATTAAAAATGAATCACTAATTTACAAGATCTTTTAGCTTTCAGAAAATTTCCCAAAATAAAGGAAAGAAAAAGGCCAAGAATGAAAAGACAAAACACAAGGAACTATATGGTTATATTGATCAAGAAAATGAGAAAAACAAGGGACCATGTGTTTCTATCGATAAAAGAGAAGTAAGGCAGAATATGAAGAAACTATGATTGGGATATTAATTTGTTTTGAATATTCTCCATCAATTTTACTGTATAAAATCCAATTTCATTGGGGGTCTTGTACTTTTGATTTTGAAGTACATTTCACATGATCAATTAGCTTGAAAGGGTTCAACACAATATAATTTCCTAATGTCGGTGAAGTTCAGTCACACATCGAATATCGAAAGAACCGATGAGTGGTTGAGGGCCTTGTAAAATATTAAAACTATAATAGTTTCCAATTACAATTTCATATTTTTTTTGCAGATTAAAAAAACTCGTCTGGTGATTCCTTGGACAAGTGTTCAGAAAAAAATTGCAGGTATATTTTTTCAAAAACATTTAGCTTCAAGAAAACCCCCCAGGAAACATGAGTGCGAGCAATTGAAAGAAAGTCATCCAGATGTGTTCGCGAATAAAACGTGGGCTCAAATAAAAAAAAATATTGTGAATAAATACAATAAACAATAAATAGGTTTCATTGACGTTTGTTTTTCATTTCAATTGTACAGATTATTTTGTGACATTTCTAAAAACCAATGGAAACTTTCAATTCAAATCATTCGTACATGAATGATTTGAATTGGAAGTTTTGACCAATCAAAACATTATCATAGTGGGAATATTCTACCTAGAAAATTGCCGCGGAAGTAATTTGAGGTATTTTGTTTTTATTGTCTAACAACGTACATTTCTAATTTGACGTCTGTCATCAATTCGCATGAAAAGTGAGAAATGAATCAAAACTGGTTCAGTGCATTGTATCACTGTGCGAGGAAATGTGTTTATGATCGTAACATAATAAAATAATCTATTGAATACTACACAAGAGTTCGATAAAGTATCTCGAGCCCGTTGTGCTCTCAATTCAGTTTATTTCCTTCAAATGACAAATGACAAATTTGTATAGGAATTATCAAGAAAATACTTAATGCTAGGGGGACAATGACAAACGTATAAGATACAATGTAAAATGAAAATATACCTAAGAGATACAAGGAAATAAAATAAAGTTCATTCTGCGAGTTCACAGTGGATCATATAAAAACTCATCAAGTGTATAAAAACATTTATCAAGGAGAAAAGACTTCGGACTTTTTTTCTTGATAACATTCTTCTTTGCCTCATTCATCAATATGAGTTCTCAATTAAGACTGGAATAGAAAATGAAATAACTATCTGAATGAAAATGCAAATTTTCACTTTCAGATTTTTTCTTCTATGTTAGGGTCTTTTCTCAGTATCTATCAGAATATTCGTTAGATATTATGAAAATAACTTCATTAGTGTCGTGAATTTTTCAATTTTCTGAAAAATCCTTCTATTCAATTGAGAATATTTCCCTTTTCAACATGAATACCCCCAAGAGGTTATCTTGAACGAAGGAAGATAGCGACTAAAGTTTATCTCTCAGTAGCAGATGATTCCACATCTGATTTTATGAACATCCTGCTCATAATTTCTAACAAATCAATCTCCTTGATTTAAATATTTATATCTTTTTATTTCATAAAAAATTCAAATTTCATATCCTAACCAAATCCCAATGGTTATATCAATAAATTATTTAAATTTATATATTTATTTAATATTTTATATTTCCATTGGATTAGTATCAAGGGTTGATTTAGTTATTGATCATGAGTTCTCACTATTTTTCACTCACTCATTCATATTTATTTTACGTTTCTAATGATATAAAATTTGGATATTTTGATGTACTTCAAATCAATGAAGACGACGAGAGCAATGTACAACCAACTCTCCAATTCGTCTATTTATGTCAAAAAGAAATGCGACTCATGGAAACAAACAATGACTGAATTAATAACAATTTCAAAACATCCAGAGTGAAGAGCTCTGGGAAACAAGAAATATAGTTTTTTCTACTACTAGTTCTAAATTACACCATTATGTATTATATCTTCGACCTGGGAAATAGTTTTTTTTCCCACTTTTGAATAATAAAAACAAATGAGAGTCTACAAGTTGATTTCGGAACGAACCACTATTAACATTTGAATGGGGATTAGCGCAGTTGGTTAGTGTTTGAAGTTGTGATCGGAGGATCCCAGGTTCGATCCCTGGCCGTCGCGTGTGAAGTGAGCTTCGTCGGTAAAAAGGATACAAGATCAAAATGCAGGATCTCTAGTACAGTTGCGCAGTATCCATCGGAAGAACTGCAAGCGCCGTGGAAAATCTCGCGGAAGCAAACCTTAGACGCGCTGGATATGATATGGGTATGGCATGTTTTCGTGTAAAACCCTCCAGGTAGTTGAATGAGAAACATCACAATCCCGTGCTATTTGTCGAGTACTCATACCAGGATTTTCCTCGATAATTTTCAAAATCTCTTCATCTCTCACTGGGTCTGAAATCTGACGTATTACCGAAGGTACTGATGGGAATTTATAAAAGTTTTATAGTTGGGAAGCCGGCGATTAGAAAATCTTAGCGCGTACAACCTCTGAGCTTTAAGTCCGTTATCATTAGCCATACCATAAACAAAATATATGTCAGCCAGATGTTCAAATGAATATGGTTCATTTTCCATTTCAATGTTGAACAAATACACGATGAGATATCCACCAACTTTCAAATAATGTGAAAATGCTTCAAAACCTAAACGTCAAAATGAAAATATTAGTCAAAGCCCACTAACTCTTTTTCATTGTTTCGTTAAATTTAACAACCCAAAAAAAAAAAAAAGAAATTAAACAAGAATATTTCATTGTTAAAATTCACACGCACTACAAAAAATTTCATGAGGTGAAAAACTTGATCGACCCCTGAAAAAATATCTACCTGTAGATTCTTACAATCACTAGGCATACTGGATGATGTAAACCCTAGAACGTAACATATATTTCAAATTTGATCTTAATATCGCAGAAACTGAAAGAATTATGAAGACAAAAACTAGAAACTTTAATGCTCTGTAGATCGGTAACAATGCGTTTGCGGACACATGTTTATGGAAAACAAAGTCTAACTTTGACCTGGAAAACATGCATCCAAAATTTTTATACTGAATTTTGAAACACCCTATATAGATAATGATGTGCTAGTAGTGGATAAAGTATATATATATATATATACACTGCATCTTTTAGTGGTCCCCTCCTGTTAACTTTTCAATGGTTTGACGTAAAACAATGAAAAAAGAAGACTCGCCTCGCTTCCTTCATTCCCTCGATGAATGCTCCTCGGAAACTACTAGAATTAGACTGAAAAAAAAAACGGAACATTTGCGTGTTACTACAATTATTGCCTAGAAATGTGTTTTTTCAACCCCAAGTTGACTATTTTATTTGAATCGTGGCAACATTCTAAGGATGTCACAATATGCTAATTTGTTTTGAGGATGCTTCTGAGTAGACTGTGTGTGATTGTATATTAGATATATACTGGATGTCACAAAGAAATCCTCCTTATAGTACCCCTCTCTTCCCCGTGGTGTCATAACGTCAATATTTTTACCGGATGTCACAAGCTCCGCTGGACTAGTATATATATATATATATATATATATATATATATATATATATATATATATATATATATATATATATATATGTATATAAATAGGATTATGTAGGGCTCCTTGAAAAAAAATCTGCAAATGGCTTGGGAGTATATGCAGCGATTGTGTTCGGTCTGAATTACTGTTTTTGAATTCAGTTACCGAAATACTACATTTCTGTTCAATCACCTTTCCAAGAATAATCGGGCTATATATAGTGAGGTATGATGATTTTTCAACGCACATTATACACATTTCGAACAGGTCCCACTCTCATCAGGACACAAAGGTCGAAATCACTGGCCACTCGGATCCGATTGATGGGCGATACGGTTAGAGGCTACTTTTGGCCAAGCGGAGAATGGTGAAACAATACGACAATGGCGCTGTGAAGTGACGTGTATAACATTGATAGACAACTGTGACGTGTCAAGTCAACCTGCATTGCTTGTCAATTCAATACGTGGGCCCTTTGTATTCGCAGATAACCAACGGTCATACATTGGAAGCGTTAGCCTTGCGTTTGACACATTATTAGTGTTGTTTCGGGAGAAAATAATCCGTCGGATGTAGGGTTGTGTGATAATTGGCCGAGTTAATTACATCGATACGCCTCCGAAAAGATATCATTGTAATAGATTGATGAATGTTTATTAGGCATTATCGACACTATAGTATGTGTCTAGGTTTATCTAAGTACATTTGGAGTGATCATTACGAGATGAATCAACAAAAGATGTCATTAATCCAAAATAACATATTCGCGCTAGCGATACCTCTTATCGAGACAAGAGAATGGAAGTTCCATCTTGTCTTATCCTGAGAGAGAAACGATTCTTCGAAGAAAGTCAATATTTATGTTAAATTGTATTTTTTTTGGGGGTAAGATCCAATAACTTAAACCACTATTGATTCTTTGCCAATGTTTCCAGTTTTATAAAGTCATCTTCAGGGCACTAAAATGGGAATATAAAATATATAAAAATGAAATGTAGAGAGATTAAAATGGCGATAACAAAATAAAAATCATATACAGTAATGAAAATAAATAAAAATAAAATACACAGATTGTAAAATATGAATGAATAAACATGAAATAAAAAGCCATATGAAGGGAGAGAAAATAAAAAATGAAATGCATAAAGCACACAACTTCACAAAAGGTTCAATATAAATTGAAACACAATTGGTAGACCGACAGGCGAAAAACATCTACTTTCCTAGCTATATTGAACCTTTTGTGAAGACGACTTTGTGTGCTTTATGCATTTCATTTCTTATATATACATATACAAAATGAAGATTGCATCTGTGAAAATATAAATGAAGGAAGATTGCGGCATATCAGACACATTTTAAAATTCAAGAAAAAACCTTCTGCGAGCAGGATTCGAACCCGCGACCTCTAGATCTCTAATCTTACGCTCTGCCAACTGAGCTATCGAAGGCACGAGGTTCCGTCTGTGCTCGAGATACCGCTTTTTCCCATAATTTATTGTTAGGTGTTGGATGGGCTAAGAAGATAAACAGGATCTCAAGCACTTGTCAATGGCCATCAAGATCAATTGACCTTTCACCTTAACGTCACCATCGACGTGACGGTTTCGGTCGAGGTATCAGGAAGTCGATCTCCGACCAATGAACAAGATTTCAGCCAAATATATAAATACGAAATGGGGATTGCGACTGTGAAAATATAAGTGGAGGGAGATTGTGGCATATTAGACAAATTTTCAGTTCCAATCCTGATCAAAGATGTTTTTTTTTTTAATTTGTCTGATATACCACAATCTCCCTTCACTCATATATTCAGAGACGTGATCCTCATTTCGTATTTATATATTTGGCTAAAATCTTGTTCATTGGTCGGAGAACCTCGGCTGAAACCGTCACGTCAATGGTGACGTTAAGGGAGAGGTTAATTGATGGCCATTGACAAGTGATTGAGATCCTTTCTATCTTCTAAACCCATTCAACAACTAACATCTATGGGAAAAAGCGGTATCTCGAAGCGCAGATAGCTCAGTTGGTAGAGCCTAAGGCTAGAGATCTAGAGGTCGCGGGCTTGAAACCTTCTCGAAGATGGTTTTTTTCCTTTAATTAATAAATTTAAATTTGTCTGATATGCCACATTCTCCCTTCACTCATAAATATATATATATATATATATATAAATATAGAATTGATAGTTTTATTTGCTGACTAAATAGGAATGAAGTGATTGGTAATTGGGTTATGTAGCAGGCCAATAAGTGTACTGTCTTTTACACAGATTCCAAGCTTTCGATAATATTTATTATCATCATCAGGGATGCTACAAAGTAGGAAGACAGATATGAATATATAATGAAGAAAAACAAGCCGGTTATAACTTACAGTGTATGCGGTGAAAAATAATAATAATGTTATATGGACAAAACTGGGGATAAAACATGTTTTAAAACATACGGACACAATGTATCATTATGTTGAGACTTAATTGTGTGATTGGATCGTGTTTTTCTTTGAAGAGGATGTCAACTAGACATGTGACTGAATAAATTCTCAAATATACTGATACAACAGATAACATGGACCACTGGGAATGAAGCAGTGTTACCAAGTGAACTTGGCAATGGTATGAAATATTTCCATATATAGATTTAAATAAAAGTTAATTGACTATCATAATGAATTAAGAATTTAGAGTGTGAACATAAGATGATGTGATTAAAAGAATCAAACTATGTTTTATTTGATTCATGGGGGTAATCTGCTGATTCCCCTCACGTTAGGATTGTCTACAAAAATTAAATAAGAGTAAATCTCACTCAAGTGATTTAAATCTGTTTTTTTATATGGAGGATTTTCTGCCTGTGGAATGTGAACCATCTCTAAAAAGAGTCTCTTGGTAGTGTTTCTTTCGTTGGATAACATTTTTACTGAGTTATAAACCATACAATGTCCCTCCTTATAGACATGCTCACTCAGTGCACATCTTTCCGGGTGTAGTCTACTATCACTTTTGTGTGCGGTGATGCGATCGTTCAACTGTCTGGAAGTTTGTCCCATGTACTAGTTTGTCCTATGTACTGTTTATCACAGTGTTTTCTGAAGACTTGAAGGTTCTGGACAGTCCAGGTGTGATATCTTCAATAAAAGATAAAGAGGTATAAAAAGAATATGTAAGAGAGGGGTCTGCAATTTGCTTATTGACTGGTGGAATTGATGGTGCATTAATGAGATGATAATTTGTTATGTCTTCTATGGATGAAGTATTATACAAAATATTCTTAAGGAAAGAAGCAGGATATGCATCATTAATATCCCGATATCAGGAAGGTATGTCTGTAGGCCCCTATAGGCGTCCAAATTATGTTATTCTATCGAGTATTAGGAATCACGGAATCACCTACTGTGGTTCTTTCAGTTGGTTTATTAGATTAGCATAGGCGTTGGGCAAAAATTGAGTATCTAATTTTTTATTGCTGTTGCTTCTGAATTTTTTGATATTAATCATCTCTTGTAGAATAACTTTTTTATAGTTTCGCAGTTTTCCAACAAGTTTTGTGTTTCCAAAATTAAAGTGATGTGATGTGCTGCCAAGCCTGTTTTATTAGTTGTCTTAAGGAGATTTTCAGATCTTATACTGCGTTTATGTTCGATAATTATAGTTTTTAAGTATCGTCCAGTCTGTCCGATGTACACTTTGTTACATTCGGCACACGGTATTCTGTAGATTATGCCACTTTCAAGATCTTTTGGTGTTTTCAATTGGTGAAGCGTTTTTTCAAAGTGTTTTCGTTTTTGAAAGCTATGTTGCAAGGGATTTTTTTTTCAACTATCCTGAGATACCTGATATGTACGGAATTTTGAGAAATAATAACTTCATTTGGTTTGTTAGTATTTTTATGTTGTTCTTCAGAAAGTATTTTATTTATTAATTTTGATGGATAATTGTTTTTAATCAGGTAGGTATTTATAGGCTCAAGATTTTTCAAATGGAATGTTGGGTGTGATAACCGTAAAGTTCGAAATTCAGAATTATGTTTTGTTTTTGAGTGAGAGAGTGTTGAGAATTAAAGTTTAAGAATCCCTCAGAAAAAGTCGGTTTGTGGTACCAATCTAAGCAATCAATCAATTAGGGTAACATCTAAAAAGAATAACCTGTCGTTTTGTTTTTTTTTTCAACTCTAAATTTGGGGCGTCGATGATAGATATTAACATTGTCTAAAGACACATAGTCAGTCAACCAAACGACGAAAAATTTTGATACAAATGGGGTCCATTCGTAGATGGCGTTAGTACAATGATCCCCAAAAATTGATATATCTGAGTGAGATGGAACAAATTCAGATGGGTGGGCCTTAGAGCGACCTGACCTTGAGCAATTAAATTGAAATAATAACAATATTTTGTGTTTCTGCTTCCTGACATCCCAACTGCCACTGCCACTTGCATTCATTTAATAATATGATTTTGAAATAGTTGATAGTGAAATATGATTATTATATGATTATTGGTCAGATCCGCTTGTTTTTCGAATTCTACAAAGATTTCTTGAACTACACATTTTTCAGGGAAAACAACAAATATTATCGAAAATTTAAATTATGTATTCTGTGTAAAAAAAAATGTATATTTAAGCAAAGCGCTTTCGGCCTACGGCCATCTTCAGTGCTTATCTAAAATTTTGATGATATAATTATGATGTACAAATATGAAAAGTTGTTCAGTACCTGTCATGGGAATGGAAAATCATCTGATTGAATAAAAACTTGTGAGCATTCTCACATGTGTTGTATGTTCCTGGTTCTCAGAATCACATTTATAATGTTCAAAACAATGGAAATTTCAACATTGTTTAAATTTTTTAACATTGTTTTGGCCAACGACTAGATAGTCGTGGTAAGACAGCGTGCTGTCAAGTGTCACGTTGTGTGCGATGTTGCCAGATTTACAACTTTATGATTATGGTTAATGACATCATTTAAAATTTGGAAATTATAATATGGAAAAAATATGGAAGCAGTGTGGCTTGTATGGTTGAGAGAAATGTCGAGAGGAACTAGATAGTGCATTTCAAGTTTTGATGCGAATCAGGCGGAATTGGAAAATCATAAAAGTTTTTAAAAGCATACATATTTGACAAGTGTTGACAGATGCAAAGCTAGAAAAACTGCTGGAGAAGAAGACTTAATTAAATTTAATAATAATAATGAACTGGTGGAAGGACTTTCAAACTCCTCAAGTAGTGTAAGGTTGGCTAGACAATGTCGATATTTATGATAATAAATCGGTGAAAGGACTTTCTGAAGTTAGAAGACGAAAAAGATGAAGTAAGGAAGTAGTGGATGGGAATTCTCAGAGCCCTTATCCCATATATCCCTAGATTCATTCGAGGAGAAAGCCAACACCAGGGGCTGTCCTCGAGAAGGAAGGTGAAAAAAGAAGAGAAAAAAGAAAAAAAGGTGGAAGACAGACATCCTCTTACGACTAACGGATGTTGGTTGAGGTGCTATTCTTTGCCCGGCACCTCACGGTTGGACTGACCTAATCTGTGATGTAATGGTAGTGTTAAGATGAAATATGTTATTCAAGCATTCTCTATTTTTTTCTAGATCTTCATAAAAGTCTAATTTTGTGTTATTCCCAGAGTTCAAATTATGTAAAATCAAACAATTGGTTTCAGGATTGAAGGAGTGATTATTATATTTTAAGTGAAAACCAAAAGTTGAATCATTGGGCCTATTGGTGTGTTCTGCGATTCTAGTTTTGAGAAGTCTGAAAGTTCTTCCAACATAAGTGGCAATCGTTACAGGACAATTTATAAATACCACTTTTGTTCAAGGTATTGATTTTATCTTTGGAGTTTATCAAATTTTGGCCTAGTGAATTGGTGTTTCTGTATGAAATGTTTAAATTGGTAATTTGTTGTGTGAATACTCTAGCTATTTTGGTTGATATGTTGTTGTTAATAAAAGGAATGGAAATTAATTTTTTCCCTTGGTATATTGGGAGATTTGTTCTTGAATCTGTTTGAGTTTTATTATGTTGAGTTCTATTTTGTAATTTTGTTTGGGAAGTGGAAAATTTAGAAAACGGTAAATGTAACAATTGAAAGCAGCATTTCTATGTTGACGAGGGTGGTTGGAGAAATATGGAATAACATGATCGGTTTGGGTTGGTTTACTGTATATACTGAAATTTGTTGTCAACTCTAGTCAATGTCAAGTCTAAGAAGTTGATTTGGTTATTCTTTTCTATTTCGAAGGTGAATTCAATATTGGGGTGTAAATGCCATATTTTATTCAAAATTTGGTTAGCAGTTTCTTCCGAGCCTCTTATGAAAACTAGGCAATCATCAACATATCTGAACCAATGTAATATTTCAGGGTTATTCAAAGAGATAATATGTTTTTTTTTTCAGATTATGCATGAACAGATTGGCTAGAAAAGGTGAAAGACATGAACCCATGGCTATACCTCGCGGTTCTTTGTAAAAAGAATTGTTGAAAAGACGGAAGTTTTGTGATAAACAAAATTTAAGTATTGAAAGTATACTTGCTTTGGTTGTAGTGTCCAGGTTTGCATCTGTCAACAAGGAATCCACTAATAGAATAGTATCTTCTTTGTCTATAGAGGTATACATTTTACAGATGTCAAAAGATATAATACGGGTGTTCTCTTCGAGAGTGATACCCTCAGTTTTTTTAATGAGATCTAAGGAGTAGTTGACTAAAAATTCTGAATTAAAATTCGTTATTTCTTGAATTAATTTCAAACTGAAAGATGACAAGATTGATATCGGTGTGCCTGTGTATGAAACTACTGGACGAATGAGTGTATCATTTTATGTATTTTTGGTAGGCCATATAGTCGGGGAGTGATGGGGTTGCCTGGCATTAGGTGGAAAGGTGCGCTTTGATCTTGGAAAAATTGTTGTGTGTTGAAATTAACTGTTTACATTTATTGATGAATGGGTTCAGTTGGTTGTGTTCAAGTTGTTCGAATTTTTGGTCTCAAGAAAGGTTTCTACTTTATTGAATATTGTGATTGGTCTAGAATGACTGGCAATAACTTTTATCGGCTTTGCTGATGATTAGTGTCTTGATTTGATTTTCTTCTTTAATTCAAACAAAATGGTATTATAGTATGAATGAGGGAATTTATTTGAGTTATATTTTTGTTTGTTGAATTTATGTAAATCGATGGAAATTTCCTCTTATGACTCTTCTATCGTCCTGGTTGGCTACGAAACCTTCTATTACAGAGTTGAATTCATTGAGAATTAAGATAGGTTGTAGTGATTAATATCTTGTTGAAGGGAAAATTTTAGGCCCAGTTTCAATAGATCTAGTTCATATTCATTAAAACTTAAATCGGATATGTTTTTGATTATGTCGTGAAACTTGAAATCATTGTCATTTCTCACTTTGATTTTGAAGTGATTAATTTTGTTATGGATTAGGCTGTTAAGTTTTGTTTTAAATTTCTTTCTATTTCTACTAGGTCAGTGACCTCTGTTAGGAAATTTGGTACACAAAATTTCCTAACAGAGGTTACCAACCTGAAAAATCGCAAGTTTTAAGTGAGGAAAATATGGCCAATTTTTTGAGAGAAGCGCAACATTTAATGAACAAGGTAAGGTGTAAGCCATTATAGTCTTGCCATCATCGTTACATCTTTCTCTACAATCCGCCTATTTGTTTTAATGAAGTCTATGAACTACTATTATTTATATATAACCACTGGTGCTTTTGATGGTATACATTGCATTGAAATGATAATGAAATACATCCTGCTCAGGCCATCATATGTTAAGCATGACAGTTTTTTTGTCAAATATTCGAATGGGAAATGTGGAGTTCAACCTGTAGGTATTCATACTTTTGGAAATTTGCCGAAAATGATTGCCCAGTTTTTGAAGTTGCCAAACCCCTGTTTGTACACCGGGCATTGCATGGACGATGTGGAATTCTAATACAGTCGCTGAGGGCTATGTGGAGAATTCCATAACTGATAAACCGAAGATTTTCACCAACATCCTTGGAGAGATTTCCATGGAAAATACGCAAATTAATGCTTCACAGAAAACTACGATGTCAGCTGGGGTCAATATCACGAATTGTCAAATTGTGTTGTTAATATTTATAATCAGTTTTTACCATTCATATTATGTATTAAATTTGAATAAAATTAAATCTCAATAGCTAATACATATATACAAAGAATATAATAACAATAAAGAAGTACTTCAAGTAGTTTATCCCTAAAATTATAACAAATGTATTCCTGTATTTTTTGCAACTAATGGTGAAATTTACTTTTTGTAATTTTGATATTTAAAGTGACACTTTTCAAAACTCGTTGACGTTATCAAATGTTTAACTTTTTTTCACCAGTTGCGAAAAGTAAAATTTTTCGCAACTGCTGATGAAAAGTAAATTTCACCACCCGTTGCAAAAAATACAGAAATCAAATTTCTTATAATTTTGAGGCTAAACTACTTGAAGTACTTCTTCATTGTTATTATATTCTCCACACATATTATAAAGAATAAATTTTATTCGAATTCAATACATAATATGTATGGTGAAAACTAATTATAAATATTAATAACATAATTTGAACAATTAGTGGTATTGACCCCAGTTGATAATGTAGTTTTCTATGTAGCATTGATTTCCGTTTTTTTCATGGAAGTCTCTCCAAGGATGAGAACACGCTTTTAACGCACTAAAGAGTGAAAAAGTACATGAAAAACTTTCTCACTTACGTTGAAGTATGGTAATGCGTTTGACAATTAATATCGTCCATTTGGCCTTGTGGTCTAAGGCGCAAGATCTAAACACTGATATCAAAAACTGGCGAGGGTTCCCATAGAAATTGAGAAATGATTTTTTTTTTATTTGAATATTCATCCCAAAACTAAATTATTTATTATTTGAAAGTGAAAAATAAAAAAAATTGTCAGGCGTGGGGATTCAAACCCTCCCAAACGTTTGAGATCCAGAGCTGAGATTAATTGCCAAACACATTACCATACTTCAACGTAAGTAAGGAAGTTTTTGTACCTGATACCTGTAAAAGGGCTATGCTTTCAAGCTAGCAAGAACTCATACGTTCTCAACTATTCAAACTTAAAATTTCAGCTTTGCTGAAATGAGGTGGTTTGCCGGCTCTGGGATCTTACTCTAAAAGTATGATGTTTCACCAAATGCATGCTTTTCGGCATATTTTTCAATTTTTAGTGCGTTAAAAGCGTGTTCTTTAATTTTTTTAAATAAATTTATATTTTTAACTTGAATTAAAAAGGATCACATATCAACATTAGAAAAAAAATTAGTGAAACACGTTGGAAAATCCTATTTTTCGTAACTCGCTTTCTTTTGCGGAACTCGCTTCGCTCGTTCCGCAGAAATTCGATCATTACGAAAAATAGTGCTTTCCCCAACTGGTTGCACAAATAACTATTTCATCCCCAGTTGCGAAAATTTTTACTTTTCGCAACTGGTGATGGAAAGTAAGACATTTGATAACGTCAACGAGTTTTAAAAAGTGTCACTTTAAATGTCAACAGCAGAAAAAATAAATTATGTTACTGTGAAACAAATCATGTTTCGATATGGTAAATTATCTAATTTCAAAGGACATAGAAAAATAATGTTTTATTCTTGAATATGTAGAGGGTGAAGTATCAAAGCTGGGGTATATAGAATATATTATTACATTTCCTTATACAGTTTGGCATTCAGAAGAAATCCAGCACCATTGCTAAAATAGTCATGGAAGAACTAGAAGGAAAAATCAAACTTGATGAACTAATCACAGCGTTTAATTCTACCCACCCAAAATTACTTCATATAAAATAAATAAAGAAAGCAGAAGAAATTCTCAGATAGAAGGCACTTGGTTAGACAGGTGTTTGAATTTTTATTCAAATCTTCCAATACAACATAAAAAAGCGTAGTAACAAATATGGCAGACACAGCAATACTACTAAGTAGACCAGAAATAAATGCTTCGAAAAAGAAAAACGTTATAAAACAATAATTATCCATCAAAATTCATGAATAAAATTATTAAACAGAGAATACACAAATAATGTTATTAAATTCAGTTGTTATATGTATTCAATATAATTCAATCTTTTGCGTTCCAATGAGTGGACCACATATGTACGATGAGTTTTCAAGAATAAAAGTAATATACCCGGCAAACAAAATATTGGTCATAATTTAATTTTAGATCGCTGCTTTTTTATATTTTCTTCATCAATCAGTAGTAATTTGAAAAAAAAAACAACTCTGGGCTCCCAACACCCTGACAAGTTTATGCGTCTTATTTCCTATTCAGTTTTCTAATTGACTAATCGTAAGCTAATTCAATGTCTCAAATTGAATTAATTGTCCTGAGTTTTACACGTGTGAATGATTCACTTATTGACTGAATCAACTCTCAAGTTGGTTCTAATTTTATGAGAATACTTATTATTCAATGGCAGTTCGATAAAGTCAAGCTGTATTGCGTCATTTTTAGTTTTTGTTATCAAATAATATATTGGTATCAAATGTCACACATATCATGCAACAAGCATTTTTTTAAGGAATTTTGGGTTCCATGCCACGAAAGGAAAAAAGCTGAATCTTGGTAATACCACTCACGTGTAACAGATTGACGTAGAAAGTGCAAATTATGCTAATAAAGCTTAATAACCTGCATAAATTCCAACCGCTAATACTCAGGAATATTCTCCTGAAGATTTTGGAAGTTCATTTCAAAGATTTCAAAACTATTCATGGAGATTTATGAATTTCAACCAGAAATAATTTTTTCATGCTAGATATTACGATTTTTTATGGGCAGCCGCACATTCTTCAGGGTAATTTTTAGCGCCGCAAATGGAGGAAAAATTAAATGTAATCTTATTATGTAAATTCAATCAAATAATCATATCCCAAAGTCGAATTATCTAAAAAACAAGCAGAAAAATATTTGACGAAAAAATTGACATTGAGACCATATGCTTCACTCCTAGTATAATATCCAATGTTTTGAAAAATTAATTCAAACAAATTTTACGGCTTCTTTAGATATATCTTTGAAATTTTTGCTATCAAATTGAAATCCTGAAGTATCGGGTACTCATTCCAGGACGCTCTAGCGCTCATTTAACATTCCATTTTTATATTTTTAGTGATCGAGCATATAGCAAGCATCACAAAAAATGGGTATGAGTGATATCAGGCAATTAGGTATATAGAGCAGAAACAAAGCAGGTAGTTTTTCCGATTCCTTCTTCAAACCGATGTTGAACAACAATAATGCAAATCTTCGGTGAATAAAACCTTCGGTTTGTAGATCAGATAAGTCTTTTTTACCCAACAATATACATATATTCACACGCTTAATAAATCAAACATGGCTGATTAAACGTCGGGTCTAACATCCTCCTTCTATACTCTTTCCCATCTGATAGGATTCATTTTGGTATGTTTGAATGACCATATTCATATTCAATAAGGAAAACACGGCATTGTGATGACCTACAATATTGTGTTTGATAACATCACTATGGAATACAAATACATATAGTTTCTATGAATTCATTTGTATCCCCCCTGTCTTTTGCATCGCTGACTTACCATTCATGGTGGTTGATGAGTTTTTTATTCGTGAATCGAACGGGGTGTGTTTGCGTTTCGTATCTGTGTTACCTCGATTTTGGGCAACGGACATTTGTTCAAACACTCTCTCTTTTCGATTGAAAAAATTATTGACTGAATAGATTAAACTGAGAAATTTAATTTGACTGCCGAAGAAAGGTGTCGAAGAAATAGAAAATGATTAGACTTAGAATACATTTGAGAAAACGGTAAAGCTAAATTATATGTTGTACACCTCAAACTTTTTTTTTTTCGCGAAAGACATATGGCCCCAACGCTCCAAATAGGGCAAATTTCAAACACGTTTTCTACAAACTTGGAATGGTTTGTTTTTTTTTTCATGGGCCTACTGTAGATAATTGTTATTTTATGCACATTAAAAAATAATGAATAATTTGAACAATATTCCATTCTTCTTGATTGTTTCCTTTTAATGTTACGATACGATTCATTTCAGTTTGTAAATTTTTTGACATATTTCTATTGCTATTCATATTATTGCCAAATTATTCAAATCGAATACAACTTATGTTGATCATTTATGCTGTTTATGAAGGGCTTCTTTCGTTAAATTCGAAATCGAATTGTACATCCCGGTAAAGTAATGACTGGGATCAGTGGCGTATCTAGTAATTCCGCTTGGGGAAGGGTAATTACATACTTATAGGTACAAAAAACATGAGTATAATTTTCATTCAAATTTAAACAAAAATACAAAATGTAATAAAATAAAAATATATAGATATATACTTATAAGTAGGTACAAAAACAAAGATTTCTTTCAACAAAATAAAAATAAAATATCACAAAATGAAATCCAGTATCCCGTGTTTCTTATTTGCAAACTTTTCAATAACATTTAAAACTTCTATTCGCACATATCTATGAACATGAAGTAGACCTAATCCAACCAACCGCTCCTGTTGCATCGTTGATCGCAGCCAAGTTTTCAATCGCTTCAACGAAAAAAAACTTTGTTCAGCGGATGCCATACTAGCAATGTATTCAATATATGAAGTCACTTTTTTATCAATATGTTAGCGTCACAAAATTTAAAAAGAAAAATAATTAAAAAATTCAAAAAAATTATAGTATCAGCAGTATCATTGAATTTTGATAATGTGAGGCTAGTGTTGATCAAGTAATTTTTTTGGAAGCGTTGATTTTATTTAAACCCGGATAGTTGTCCACAGAATGACTCCATAATTTTTTTGCTTCCTGGAGCACATTTTACATGTGTACTCAATAATATCACGATATAAAATTGTTTAAAAATTGATTATGTTGTTAATTATAAATTTCTAAAGTTAACAACATATGAGAAATTGAGTAAATATTGTCATAATTTTTCGATTGATATTTCACATTATTGTCAGT
The DNA here is from genome assembly GCA_018342105.1 of Gonioctena quinquepunctata. Lineage (NCBI taxonomy): Eukaryota > Metazoa > Arthropoda > Insecta > Coleoptera > Chrysomelidae > Gonioctena > Gonioctena quinquepunctata. Next base: position 66,861 of record JAFIRS010002801.1, on the reverse strand, counting down.
TTTATGTCTGACAAAAGCATTTAACAACTTAAAAAAAAATACGCAGTTTCTTTGCATAAGGTTGCTAAGAATTCATTATGATAAATTCTAATTTTTTTTCAATTGTTTATTTTTTTAATTTAAATAATATATTAAGAATTGTTCTCTTTGAAATTAATAATTGGTTATCCCCTACCTAATAAGATATTTTTATCAATAATGTAATTGGGAAGCGTTATTTCAAAAGTGAACAAATCCACATTTGCCATATTTTGAGTTAGGGTTGGATTTAGGTACCCTGGGATGATTGCTACGACATGCAATGAGTGTTTTCATCAAAACTTTATAAATACTGTTTAAATAAAGCATCTAAATCAGTATTTTTTTTCAATACGCAACAAATCCATATTATTTAAAATATGATTTTTTCCGCACAAATCCCTGTCTGAAAATTACAGTAATATTTCAAAATGGAACAAATCCAACAAGTATTGTCAAGTCGTACAAATTAATTGATATATCTTGATTTCTCTAAAATTTACCAAAGTGGATTTGTTCTTTTTTAAAATAACGCTTCAATTGTTCATTTACTTAACAATTAGTTATAAACAAACTTCGATTGACATTATAATTTTTGTAATCATAATACAACCTAATGCAAAAAAACAATTTTTGAAAAATATTCAACTTTTTATAAACATAAAACGTATTGTTTTAAACGTTATAAAATGCCTTTGTCAGACATAAAACTGATAATAATGTGATATATCTTTTTTAAAAATTTATAATTAACATAATAATGAACTTTTAAACAATTTTAAAGCGTGATATTATCAAGTTAACATGTAAAACGTGCTCCAGGAAGCAAAAAAATTATGGAGTCGTTCTGTGAACAATTCGGTTTTTAATAAAATCGACGGTTCCAAAAAAACTTTTTAATTAACAATAGCCTCACATTATCAAAATCCAATACAAAATTTTTTTACGAAATTACATTATTTCAAGTGAACAAATGATACTATAATTTTTTTTTATTCATATTTAATACTATAAAAAAATATGTTATGTGCATTGCTCTCTCGAGAGGTGCTATACTCCTGCATTAACGCCCACAAGGAGTCCTGTTTTCAACGTTGAATTACAATTATAAATAATTCAGATAGAATTCCGAGAATAGGAACTTTTTCATGAAAAATTTCCTCCTCTTCAAGAACCTGTTTTTTATTTCCTCTGTCATCAATAGTTTTGAGCCATAACCAAAAAACGGCCCTATTTTATTTTGTTTTTGTTTAAAAAAAATGCAAATTCTCGTCGGCGGAAAAAATCGAAAAATACATCTTTTTAAGAATGACATATTTTAGTAGACTTGGAAAGATTTTTCGCAGGAAACTCACTTTTCGACTAGTCTAATGAGGACATGCCTAGCGGTAATAGATTTGACTAGAGATGCGGTGGCCATTCCATCAATTTGAACATTTTGTAGTTTCTTGGGGGGAAAGGGGAGGGGGGGTAATTACCCCCATTACCCCCCTCCCCCTTGAATACGCGCTCGACTGGGATCTCAGTAATCTCATGTTATTAACCGGATGTTACTATTGTAATTGCTTTGTGGTGAATATCTACTTAATAAAATTCCTACAACTCGCTGACAGACAACGAAAACCGAAATGATATTTGCAAAGGAGTTCCTCATACAACGTAGGTGAGCACTGAGACTTGATGATTCATACCCTGAGGGGGTTAAATGTGGGCTCAAAAATATCCAGCTTTTACCGGTGGTTCCAGAAGCATGAAATTTTGAGCAGGAGTTCCTTAAATAACGAAGGTGAGCACTGAAAAAGGATTTTCGAACATTAATCTTTTAAGTGGGTTGAATATGGGTTTAAAAATTTACAGCTTAAGCCGGTGGGTCCAGAAGCATGAAATTTTACACTATGAAAGTATTTTAGAAAATTTATCTCCTAAGGGTGTTAAATAGGGAATTGAAAATATTTAGACATCGGTCGGTCTACAAGCGTGAAATTCTGCACAGGAGTTCCTTATTCATTAAGAAAGGAGATTCATCCCTTGAGGGGGTGAAATTGGGGGTTCAAAATATCCAGTTTAAACTGGTGGGTCTAGGAGCAGGAGTTCCTCAGATAACTTAGGTGAGCACTAGGGAATGGTTTTCCAAAATTCAGTGCCTAAGGGAAATAGGGGATTGAAGATATACGACCTATACCGGTGGGTTCAGAAGCATAAAAATTTTGCACAGGAATTTCTTATATAACGAAGGTGAGCGGTGAGCACAAAAGTGCATTCCCTTAAGGGGTTAAATTGGAGGTTAAGAATATACAGCTTGAACTGATGGGTGTGGAAGCATGAAATTTTCACAGGAGTTCCTTGTATAACGAAGATGAGCACTGAGAAAGGATTTTGGATAATTTATTTCCTAAGGATGTTAAATAGGGGATTAAAAATATCTAGACATCGGTCTAGAAGCATGAAATTTTGCACAGGAATTTTTTACATAACGTAGGTGAGCACAAAGAACGGATGTTTGAAAATTAGTTCCTAAGGGTGTTAAATATGGGATAAAAATATACAGCTTGAACCAGCTTGAACCAGAAGCATGAAAATCCTCCACAGGGGTTCTCCATATAAACGTAAGTGTGCACTAAGACAGGATCTTCGAAAATGCACCCCCTAAGGGGATTACATGGGGATTAGACTATACAGCTTCAACCGGTGGATATAGAAGCATGACATTTTGTACAGGAGTTTTCTATACACTAACATATTTTTGAAAACTAGTTCTTCAAGGGAGTTAAATATGGAGTTAAAATTATTTAGTTCGAACCGTTGGGTTCACAAGCATAAAATTCTTTATACATTGAGAAAATGTTTTTAGAAATAAACCCCCTAAGAGGCTAAAATAGGGGGTTGCAAATCCCATTGGGCACACGGCTATTTATTTTAGAAGATTATTTTTGTATATGCCTGACATCTTGTATATTTGCTCATCTGTTACCCTTTTTGTATGCATTGTTGCGATTCTTATTGGTGAATAAATTTTTCTTCTGGAATTGCTTTGGTCGCAAACAATCGTTAATGGTGGGGTTGCGAACGAAATATATAACGTAGTTGTATATCAAAAGCGTTTTGTTGTCCCTCTTCTTTTGTCTTATATAGTATTGCGAGCAACTTGGATATCAAGATTAGCTAAGTTAAGGGGGTAGTGTCGCTCAGTTCAGTTCGTTATGTAGAACTAATTCAGCTATGGAGTGCACTTGTGTCTAGCGATTCCACTAAAATTAGGTACCTCTAGTGAATTGTCCGCGAGCAAAGCGAGCGTTACTTCATAAGGTTGATTGGCTTGCGATCAATTCAGGACAACAATTTCATCCAAGTTAGGTTGTCTTTCCTTCTTTTACGTAAGATATTGACTGGGTTTGCTTTTCTGTAGACTGAACCAAGACACGCCGAAGGTGTGTCTCGGCCTAGTCCACAAACAAACAAATCCAGTAAATATCATAAGAGTGGAAAAGCGCTCGTCTACTTACCTCCATTCTCTCCGTTTTTCATACGGTTATTACCCTCTCATGGAGGATTTTCCTGAAGAATAACCTTGCAAGGGACACAGAACTCATATAGATCAACAGGATGTGGAAATTTCGATTTTATTGTCTGTCCCAACTCTCGACTTTATACTTCCTTTGGTCATATCGAGAGTCCGATGTGATTCAAATTGTGATATCATACAGGCCCTTTGCTATGGTATATTTCAGAAAAATTATGTGAGCGAATGTAGTTTGCAATTTTTTTAAACAACAATTTCAATTGCTATCCAAATTAACTTCACGGAATAACAATCACGACACTTCGCTAGCAGTAAACTCCTTTCGTGATTATTTATAGTTCAAGGCTACCAATATTTCGCTAAGAATTGTTTTTATGTCATTTGACAACATTGGTATTGCAATACACACCACCATTACAAATTGATGAGCACAACATGAATACATCAGTCGAGTTCGAAACAATCGAATTTCTAGACATCACCTGAAGATGGCAAATGTGAATTCACTGAAACGTACTGAAATCTTGAAAACTCGTCACAAAATTCCTTATAAAACTTGATCATGTTTTCATTTGTGTTGGGTTCCGCTTCAGCCAGAGGTCTTCAGATTGCTGGTGACTACTCCGTACTGACGAGAGCCAAAAGCCTGAAACTGGTATACGGATTGTTAGGCGGACCGACACAAATGAAATTATCAGAAATGAACATTTGCAATCAATTTTCATTGATAATGGAAGTTCAGGCAGATATCATTCATGTTCTGCGTGGTATTTAGCAGGAAAGTAGTTGTTTTCTGCTTGTAGTCTGTCCCTACAAGCGGAAAACAACTACTTTCCTGGCAAATACCACGCAGAACATTGAATGATATCTGCTTGAAAATCTATACAAACTTCCATTATCAAAAAAAATTGATTGCAAATGTTTCTTTCTGATACACTTCATTATGTTTAAATTGTGTCAGGTCCGCCCAACAATCCGTATACCGCTTTCAGGCTTTTTTTTGGCTCTCGTCAGTACGGAGTAGTCACCACCTCTGGCTGAAGCGGAACCCAACACAAATGAAAACATGATCAAGGTTAATCACCTGTAGGTACGCATTTAAAAGTGACTTTGAAATAGCGGTACCTAGTGACAGGAAGAAACACTCCGAAAACTGTTTTCCCATGATAGGAGTGACTGTATGCCCGACCAGGCGTATATATTAAACAAGAAAGCCAAACATGTGAAGTGTAATATTAGAAGAAATGGACTAAAGTCACAAAATTCAATATAAATTGAAACAAGTGGTAGACTACAAGCAGAAAACAACTAATTTCCGGGCAAATACGATGAACGTTGAATCATATCTGCCTGAAAATCTAAGTTACTTCCAAATGCGTACCTTCAGGTGATTAACCTTGATCATTTTTTCATTTGTGTTGGGTTCCGCTTCAGCCACAGGTCTTCATCTTTCTGACTGGTGACTACTTAGTATTGACGAGGGCCAAAAACCTGAAACCGGTATACGGATTGTTAGGTAGACCTGACAGAATTTAAACATAATAAATTTTTTCAGAAAAAAACATTTGCAATCAATTTTCATTGATAATAGAAATTTGCATAGATTTTCAGGCAGATATCATTCGATGTTCTGCGAGGTATTTGCCGGGAAAGTAGTTGTTTTCTGCTTGTAGTCTACCACTTATATTGAATTTTGTGAAGAGACTTCAAGTCCGTTTATTCTAATATTATACTTCACATGTTTGGCTATATATATATATATATATATATATATATATATAAATATGTGGGAAGTATTTGCTGACTAGGGATATTGGGGTAAGCAGCAATCGAAAAGTAAACTCTTTAAGGATTATCCAAGTTTTCGGAAATATTTATTTCCATCATCAGGGAGAAACTTTGTTGAGATTGGTTTCAATGTTGTTAAACATATTCATCTAACATAGTGGTACAAAAGAAAAAACGTAGATCCAGGAATAAAACGAAGTTCGAAGTTAATACAACCACATTACCATAGTTTAAAATTATATAAATATAAATGTGTACTCTATGTGGTGTGACAAGTGAAACTTTTCACACCACTTAGAGAACACATTTATATTTATATAATTTTAAACAATGCTAATGTGGTTGTATGGCCTGAAAAGTTGAATACCACAAGAAAAAATACATTGACCAAAAGATGTACTGAAATATAAAAAAAAATCGTGGGATGCTTGATATCAATTGTCTTATAGTTTTCATCGCTAGCTATTCGTAAGGGTAGAGTCATTATGAAAAGTAAGTAGAGAGCTTGCTACAAAAGCGTTCTTTCAAACTATTATTTTATTTTCAACTCTTTGGTTCACATTGCTACAAAAGTGTTTTTTTTTAACTTCCCAACTACTGGAGAAAAATTCTTCGATTGATTCATCTACATGCGATTGAAGATTTCACTAACTTTTGGTGAACGTGCTGATGAGCTGATGATCTCGGCGAGAACTCCAGGTCATAGCTATGAAATTATTATATTTCAAAGTGCACAATTTCAAATTTCACGTCTGGATGTGGGGGAAAATTGGAAGATTCCATTACAATCGTACATACATACAGGTTGAGCTAATACAAGCGTGTTAAAAATCTTCAGAATCTACGCTGAGGGAAGATACGAGTAATTGCAGAAATAGTAGAGATACTATATAAGATTTCAGAGGCGATTTCTTGTACTCGGACCACTGTACTTCAATTTCCATGTCATTTGGATGGCTTTATCAGTAACTGAGGAAATTTATTCACACTCACAAAGAAAAACTGAACATGAAGAACCAATTACTATTACAAATTGAATGCATATAGTTCGATCTTTGTTAAAATAATACTAGACACTTGTAATCGGAAAGCGTCATTAATGCACTCCTAGTATAATATTATCCCACGCCATCCTCATCGGATCTAAAAAATACAAATTTTATTAAGACTGCGACTAAGCTATGCGCCTTCAAAAGTACTTGATTCTCCATAAGCAAACAAACAGATAAGAAGCCCTATGCTGATATCGATTGGTGCTGTCACAATCCACCCTAAGAGTTAAAATAATTGCAACAATAGAGGGATAAAAAATGCAGAATAAGTGTACCCTTTTTAGTAGGAAACCCTTCAGGCGAAGGGGTGTAGCAAATTGTCGAATTTTTAGTGTCTCGCTGCATTTTATTGCCTCAACAGACTCTGATGTCTTATCGATATCTTCTCAATTGCCCTTTTAATATGGCACGACAGGGTTGGATTAGAATGCTGAACACTGAGAGGTAGAAGTATTTGAAAGATCGTAGCACAGTTTATATGGGTTTGTGGTCTATTCAATTTGACATATGAAAAATGGCAATTGGCTCAAACGTTTACCAAAAATACCATTATTTTATTCGGTGCTTCTATCAGGTATTCCCTTCCATTCGTTGGCTTTTCTCTCCTTCTAGGAGTGCAAGAGTATTCTGAACCTTTCCGTGGCTTGTCATCGTTAAATCCGAATTTATGGTAAGTACTCTAAACTTGTATTTTGCAACCGTAGAAATGAAAAAATAGTCACAAATAGAACAAGTAATAATAATAATAATCTGTAAGATGTTTTGTGACCTTGCTGGTTGATGAGATGAGAAGTTGGGAGAAAGTCAAAATAACTAATACCACTATGGTTCTTTTGCCGACGTTTCGACTTTTATAAAGTCATCCTCAAGGCACTACAATGAGGATTGTGATTATTACTCAAAATGAATAATAGGGTAACAACAGTGGATTGTAAGATACATGGTGAAAAATGCAAAAAAGCTAGTAAATTACATACATTGTAAATGACGAGGGAAAATTATAAAATTTAAAATCTAAAAACAGTATGAACAGAAGAAAATGTAGACCAGGACAGTAGGTTCCTTGTCGTAATAAAAATTGTTGAAGGGACGTAAACATTTTGGATTCCTTTTGTATACACAGACAATTCATTGTTTCGGTGAATAACGTGAGAGTTTTTTTCTGAATGAAGGCATCCTGTGAAAATTGAAAGACGCTGGTTTTTTCTTGATTCGTGATTTCTTCCGACTATTCACTGATAAGGTATATATATCATAGGCGTGCATGATTTATCATTGTTGTGGTGGTGTATAAGAGTTTGGTAGAAATTGGGTATCTGTTTTTTATTAGTATTGTTTTTGGGTTTTTTATGTCTATCATCTCTTGTATATCCCTTTTTCTATAGTTCTGTTGTTTTCCAATAATTTCTGTATTTTCGAAGTCGAAATTGTGTAGGTTTTCTTATGAATGTTCTGCCAGACCTGTTTATTTGCTTTTTTATGAGGTTTTCAGGTCTTATGCTCCGTTTATGTTCAGATAATCTACTTTTTAGATATCTTTCTGCAACAGAACCATTGGTTTTAGTTATTTTGACCTCCCAAACAACTCCAAGCTACAATAATAATAATGTTTGAGAATATTAAAATTACAGAAATGAAGTAACAATATATGAACATAATACAGGTATTGGAATGAAAAGTACATCATCCTCAAAACAAACAAAAGGTGATATATACAGTGTTATGACCACTACAGGGTGTTATTTATTTAAAAACCACACCTCTGATTAGCCAATTGTTTTTCGAACCTCACATTTACTTTTACAAAAGAAACACTTTGGAAAACCCAGATATAAGGATTTTACAAATACCGCTTGATGATTTATAACTAAATCTTTTTCACACCATTTGACAGTACAAAAGCGTGTTTTAAAAAATCTCTAGAGGTTTTATACGGAGTGTTCTGAAACTAAAAGCTGCCAACTAGAATAACCCGGAGAGCGGTCATCTGTTCAAGTAATTCACTCGTTATATGATTGAGGTTCGTTCTACCCCATGTACTCGGTCATATCTAAAGTTATCGAAAAAAATAAAATAATAATATAGTTGTAAATTCAAAAGATATAATAAAGATCAATTCTCAAAAAATTACACGAATCCATAAATCAATAGTTCTTATAAAACCATTTCATATAATATCACCAGAAAATATGAGTATAAAAATAGCAATAAAACCATAGCAGAAATCAATATCATATAGGTTACAATGTTCTACAATTTTAAGGCAATGAACATTGTATTTTCTATCAATTGTAGGATAGTCAAAAGTAGCAATATATTTTAATAACTTCTTTTTGTGCTTTATCAATAATTTTGTATTTATCAAAGTACACAAATCTAAAACACCAAGGTCAATATTTTGGTTAAAACAATTATTATCATTGTTATTGTTTTCCTTCTTTAAACAACACTTTAATATTTTACTGGACTTGGAAACATATTATCAAATTTTACAGTTATAAGCATTGAATAGCATTAATCATAGTATATCTTTTTATAACAAGCGAACTATCCAAATCTAATGAAATGAAGAGATATTCATCAGATTAGTTGAATTACACTTTAAGGAGTGTAGAGTATGAATGTGAAAAAATGTTCATTATATAAAACCTAATCAAAGAGTTTATAAAAAACCATCAAAGAGAAAAAAATATGCAGTCTCACCCTATATATACACTTGGTCCGAAGATCACTTCACTAAAATTTATCTGGCAAATATTTTAATTAAGTGTTTTTTGTTTGTTTAATCTTTAAAAATTCCCTAAAGTAATTATTCATTTATGTATTGATGAAATTCGAATGTTTTCTTCTAACTACATTCGACTCGTTTTCCTTGTAGCTACGATGTTGAAGTTGTTTTTCTTCTTATAAACTGGTAAACAAACTCAAGGGTGTGAGTCCTAATAACTGGTACATATTTAACTTGTTTGTATCTGAATATAACTTGAATTACTATTAAAAAAATTTCATCTATTTAACTGAAACATGGTCTGATCAAATTAACTCATCTGAAGATGCCGATACGCATCATAAGTTACATACTGATTAAAAAGGAATACCCGAATGGAATTAATCTCATTGTTATTCTATAACCGATTATACTTCATAACCACGTCCTCGTAGACCAATATGTAGTTACGCCTCTGGTGGAACACAACTCACTGTTTTAATCTATAAAAACTATTCTCTGCCTGAACCCGACTTCTTGCTTGATAATTACTCATTACGTTTTCCAGTGAGACACAGTTCACTTCGAATAGATCGTGTTGTGATTGTGCGAGTGTTTTTAAAAGATGCCTAAACGATCAATTGACATGGGGAAATTCCAGAAAATCAAAAAGAAAATGAAAAAATTGGAGAGGTTACTAGAATCAGTATCAACAAGTTCTTCAAGTAAGTTTTTATATTAACATTCTTATCCTATTGGAATTTCAGATAATAAAAGCAGAGAGAAGGTAAAAATCCCAAACAATGGTTTTTCGTTTATGCGGACGTTGTTTAGGGAGATCAAGCTATATCAGTTTATGCTGATATAATAATGAACCTATGAAATACTTTGAAAATATGACTGTTTATGCAGTGTCATATCTTATTAGGCAGAGAATAAAATATAATATCCATTTTTGAGTAATTCATGATACGAAATATGACTGACTCTGTTTATGCAGTGTCATACCATAGCATCATACATGGGAGGAAATAAAATAAAATTTTCTTTACATGAAGACTTCATTGGCAGTGCAGTACATATAATATAATTTCCATTTTGGAATTTCATGTTATAGGAAATCTGTTTATGCAGTTTCCGCTAGTATATATCTATTTTAATTTTTTCCTTGTCCATATGAGATATTATACAGGGTGATCCATAATAAGGGATCCTTATGGTCACCTTATTTCAGGTGATACAGACCATGAGGACTTTTCCGATCGCCCAGAACCCAGGCGACGAATGAGGATCAGCAGTGATGAGGACATTGAACCAGATGAGCCAATAGTGACAGTTGCCCAGGTTCACAATCCACCAACTGAAACGGGTGCGGTCACAGCAGAGGGGGGGCAGACTGACGTCAATAATATGCTGGTCAATTTACTTGGCGTTGACCCCACGGTAACTAGGTCCTTTGGACCCCCCTAAATGAAGGGCTGGTAACAAGGTGGTCAAATTATCTCACAAATGGTATAGACAGAGAAATAAGAGTAGAATTATCTTCGGTGATATATCAGAAGAAACCCGATCTCAAATTACTCCAGATTTGGTTGATGCAGGAAGAATTTTTTGTGAGGTCCATTTTTTGATATCAAAACACAGAAAACATCAGTTCTACCCAACACTTGATAAAACAGTTCAAAAAGTTGCTGAAGAATCCAAACATGATAATTTTCTGTTCGGATCAGATTTTTCATGAACAGTGTAAGTCTGCTCAAACCATTCAGAAGACTTCTCGGGAACTGAAGGTACATACTGGTACAAAACGAACATTAGTCCGAATTCAAGAAAAACCTGAGAGGAATAATTTAAACTTCAAGCGACCTTTGAATCGCTCGAAGATGAGACAAAGTACCAAAGAAAATTACCGTTTTCAAGACAGAAGACAACAACAGCAGGTGAAACCCACCAGAACATATCGACGACAACGGAATCTTTATTAGAGGTATCTATCACACCAAAAAAATATGCTGGCAGAACTAGTCATTTTATCAAACGTTGGCTAGACATAACAAATGATCCTGTCATTCTTGACTGGGTCAATGGTTATATAATCCCTTTTGTTGCTGTACCTAGACAGAAACAACCACCACAGGGAAATAAATTTTCTCCAAAGGATATTATTAATTTGAAATTGAACATAAAAAATTTGTTGTCAATTGGCGCTATCTGCCAATGTAGACATGAACCAGATGAATTTATATCGTCTTATTTTCTAGTCCAAAAGCCAAATGGAAGTTTTAGATTTGTACTGAATTTGAAAAACTCAATAGGTTCTTGGAAACGACTCATTTTAAATTGGAAGATTCAAAAATAGTGAAACAGATCATTACACAAAATTGTTTTATGTGTACAATTGATTTGAAGGACGCATATTTTTCAGTACTAGTTCATAAGATGAGTCGGAAATTCTTAAGATTCGAATTTTTGGGTAAACTTTTCGAATTTACTTGTCTTCCGTTTGGGCTTAGCACATCCCCTTTCGTATTTTGAAAAATTTTTAAGCCGATTATGCATAATCTGAGGTCTAAAGGACTAGTGTCAGTAAATTATTTGGATGACTTATTATTAGTAGGGGATACAAAGGAGGAATGTTTAGAAAATATTAATATCACACGAAAGTTCATTGAATCGTTAGGGTTCATGATTAACATTAAGAAATGTAATTTAGATCCTAGTCAAACCTGTAGGTTTCTTGGTTTCATATGGAATAGTTCGGATCTAAGTATATAAATACCCACTGAAAAAGTCACAAAAGCCATAGATCATATCAATTACATCAAAAACAGAACATCATTCAAGGTCAGAGAGTTTGCAAGACTGATTGGTTACATAATTTCTATCTGTCCAGCATTTACTTACGGCTGGTTACATACAAAAAGACTAGAAAGACTAAAATGTAACGAATTGAGAATATTACGAAATAATTACAAAGGATTGATGCAACTAGATGTTCATGCTAGAAATGACCTTGAATGGTGGTTGACAAATATACCAAAATCCGGAAATAGCTTTCAACACATTAAGTACAAATTTGAAATATTTTCAGATGCATCCAAGTCAGGATGGGGGGTTTTTTGCAATGGCCAAACCGCTCACGGGTTTTGGACCAAAGAGGAATCCAACCTTCATATTAATCACTTAGAATTGTTGGCTGCTTTCAATGCATTGAAATGTTTTGCAAGCAGATGTGTCAGTTGTAATTTTTTATTAAGAATCGACAATACGACAACCATTGCTTGTATTAACAAAATGGGCAGTACAAAATATCAAAAACTTGATTCTATTACGAGGAATATTTGGAAATGGTGTGAAGCCAGAGATATATGGATTCATGCCTCGTATATTAAGTCAAAAGATAATTTTCAGGTCGATCTTGAATCACGTTCTTTAAAAATCGAAACTGAGTATTCACTTAATAGAGATGCTTTTCAGATAATAGTGAGAAAGCTGGGAAGACCACAAGTAGATCTATTTGCATCAAGCTCAAATGCGAAATGTGGAAAATATGTTTCGTGAAAACGTGATCCAGGATCTTTTGCTATAGACGCTTTTACCCTAGGTTGGTCAAACACTTTCTTTTACGCTTTCCCACCATTTCCATTGATTCCGAGGGTATTAAACAGAATTATTTCTGACGGCGCAGAAGGTTTGGTTGTTGTGCCAGCATGGGCTACTCAACCATGGTATCCACTCTTTTTTAAACACCTCATTTCTGAACCAATTTACTTTAGTCCACACAATGAACTTATTCTCTCTCCTTTCAGGGAGAGCCATCCAATTTGGGAAAAAATTACCCTGGTGGCGGGAAGGTTATCAGGGAGGCTCTCAAAAGACAAGGAATACCATCAGAATTGATTCATGTTTATGAGTCATCTGTTAGTTCAAATACTATAGCACAATATAACTCTACGTATTCAAGATGGTGGAGATATTGCAGTAATAATCATATTGAAATCTTTGATCCAAACTTAAATCAAATCCTAATATTTCTAAATGAAGAATTTTTAGAGGGTGCAAGTTATAGCACTTTGAATTGTCACCGATCACCACTAAATTTTCTGTTTCAAATAAAAGATGAAAATAATTTAATTAAACGATTTATGGAAGGCATTTTTCGGAAAAGACCAGTTTTTCCAAAATATTCTTTTACTTGGGACCCTCATAATGTTTTGGATTATTTATCAACATTATACCCATTAGAGTCTTTGTCACTTGAGGATCTAACCTTGAAATTAACCACTTTGATAGCTCTCACTTCATCGCCTAGAGTTCAAACTCTGGCTTCGATAAAATTAAATAACTTTCTGTATGAACAAGACATGATCAAAATAACAATAACAGACTTTCTCAAAACATCAGCTCCAGGTAAAGCACAACCTATTTTGATAATCCCAAAGTTTGATGAAAAACCAGAACTCTGTGTTTGGAAAACTCTCAATCATTACATATCTGTTACAAATGATATCAGAGAGGGCATAGAGACTCTTTTTCTGACTTATAAAAAACCTCATCGTCAAGCATCTACTCAAACCATCTCGAGATGGATAAAGACTACATTATGTAGAAGTGGTATAGATACTTTTATTTTCGGTGCACACAGCACGCGGCATGCGTCCACATCTGCGGCACTACGTTCTGGAATGAATATTGAAACAATCCGAAACACAGCAGGATGGACTAGCAGGTCGAATATTTTCGCCAAGTTTCATAATAGGCCAATAATTGATAGGTCAAATTATGCTAAGAGTATTGTATTATAAACTAAGATTTTTCGGATATGAGAGTGTATAATTATATAAAGAATGAATTGCTATATAATTTATTGTTATTTACTATAATGTTAAGTACAATTAAGACTTTTTTGTACAATATTTCTAAGATAATTATTCAAAACTCAAAGATATTGGGAATAAATAAAAAAAAACAAGGCTTTCAACATCTACATATTGGACTACGAGGACGTGGTTATGAAGTATAATTATAGATTAAACGACTTACCTGTAAGGAAGTTCAATTTGAATTATACGAAGAACCACGTCCGAGTAGACCAACCCACCCTTAACCCGTTCTTACCCAATGTTTATTTTTTTTACTCTTAGACACTGTCAAACGTAATGAGTAATTATCAAGCAAGAAGTCGGGTTCAGGCAGAGAATAGTTTTTATAGATTAAAACAGTGAGTTGTGTTCCACCAGAGGCGTAACTACATATTGGTCTACTCGGACGTGGTTCTTCGTATAATTCAGATTGAACTTCCTTACAGGTAAGTCGTTTAATCTATAATTATAATTTCATCTACCAAGTTGTCTTTGTTTTATTTTTAAATATTATTACACTGTCTCTCCTGCTATGATGAAGCTGTGTCTTTATTTAGGGTCAAATATAAATAGGTAATCTATTATGCCTCTGAACTCCTAGTTTACTGAAGTTCATATTTATTTACGATTTTATTTGTTTGTTTGTTTTAGGAACCCTCGTTTCGAAGTTCATTGCTTCCCACGTGTAGTATATAATTATATTTTCGTCTCCAGCACAGATGTGTTGTTATTTTCATAATATTAAGCCTCACCGATTTCATAACTCATTTGAATATTATAACATTCCCGTAATATTAATTTATATATTAGTACTGGATTCTTTCATAGTTTCAAATGTGATCTTTCTCAATAAATATATTCTTTCAATTCATTATTCTTTTCCAAGCTCTATATACAGAGTATGACAATAGGGTGTCTCAGGACTTTCTCTCATCCTCTCGGGAATTGGGGTATAAATATCACCAGTACTTCATATAACTTTTTTTTCCTAAAATCCTCCGTTACTGTATTAGGGGCCCTCGAAGTTACAAAATGAGAAATTATTTTCTTTGGTAACATTTCACGTGAATATTGAGAATCAACCAAATTTTGGAAATTGACGAAACAAATGAATTCCTTCGATGTTCCATGCATGAGTCAGTTAGTTTGCAACAAAGTCAGGAACGGACTGCCCCCGATGGTCCACACCCCAAAACATGGAAATGACTGAGATTTTTCAATATTTTTCAACAAAACAAGGTTTCCTGAACAATTTTCTGAATAAAAATACTCGTGTGTAAAGTCGATCGGTCGATCGACGATATCCAATCTGAGACGTCCCCATTATTTGCTAACATTTATTTTTAATGACAATAATGGCGGGTAGAATCTTCATTAAAAATTTTAATAATGCAAACACAATCGCAATCCTCAAGAGCAAACAGAAATGAAAAATCCACTACAAAAACTGCTCGATAAGACCCCCTTCTCTCTCAAAACATCTTCGAAGTCTGCGAAGACATCTTCTCTGTACTTGAAATAGCATTGCAGGATCGTTCCGTATGGCTTCACAATGTATATTATTCTATTCAACGAATCATCTCTCGTGTGAATAGGTGTAGCACAAACAAGGTACCCCTACAGAAAAAAAAATCAATGGATTCAAATTCAGAAACCGCGCTGGCCATGAATATGGCCCTCTTCTACCAATACATCTATTGGAAAAAATATGGTTTCCGTACAATCAAACTAAAATGAGGATGAGCTCCATCGTGCATAAACCACATATATCTTCAAGTTGCAATGTAACATGTTCCAAAAGTCCATTCAAAATAACGTTCTCCTTGCAATCGATTATGTAGAACGAATGGTCCTGTGAGATGGTTTTCTTTGATACCAGCCCAAACATTCACGTTGATTATCTGTTAGTGTTTAGTTTTCAATATACGATGAGGATTTTCTTGGGCCCATATGTGGAGAATGTGAGAGTTGATAACTCCATCTATAATGAAACCTGCTTCATCAGCGAATAAAACTCGTTTAATGAAAGTTATAGCCTCTCTTTTTTACCCCGGTCGTGCTGGAAAATCTTGTGGTATCATGGCATGCATCTCCTGGATGTGATATGGTGGAGGAGTTGTTCTCTAATGATTCTGTGAATTCTGGATATGTGCATATTCGTTAAAAGTCTGTGTGGCCATTCCAAAAAACTCCAAAATATCCTCTACAATATTAACAATACTAAAAAAAAAATGTCTGTGGCCATAAATAAGTTTTAGTGATAAGTAAGCACGTTGTATGCGTCTGTTGATATGCTATTCAAATCTTAGGTTCACATCCAGTATGTCTCCAAGGCTGTTTACTTTTTCAACCAAAGTATGTGAGTCATTGTCTATTTTAACATAAATCGTAGTTCGGCAGTTATTCCGACGAATAAATACCATGATATTTGACTCAGAGGCATTTATAAGTGAGCAATGGTCGACTGCGGCTTTGAAGAAGTATACAAGGTCGAAAAGGGAAACATTCTCAATTGAATATTGATAGAAAGATTTTTCTGTGAATTGAAAGAGGTTATCTTGACGATGGAAGATAGTGACTAAAGTTTATCTTTCAGTCGCAGATGATTCCACATCTGATTTTATGAACATCCTGTTTATATTTTCAACAAATCAATATACAAGGTCACTATTGATGAGAGTGCAAGCATTGTCCACTACAAGTTGGGGGAAAAATATAATGAAATTGCGTATCATCTGCGTATAAATGAACTGAACAATGTTGCAGGCATTTTACTAGATTTTCGGTATACATAGTAAATAATAGGGACCCTAAAATATACCTTTGGGGTACTCCTGACTTTAATGCCAAATAAGTAGAATTATCGTTATCTATATTGACCATTCGTTTTCTATTGAGAAGGTATGATGTCATCAAAGTTATTGACTCACGCGGAAGTCTCAAATAGCGCAAAATTGACAATTTACCTCAAAGTTGATTGTATCAAAGGCCCGACTAAAGTCAATAAGAACTAATGCAGTGAATAATCATCGATCCTTTGCCCTGAAAATATCATCTGTAACTTGAAGCAAAGCAGTCTTACAGCTGTATTTCCTGCAAAAACCAGATTCTATGGAAGGTAATAAAACATGTTCCACGAGATATATTAGTAGTTGAACTTCCATCGCTAACTCCATTACTTTGGAGAGTACAGGAAGGATGCTGAACAATAGCTTATTCCAGGCTTACGGAAATATAATGGAAAAGTCATTGACTTATCTAATTTCTTGAGGACATTCCGCAAATCCCGAAATTCATCAACTGTTAATTTATTATTCTTGAGTGTTGTCCACATTTTTTTCTTATTCAACAAGATTGAATCGCAGTTCAGTTTCTCATTAATCATCAAAACATGATATATGATTTTTCACTGTATATTTTCCCCTTCATGTTCAGCTTTTTTGTAGTTTATTCGTTGGCTTCTTTTGTACTTTACTCGTTTGCTTTTTACAAGTATACATATTATTTCGATTTTAGTTTTTCAGCTAACTTTGTAATTCATGTAGAAGTTTTTCGCTCATTAAAACTATTCTCAGTGGAACTCCTCAATATTTAAGCTGTGACGAAGAATTAGAAACATTAAAATCTTGAGTTTCATGAGATAACCTTCATGATTCAGATAACAGACCAACAAGTGAGTAATCCATAATCCATACGTTTTCAAAATTGTGAATGAAACTTTCAAATAGGTACTGTACTTTTTATTACAGAGTTTTTTCATCATAATTTTCATTATTATTCCAGTTATACATATTGCTGAATTCACGTTATCATTATTATTTCGGCTTTGAAAATTTTTCATTTCAGATTATAGTTGGTTGTCATCGAATAAAAGTGCATTTATATCAAATTTCGTTGCTCCGATCGACTACACACACGATTACTTTCATTCAGAACATTTCCGGGAAATCTTGTTTTATTGAGAAATATTGAAAAATCTCAGTCATTTCAAAGTTTTGGGGAGTGGACCAAACTTTGCAGCAAACCAACTGACTGATGTATGAAACCTCATCGGAGGAATTAATTTGTTTCGTCGATCACCAAACGTTTATTGATTCGCAATATTCACTTGGAAAGTTATCAAAAAAAATATTTTTCATTTTGTAACTTCGAGGGCCCTGACTTAGTAACGAAGAATTTTAGAAAAAACAGTTATATGAAGTGTTGATGACATTTATACATTGCCGAGAGAATAAGAGGAAGTCCTGGGACAACATGTAGGCAATGCCAGAGCGCGGATATTCGATAGTTTATTATTTGTGTATGAATTTTGTTGTTAATGATACCAGCCCAAACGTTCACTTTTTTAGGATATTGTGTGTGTGAGCCTCACACATCCAATGAGGATTTTATCTGCTCCAATATCTACCGTTTCTTCTATAAACCGTTCCATTTAAATAAAAAGTAGCTTCATCAGAAAAAACAATTTTGTTCATGAACTGCAAATCTGCTCTCCTTCTGTCCATCATCAGTTCACAGAATTGTTGTCTTCTATCAGGATCATCCCCATTTAACTCCTGAACCAACTGAACTTCATAAGGATGGTATTTTTCTTTATGTAAAGATCTCAATATCGATGATTTACTTACATCATTGTCGGGGGCAAGTTGTCTACTTGTCATATGAGGATTTTCCTCAATCGCTAACAGTACATCTAACTTTTTTCCCTAATCCAATTTAACATTTCGACCTGGTTTTTGAATAGTTTTTACTTGTCCAGTTTCACGAAATTTTGTTTCTATTTTGCTAACTGTATACTGTGAGACGTGTTGACCAGGGAATTTATTATTAAACATTTCACAAACTTCCTTTTGAGTTCTTGTTTTATTACCACATCCCATCATAATTAAAATATATATTCTTTGAGATTAGGATAAATCAAATACAACACAAATATTTTTCAATACACTGACGTGTCAGCAACTTATAAATATCAAAATCAAAATAACAGTAGTCTACTAGATGGACATCACATTACTTATTAGGGTTTTGTGAATAATTTTTTGGTGTCTTGAACGACTTTTTCCTGACGTTTAGCAAAACAGATGAGAAAATACCTGATTATTTCTTAGGGGTTATTAAAAATCAAAAGAATATTTCAATAGACCAGACAATATTGCAGATTTAAAAGTTAGGATAACTGAAGAAATTACCAACATAACCCCTAAGGTCCTACGAAATGTTGTAGGAGAATTCCAAGATCGATTTGCTCATTGTCAAGAAGTGAATGGTGGTCATTTTCAATTTAATTGTAAAATAAATTTAATTGTTAAATAAATTCAAAAATACTTTCTAAACATTATGTGACATTATTTCCTTCATTCTACGTAAAGTATAAAAATTTTACATTTCCAAAAAAACTCAGTTATGATTGCATCAAATTTGAGAAACTTAATATTGCTGAACAGAAAATGAAAATCCCTTTCGAACAAGGTGCCACACGACCCCTCTTTTCATTTGAATTTTTTGAGAGGGTGCTCATAATTCAGAGGGGGTGCAAGAAGGGGGTTATATTTTCATACAGTAAATTGTCAAATTGACAATAGAAATCGACATGTTCCAGGTTTTTTCAAAAAAATACATAATAAGGCTAAAAAAGCATAAAAATGAATTTATTCCATACCTATGGACCGCACTGTATATTACAGGTCCTAAGACGTGTCCTTGAGGAACTCAAGTTACATTTTTCTCGCTGTTCAAATGGGATTTCATTTTGACAAACCGTTTTCTTTCAGATACATAACTTTTGAAAAGATTTAATGCCGACCTCGTTTTCCTAAATCCTGTAACGTTTGTGGTTGACAGTATTAAAAGCTTTGGCAAGGTCAAGAAAAACACAAAGTGTTGGTTGACTTTTGTTCAAGTTCACTGATTGATGTCGATTTACTTTTCCTGAAACCTAATTGCAATTATGATAGTAAATTTTATTTATTCAGATATCCCTTTAACCACAATTATTAAATGTTTGCAAACACTTTTGCTATCGTTGATATGCGTGATATTGGACTGTAATTGGTGATTTCAGTTTTTTTTTCCGTTTTTGTGTATAGGTGTAATCAGTGAGGATTTGAATACAGGAGGGCAGGGACCTTCTTCTAGAATTTTATTTCTGATATGTACAAGTTGGTGTGTTATTACTTCACGCCATCTATACCAGGAAATGTATTATACTATTATCTTATTTTACTATTAACTTCTGCATAATCAGTTAGGACAAGGAAGATAGAATAAAGAACTTGGTTTCTTGTGCATGGGGAAGCCAATGATTTATTTATTTTTGAAGCGTAATCCTACCTACACTGGAGAAAAATTCATTGAAGGCATTTGCCGTATCAATTTCATTTGTGATTTCTTTGTTAACTATTTTTATTTTCTTTATAGAGTTATCATTGTAGTCTAGATAGTTTTTGGGCAGCTTTGATATTTTTCGATTTTCATTTCATAATAATTAATTATCGTTATAAGATTATTTAAATATGTTCGTTATTCTTAAAATTCTTTTTTCCATTTAATATCACCCAGGGTTCTGTTTGTATTGTTTATGTTATTCCCTTTTTTGGTTTTTTAACCGGACGTTTCCGTGTTATCTTGAATTCATCCTAATTTTTAACCTAATTTTTTCCATCATATTTTTTATGTATGATCACGCATAACTTTTTACTGAGGCGTCCGATTCCGATAATTCTTTTTTCGGTGGATAGCGTTACTTCGAATTTGGTCCCATTCGAATTTAAAGGATGAAATCCACCCCTAAGGGTAGCGAAATGAAGGATATTGATCACTCACCCTCTAAATTCTGGTCCGTTAACCGATTCTATCAGGCATAACTTTGTACTGGGTTCTTCGATTTGGATGATTCTTTTTTTAGTAGATAGGGTATACCTTATATTTGGATTTCGAAAGGAATTAGCCACCCTTACGGGTGGAAAAATAGGGGATAATTGATTTTTCACTAGTGAACATTGGCATACACATACGTAGTTGACAATGACAGATCGCTACTGACATTATTCTTGTTTCACATCCGTCAAAATCAGTATATTTTATGAGAAGATGGAATGATATACAAAGTAATGAAATAAACTAACCAGAACAACGAAAATAATTTATATTACAACAAATAGTAAAAGTAGATAATCATATTATTTAACTGGTAATAGTTGAAGTAAGGTGGGTAAGTAAGTATTTTGGAAGTAATCAAAAAACAAGTAGGTAGTAATTGGTAGATTTCAGCCACAAAAAATTGAAAAATAAAAACTTTTTAACAAAAAATTAAACAGACGAAAAAATCAACTGAAAAGCAAAAAATAAAATAAACCTTCTTAGTCTAAATGATAATTGAGCTCCTAAACTAAGTAAGTAACTGATTTTGAGTCGGCGCCAAACAAACTAGCAATTGAATTAGGTGAAGCGTAAAATGATGGCAGCGAGATGCACGGCTGCATTTTGATGACTTCTTTCATAGATGATGATCTTCGATAATTGTTTGTTTGGCGCCGACTCAGAATCAGTTACATTAGTTTAGGAGCTCAATTATCATTTAGACTAAGAAGGTTCATTTTATTTTTGGCTTTTCAGTTGATTTTTTTTGTCGGTTTAATTTTTTGTTAAAAAGTTTTTATTTTTTATTTTTCAGTTCCGTATTTCGTCGGTTCAATTTTTTGTTATTATTAATGACAATGACATCAATACCTTCCATTTATCATTGAAGGCATTTGCCACATCAATTTCATTCGTGATTTCTTTGTTAACTATTTTTATTTTCTTTATAGAGTTATCACTGTTATGTTACGTAACATTTTCACTGTAGTCCAGATAGTTTTTGGGCAGCTTTTATAATTTTCGATTTTCATTTTGTAATAATCAATTGTTGTGATCCTTATAAGATTATTTAAATATGTTCGATATTCTGAAAATTCTTTTTTTTATTTAATATCACCCAGGGTTCTATTTGTATTGTCTATGTCTTTTATTGGTCGATTTTATTAATCTACTAGTTATCCATGGACTACTTTTCCGTGGTTATCTTGAATTCATCCAAATTTTTATTAATGACAATTACATCAATACCTTCCATGTTTTTGCTCCAAGTGAATATCTTGAATGTAAAAAAAAAAAAATCAACAGGGCTCTCAATAGCATATTTTTTGCACGTAAGGAAGTTTTTGTGTTTCATAATACATCCATTCATTTGAAAAATATTATATTACCATAGCCACTTCCTGCATATTTTTTAATATTGAATTTCAATTGAAAATATAACTTTTTAGTTGACGCGAACATAATGGCAGAATAATAGCGCACAATACAAACAATTCCAAAGAGGTGTTCCCACGCATGGAATGAATGAAAAGATCCTAAATGTTTCCTCGGGATCCCTGGTCGTATTCAGCGGTGTTTTGAGATCGCCAGAAGCAATCTGATATTCTTCTTTAGAGTCGGTAATAATAGGCCAATGTTCATAAAAGATAACTGTGACTCGGAATGGTGAGATCGAATTTGATCTAAGCATAGGAAAAGTGGTGTCTTTTACTTTCAAACGACCATAGGCGCAAGTATTGAAAAAACCTAATTTGAATTATTGTAGGAATCAATTTTTTACCTCTTACATAGCCTGAAAATAAAAGATAACAGTAACAATTGCCGTATTTGTATAGGTGTGTGCGTCTGTCTGTCATCCTCACGCCTAAACCATTAGACCAATCTGGCATAACATTCATATCAAGGTGATTATCTAGAATACATTTTCATTCCAAGAGTTAGAGAAATTCGTATTCCACTGAATTTTTCAATATTTCTTTGATTGGATATATCTGTGTATCAACATATCATCAAGGTTTTTGTTTTTGAATGACAGTTTTCAGAATTGACATATCAGTTGTTGACGTTTGATCGAATAAATTGGCTTTTAGTGAAGTTAAAATTCAATATGTATATAGTTGAATTGGTTTAACCATGAAAAAATAAAGTTTATGCCCTTAGTTCCCTATCAAAGCAACCCACCACATTTCAATAGCCTAGAAATTATATCAAATAATAACCTAAATGTAATAATAAATGATACACAATATATTAAGTATCTAGGTATAATAAAAATTAGATAAACATATGAGATGGGATATATGTCATTCATATTAATAATATTTTGGCAACCCTTCTACAACTTTTCCATAAATTCAAACATATTTGCAATATATTGAATTTTCACCAGATGAAAATTAATTATTATGCATTAGTTGAGAGTCGCACTCGATATGGAATTCCCGGATGGAGAGGACTCGCAGAAAGTCACCTGAAAAATTTAAATTCAACACAAGTACTTTCTCAAAACAATATACAAAAAAAAAATCACACGACAAATGCTCTTCTATGCAGAAACAAAATGCTTTGATATAAGACAACTTTTCTTCCACTCCATAGGAACTTATCTAGATAAAAATTAAACTCAATTGAATTTTATAAAACATGAATTTTCGACAAAGCAAAAAACAAAATTGAATCTGAAAACAAATTCAACCAAAAAATCCTCAAACCAACGTTGTTATATATAATTTGCCTCCAGAGTATATAATTCTCTGAATATAGAGATGAAAAATCTGGTAATATTCTGCAATTCACAAACTTATTCAACTAAATTCAAATGATATCTTCTGAGTCTGACCCGTTAGTGACCGAAAATCCTGATTTCAGATAGATTATATATATTATATATATATATATATATATATATATATATATATATATATATATTGTTGTGATAGGCTCTTTATTATTTTTATATTTGTTATTTATTATATTTATATTTGTATTTGTTATTAGATAATCGTTATTATAATAATCATTGTTATTGTTACTTATTCTATTTTTCAATAACAACTAGTCATCATAAATTATTTGTTATGATAAATTTGTTTCATTGATTTCCTAATTTATTTAATAATTTTGAAAAATGAGTAACAGTAATGAAACTCCAGCTATGTTGTTCTTACCCTATTTCAACACTTTTTTACCTTATCACAGCTCAGTCGGTACGCCTAAGGAGTATGAGTCATCTCTATTCTCTTGGCAGAATTCAGTAGTGCTAACTTGGTGCGCTGCTTGATGTCAAATGTGCTATTTTGTGGGAAGATTATGATTAGGTGCTCAATAGATAAACAAAGATTGCATAAAAATCGTCAAATAGTTGTTTTTTTTATTGTTTGTTTATTCTCCCATTCGTATCTGTATTCGTTGTCTAACGTTCAAGGATAGTTTTGCTTGTTTTTCTCTTGAGTTTTATTATAATTGTTCCTCCAAATTGGTACCTGGTTTTCGTTTTCAATCAATTTTTCATCTCTCAAAGCTTGTTACATTTCTTCTTGGCAACACACACATTTTTGTTGATTTTCACAAATGTTAAAGTTTATTCCCACTTTCTGTCTGACTTTTTGTTATTCTAACTTATTCTAATGATTTTATTTACAATATATAATTCTAGATCTTATATCTACAAATGTGGATAAAATTAATATTTGCATTTTTCTCTTTTCATCATTTTTATATTTTATTATTTTCCTCACATTGTTTTTGACATCTCGCTGTTGGGTTTCCTCCTGATATAATTCACCATACAGGATGTTCCAACTTGAATACCATTTCATCTAATTGAAATCCAAAGTTTTTTTATGAATTTAAATTTCCATATCATTTTTATTGTTTGTGCAAATTGATTCTATTGTGGTAACATACTTATGACAATAGAGATACTTCAGTACTGACTTTTTTATACATATGCGTTGACTAAAACATGGTATAAGATTCTAGAACAGTTAAAAAGTATAGGAAAATTGTAAAACAAACATAGCATGAACCATGATAACTTAAATACCTAATAATAATAATGAATTATCAGTTTTATTATTTTATAGACATTTCCTAACATAAATAGTGTCAGTGAGAATTATATTTGTAAGTTCAATTGTAATGTCTTCAATCATTTCATAAAAATACTAAGATGCACACAATGAAACAAGATCACAGCCATGCACAACTTCGGTTTCAGCGGATTTCTATGTTTGTTCTCTATATTTTATTTATTTATTATAAGTAAACAAAGTGATACAAGTGATACAAAAATAAGAAAAAAATGATACCAAGAATGATACAAAGATAAATTAGGTTAATAACATAATAATAAACAATAATACTAATAATAAAACAAGTATGAAAGACACTAATTACAAGTTGAGACAATATATGAGGGACAGGGTACATTTTTTTTTCAACTTATCAAAGTTGTTTCCATGAAATTTGACATTTGATCGCAAATTTGTATTGTTTAACAACTCTTGGACATCGCGGAATGAAATATGTTCTTCCGAAATAACATATTTTATTCCACCTCGAGTAGTTTCTGTCGAACAAACTCAGTCAGCTTACATTGATGAGCTCGAAACTTGCCGAATGCTTTATCAGGAATCATTTTGGAATTAACTGCCAGAGGAGGTTTTTCTCTACAACTACAACTCCCAAACATTAAAGAATAATATTAATAAATATCACCTTTCCCTACCCACTTCTCTGTTTTCTCTCAAAGAGATACTCCCTATTCCGCCAATCCATGAACATTGGATGTATCGTGTACAGCAGAATCAACGGGTGATCGCCCCTGACTTGGATGCGATGTAGCAAAATTGAAATGGAGGGGGCTGGCTTAGTCTTCACACTGATCGCCGGGCTCATTGTTTCGGTCATAGAAGGGCTATTATTGCAAATTAGTTTGCGCTTATTGGGCTCTATCTCTCTCTCTCTCTCTCTCTCTCTCGTACTGGTTGTACGCAGTTGAGGGGCCAAACATTTGTTGGTTGTATTATATCCATTTCTTTCCTCATCCCGCCTATATGATATTATTTCAAGAAACTACGGTGTCTACATTGACAGACATTTGAATTTTCAACATCATGTCAAGCACTTGGGAAAAAAACTAGCCTCTGGTTGTTATGCAATGCGCATAGTAGCCAGGGAATTGGATGCAGCAACAGCTAAAGTCGTTTACCACGCACTCATTGAGTCTCATATCCGATACGGCTTAGCATTCTGGGGAAGTTGTAACAAAGAAAACCTAAACTCAACCTTTGTCCTGCAAAAACGGGCTATCCGATAGTTATTTAAAGCAGGACCAAGAGTATCATGCAGATCACTGTTGAAGGACAATAACCTATCAACTCTTCCATCTCTGTTCATACTTGAAACAGCCTGTTTGGTGTTCAAAACCGAATCACTGCCAAAGAAACTATTTATAGCCATTCCCCCAACTAGTTCAATAAAAAAATCCCAATTTATAATGCTGCAGTTGTCTAGTGCTACAAAGTAATAAAATCAATTTGAAATTATAGTTGTGTACAGAAGTAAAGAATTAAATAGTGGTTTTAGTGTAACAACCATTTATGTCCTAGTATTTTGATAAATTTAAAGTAATTTGCGAAGATTTTTTTTATTTTTATTCTCTTGAGAAGGTTTTATGATTTTTTATAAGTTTCACCTTCAGGGGTGAGATATTACAAGATTTGGGTAACGTATAAGTTAAGAAACGGTGACAAATATTTTTATTGAATTTTGGAGTGGGTAGCAATTCGTTTGTAGTGCTTCTAGTGCACAGTGTTCCAGAATAATGGAAAAGCGGAACTAATTCTAATTTTGTAAGGTTTTCGTTTACGCTCCCAACTTTGTGAGGGGGTGAACAAAAGACGAGAACACCTTTTTCCAGAATTGCGGCTAACTATTGCGAAAAATTGGCTTTCTTCAGCACCTCAAAGACGGCCATTATATCGTGTACGTTTCTTGACGTCATACGTGTACTTTTTCTTCCGAGTTTGATTAGCTCCAGAAAGAACATCTTGTGAATAATTCCTGTGAAACTCAGGTGCGAAGTCAATCAAGGTACGTAGTTTCTATTGTATGTTTGATAAGGTGGATTGGCCGATTATTAACTCAGTTGTTAACAGTTATTTTCTGTGCTGTTATTAGAATGAACGTGCGTACCTACATGTTCAACTTTCGTTGGACTTACAAAAAATTCACCACGGCTCCCCGCTCTGAAAAAATATCTAATGGATAGCCTGAAATCTCTAAGAAAACATAAAAAGTTTGCTTGTTCATACTTGCACTTTTTTAAATATTTAATTAATTGTGAGCCTCTGCAAGAGTGTATCAAAAACGCATCAATGAATTAACACTTCATTATTCTGTAAATGAGCGACTTTTTTGCTAGAATGTGATTGTCTATATTATAAACAATATTTTAAGAAGAATTCGGGTACTGATTTTGCTAATTATAATTTAATATTCAAATAATCATTTGAAACATTTGATAATACCAAAACTACTCCTTTTGAAACCAACCCCTTTGCGACCAATTTTCCTATGTTCTCGCTTTGGAAACAATTCAGCAAAAAGAAGGTTTAAATCTGATTTTATTATTTAACCACTCCTTTGTGACACGTTTTTTAATATTATTCCTATGATTCTCATCAGCCTTAGAAGCAATTCCGCGTGCGAAAAAAAAGCTCGAATCTGATTTGTTTTCGAACCACCCCTTCTAAAAACCACCCCTTTGTGACAAGATTCTTTAAATATTTTTTCCACGATTCTCGTCAGTCTTAGAAGCAATTCCGCGAAAAAAAGCGCGAATCTGATGTTCTCTTCGAAATCACCCCTTCTTAAAACCACCCCTTTGTGACAAGATTTTTTTTAAATATTTTTCTCTGATTCACGTAAACCTTAAAAGCAATTCCACGAAAAAAAGGCTTGGATCTATTTTTTTGTCCCCCTTTTAAAAACCACCCCTTTGTGATTTTTTTTTTTATTTCAACCATGATTCTCGTTCTCGATTTTAGAGCAATTCAGCGGAAAAAAGACTCGAAACCGTTTTTTTCAACCATCATCCCCTCCTAAAAACTACCCCTTTGTGACAAAAAAAAATCATATTTTTTTCATGATTATTGACAGGCAAAGAGACGATTGAGCAAAAAATGAATTAGTTCCGTTTTTTTTGGACTACTGTGTAGTGGTATAAGCTGTAGGAACAGAATTCTGAAGTATTTTCTTTTTGAATGCATACACTGTGAACGGATAATACTTATGTCTTATATAAGGTATTTGCTTTCATATTTCATTCATAAAAATGGATGATGAATGTTTTGAAATAGTTGAAGTCATTAAAAGACGTGGAGCACAAAGTAAATTATTCCTATGTACCACATAAGTAACATGATGGCTCTGATCTTAGGACTTTGGGAAGTGTAGGTTTGGATTATATTTTTTTTTCTGGCAGCTAATCGATAGTTCTTGGTGGTATACCTATATGATTTATTGATTCTATTCGAATTTCTACTTGACTTTTTATAGATTTCTAAAATTCGTCTCCAAAATGAATTATTTGAGGAGAGTGAATTGTATCATGTCATGCTCATCCGAAACGATTCTGGCTTCAATATCTGATAATAGACCAAGTTACTTTGAGGAATTCATTTTTGGTAACATTGTTATAGACATTTTGTCTTATTAGACAAATATTGTAGTAATCTCGCCCTCATTGTGGAACAGTAGGTATAAACTAGGACAAAAAATGCCCAGGCAACAAAATTGGTGCCAAAATAGGTAATGTAGAGTGTATAGTAGTTTGTATGAAAAGATCTTTTTTTTAGTATTATTATTAGGATATGGTTTTGTATTGTGTTCAGTTTTTGTATACAAACGGAAAAGTGATTCAGCTAGAGATTTGAAAATTAACATGAGAAGATTTTTCGCTAAAATCTGTCGTAGCTGAGAAAATTTGTATATTAGTTCCCTCACCTTTTTTGTTAGATAGTCAATATGATTTTTCCACCTTAGATTTTTGTCAATAATTATGTCCAGGTATTTGACCTCGGTTGTTTCTTTAATTTCATCTCTCATACAAGGAACTTTAATACTGGAGGAATTAGGTCTGTTTGTTGCTGATGAAGAGAAGGCAAGATAGTGGGTCTTACTAGCGTTCAACGAAAGGCAATACTTACTCAGCCATTTATTAATTGCTTTCATGCTCAGCTGAACAGGATTTTTAGCTTCAGGCCATGTTTATCCACTCAAAATCGCAACCGTATCATCAGCGTATGATATAATTTTTGCTTTTTCGTTTAAACAGGGCAGTTAATTTAAATAAGCTTGGAAAAGTATTGGACCAAGAATGGTTCCTTGGGAGGCCCCCATTTTTCTAGTCGTAGTTCCACTTGAGGTATTGTTTATTTCAACACATTGTTCCCGATTAGTCAAGTGACTGCTTAAGACATCCAACACACTGATCCACGTACACCAAAACGTTCCACTATGTTGAGAAGTATTGCATGGTCAACAGTGCCGAATGCTTTTTCCAATTCTAAAAACACTACAATAAATGTTTTGTTCTCATCTATACCGCCGCGAAACCCATATTGGTGACTATCATCGAAAATTGTACTAATCGAGTTTTTAGACATTTTTCAAAGATCTTTCCAAAGCTGTTTATTAGACTGATGGATCTGTAACTACCAATTCTAGTTTTGTCGCCATTAATTATTAATGAAGTGTCAATTTCTTAATTCATGTGTAAGCCCGATTATCAAAATAATTATAACAATAATTTGTCATTAGTTTGGTATCACTAAATACAACACCATCTTCATCTGCAATGTATGATATTTATATTCTTATTTCAATCTTTGATAGCTTTTGATATTAGTCGATACGTTTTTTAGATCATTTTCATTGTTTTTTATTTGTTCAAGATAATAGTATATTTCTGTAAGTTTTGTATTCTTGTTCTGAATTCATATGAGGAGTGTTTATTCAGTTGATTTTTCAATTTATCCCTATTTCTCATTGAGATAAGCAACCCTTTCGTTATCCTTGGTTTAATTTGTATGAGATTTCTTGCCATAATCTTGTACTTTTGGAGTTTTCAATAACGTTATTAAGTTGATTTAAGAAGACATTGGTTCCGAGTTGAGGGTCGTTTTCATTTAATACTACTTCCCAGTTTTCTGTCTGCAGTAAGTTTTAATTTTTTTTTAAATCAAGTTTTATTGCAAATTTTTATGTTGTTGCATCAGGAGCCATTGTTTTTAGTGAAACTGGGTGACGATTTGTAAGTATATTTGAGAATATATGAATTAAAAATCAAATGTTGGTTATTGTTAGATTTTTTAAGGGAATTATGATCAATGCATGACTTAGTTTTTGAGGTAATTCTTGTGTTATTCAGTATGTATGGTACAAATCCATATTTAGCAAGCATATTTATTAACATAAACATCGATTTCATTCAATAGATTAATGTTGATGTCACTAATAAGAACATACATTTCATTGGTCTGTATTTTGTTCAGGTATGAATCTAGTTCATCAATAAACGATATCAGGTTAGTTGGGCTAGGCCTGTATAGGGCAATTATTCTACCGGACACATAATTAATTGTTAAATTTATGATACATAATGAGACACTACATATGAGATTTGATTTTATTAGAATCAAAACTCCATAATTTTTATTAAAATGTATCTTGTATGTCCTGGTATATTAAGGTTATTTATACATACATTTTTAAAGCATTCGCATAAAACAAAAACATCACAGGTTGAATTATATGTTCCAATGAGTGCTATGAACTCATCGAAGTTTTTGTTAGCACTTTTAATATTATTAAAATGTGTAATGTTAAACAGTTTAGTTTTTGGCAGTACAATAGGTTCTACATATTCTCCTAGTGGTCTTGTTCTAGTAAACTTACATTTTCTAAGATAGTATCTTGATCCACTATTACCTACCATTAACTGCTGTAGTCAATTTTATTTTTTGTCAAATTGATATGGAACTGAAGAGTTGGACAATTAGTATCTGTCGAGTAATGGTCAACCCTATCTTTGAATTTGTATTTATCGTTGGACACAATTGGCACATACTTTTTTATTTTTGGACAGCTTTCTTGTTCATGCTCTCCACTACATAGACGAGAGATTAGTTTGTTAGGGCAGTTTTGTTTTATGATAGAATGCTTGACATTGGGAACAATGTGGGACTGTGAGATCTTCAAAGACTGAGTAACGTTCCCAACCTATGAATACCTTTTTCAGTCGCATATGTACTTACAATTGTATTGTTGTTTTTTTTATCATGCAGACTAATTTATTATTATTAAAAGTATTATTATTATTATTAATAGCAAGACGAGTGGGAAAGTGCGTATGGAGTTGTATACCGTTTATTTTTAATTGAGATAGTTATGTGTCAGCATTCTATCTATGCGATAAGAATCATTGTGAAAAACAGAGGATTTTGATTACTTGTTAGGGGCAATCGTTGATATATATATATATGAAATTTTTCAAATAACGCTTTTATTCAAATATAATCCAGGCAGGGAATCAAAAATGGAAATTCCGTATTTTATTGTGCACACCTACTGAGAATGGTGTGTAGAATAACATACATTTGTCTTTCCAATCTAAATCGACGTTGAAAACTGTTCGGTATATGATTTGTTCGTTTAAAAATGGCTACATAATGGCACTGGTTTGATTACCTATTATAACTAAGATAATCAAGTCACCAAATATGGTCAAAATAAGTCGCCATGAAGTTACCCAAGACCCAAATGTCAGGTATGCGAAAGTTTTTGTTTTATAAGGTTGTATACATCCATTGGACCTAATGCTTCGACATTTTGCAAAAACTGTTAGAAGTTTTGCAATTTTGTTCACTTTGTATATAGAAAAATAATGTTTTCAATAATAATATTTCTGTCGATAATTGTCATTGATATACTTCTGATATAAGTCAAGTTATATTTTGTCCTTCATACGATTTATCCAGTCAGCAGTTAGATGAATTCTCAAATATCTAATATTTCTAGATTTTTCGTTAATTTTATGACTATTTCCCTCTTAACCAATATTTTTTTTTTCAATAATTGAAATTGAATTGTTATTCAGCTAAGTTTAAATCATTTATTATCAACCAAAGAAAGAAAAGTGAATATAAGTATCAAACCAACCACATTTTTCAATCTCGGCAAGGGAAAGGATTAACATGTACCTACGAGCCCAGTTCTCATTCACTACAAAACATCCGCAACTATCGGAATTGTGCTCGAGGTTTGTTTTCTTAACTGTAATTCATGACTGGAAGATAGGATAATGAGTTCCCAGATTGTGAATAGACCCGTGTGGAGAGGCGTAATCCAATACTTTTATGTAATTCTCAATGGATGCCTTCGTACAAGGACAAAACAGCGCTATACAAATTAAATTAAGGATAATGTTACTTACTGGAAGGATTTTTCGAAATGTCAACCGTTGTCCCAATAAACCGCAATTTAAACAAACCGATGTTCTTTTGTGTAAAAATGAGGTCTTAATAGAAATTTATAGATAGCTTTGTTGAGAAGAATTGGATGAAGCACGTTGAATAAGATATAAATAGTAGGCGGGTATGATGGAAAAAAGTATCTCTTTCGTCAGGATGTGGAACATACCAAGCGAATGCTTTTTGAATAGACAGTGTTGTCTCAGATTTGTATTTACCTAATGTAGATCAGTATCAAATTACAGAATAAATTTGGGAAGTGTACACCTATGTTTTGTAATAAAGAATGAGTAACAACTTAAATAACGAATAAAAATTAAATTCAATAGATCACCTAGTATTTTTTGTGATATATAAATATATAAATATATATATATATATATATATATATATATATATATATATATATATATATATATATATATATATATATATATATATATATATATTGTTATGTTTAGAAGTACGTGTTGAATGTTCAAAGAATTAAAATGAAAATTATGAACTGAAAAAGCACATAAATAACAAATGTTCATATTTAGTAATTTAGCTATGTTATTTTACAGTTTTTTGGGGATTCTACCATTTTTCTGAAACCTTATATGATATAGTGGATACCTATGTTTTGAATAAACAAGTTTTCAACTTCACAAGCAATATAAATATTTTCATGGGCGATGCTCTTCTGAAATATCAACAATCGTTCCTGCTTTGGCAGTCTCTTCGAGACTAACCCGTCAAGTTCAGTCATCACACGCCTTCATGGTCACTTTGGAGACCTGCAGAACATCACTTTCCAAAGACTCGTTCATCCAACGAACAGCGAGGCTTTGGAACTCATTGCCTAGGGAGGTGTTCCCCGAGGCATACAACCTCCAGAAATTTAAGGAGAACACCAACTCCTACCTTCTTTCCCTTGGTTCCCACGATGTTCTCTGAACATTACAGGTTATCCCTTTTCGTGGGAACCAGAACATAAAAAAAAAAAAATGGCATAATTTATAAAAATTATAGAAATAAAAATTTGCTAATATATTTTTGAGCACAAGCAGACAACAAAATGTTAAAGTTAAAACATTCTGTATATGAAATTAGATCTGAACACAATAGCCAATGAGATGCCAGGAAAGATCTTGATGCAAAATTATGAATATTGAAATTATATATAAATATTTTCATGGGCGATGCTCTTCTGAAATATCAACAATCGTTCCTGCTTTGGCAGTCTCTTCGAGACTAACCCGTCAAGTTCAGTCATCACACGCCTTCATGGTTACTTTGGAGACCTGCAGAACATCACTTTCCAAAGACTCGTTCATCCAACGAACAGCGAGGCTTTGGAACTCATTGCCTAGGGAGGTGTTCCCCGAGGCATACAACCTCCAGAAATTTAAGAAGAACACCAACTCCTACCTTCTTTCCCTTGGTTCCCACGATGTTCTCTGAACATTACAGGTTATCCCTTTTCGTGGGAACCAGAACATAAAAAAATAAAAAAAATTGGCATAATTTATAAAAATTATAGAAATCAAAATTTACTAATATATTTTTGAGCACAAGCAGACAACATAATGTTAAAACATTCTGTATATGAAATTAGATCTGAACACAATAGCCAATGAGATGCCAGGAAAGATCTTGATGCAAAATTATGAATATTGAAATTATGAAAGACAGAAAACGTCAAAAATGATTTTTAATATATCATGTATATAGTATGTAAGGTATTTAGAAATTGTTAGAAAAAATCTGTCAAATAAACTAAAATAATGAAAAGGTAACAAAAAGTGAGTGAAAACCGAGAATTCGTGAAAAAAAAAACAATAGATAGGTGGTAGGTATCAAGGGAGAAAAATCATCAAGCGTGGAGATTGAAAAAATATTTTTGGAAGAAAGAACTCAACAAAATTTGAATTAGAAAATCAAGCATATTATCGCTACAAACACAGTTATTTGCCACTACACCTCAAGTAAATACCAGAAAGAACATTAGCTGATAAAAACCAGGTATATAACGAATCTTACCTTATCATTCCATACATATACCAGTCCGAGGACGAATTCACAGTCGAACTAAGGGGCTGCAGACTGGAACGGCAGTTTCCAAGAACAGGAGAGTGAATCCAAAACACTGAACTTGTGCATTTCAAGAAACCACAGGTACATTAGAACCATAAAAGTTACAAAACTCAGTGCATTTAAAAAAATAAACCTTTTAAGAACTCCTTCGATAAAACTTTCATAAATTGGTATATAGACTAATTATTCATCTGAAAACAACATAACCTACAAAAATATGTTACATTTCACTTTTTATTATTACATAATTGCACTTTTCATGTATATTTTGCTATGACACACTAATTTTAAGTTAATTATCGCGGGATAGGTAAGTGTTCCTGAATGAAGGAAATTATTATTTTGATGAATTTCTGACTTATTTTCAATAATTTATCAAAACAGCTTGCCATTTTTCTGAAACTGAAATTACATCAAGAACACTACTGGAGGGCTCCACAGTAGAACTAACTCCTGAGATTCCATAGGCGTACCGATTGAGTTAGCTGAGCTAAAGAAAGTAAGGTGAAAGAGTCAAATGGGAAAAAAGTCAAATACATAGCCGGACATTTGAAATATTTATATGGGTATTTATTAATGAACATATTAAATTAAATTCAAAGAACAACTAGCTGAAAGGATTTGAAAATAGTAAAAAAAAAATTTTTTGTTGTGATGTCTGATTTTGAAAATAATAACTTAAAACAAACCTTAATCACCTCATCATAAAAAATAAATATTATTAATTTAATGTGTTTATTATGTCTAAATTTTGGAAGTTCTATTTATTTGTAAGCCTATGTATAATACACAATCAATTTCATACACTGTCATAATGATTATAACCCATAATTGGTAAAAAGACAACAAAAAGTCTAGATTTACGAAATTTTCATGAATAAAAAGTGATCAACACATTTATAAATTTGAAACATACAGTATATGAAATTGTAGCTAACTAAAAGTATCCAATGGTAGAACAGCAAACTTCTTGATGAGATTAGCCAATCAGGGACTAGATGGTCATATGGAAAATTGGAAATTGTGAGAGAATAACAACGGGGTGATGTCATAAGCAATTATTATTGAAATATGTACATAGTAATAAGAATGGGAAAATAGTTGTATATATAAATTATATAAGATGAACCCAAACAGTGAGATGTGACAATTTGGTGCGCGAATTCAAACATTCAAATGAAAAAGAAGAGGGAAAATTGGTATCCAAGGGAGCAACAAACAAAGCCACAAGGGAGATCGAAAAGAAATTTAAAACGAATGCCACGTTGTATTTTTGGGAGAAAGAAAAAAAGGAATAATTTCCACATTATAAGTGGAAACCAAGATTACCTTATTTGTACACCGTATACAAGTATCCAAGGCTGATTGCTGAATTTGTATGGTCCTTTTCTATTTGGTATTGGAGTTCCTGATAGCATTGGAGTGAAAGGGAATCCAAATCCTGGTTATATTGAACAGCGACAGTTCCAGACAGGTATAAACCTTCCATAGTGCACATTCCGAAATGAACAATTTCACTAATAACGCATATTCCATCGGAAGAACTTTATTTCAATTGATTTCGAACTATCAAATAAATTTTCACTTTCAAGGTAAAAGTGAGGTTGTGTAAATTTTACCAATGAACTTTTCTCATGATTATCCATGAATATTTGTAGATTCACCTTAGAGTAAGTTATCTTTCGTAGGCCAGGTGAAATTAAGTTTTCCTGAATAAAGGAAATAATTGCTTTTTGATACTTTGTCGTTTGTTTTCTACAATGATCAACAATCATACTTATGACCATTGAATGAATATCAAGCAGTGGCTAGTGGCTCAATTGCCTGAACCGGCTATCTGAGACAAGAGGCGTACCAACTGTGCTTAGCTGTGGTGAGGAAAGTGATAACAATTGGCAGCAACGTGACGAGAGAACAGTGACGTTAGCTAGCAATTATTATTACATCATACAAAATATTATACAGGGCGAAAATACTTATCTATATCATAACAATTTGGCTCAAAAAAAATAGCGAAAATTATTAGCATCTTCATTATATAAAAACAATTTATATTTACAATTTATCATTATATTACAATTGGCACCCAAAAAGTGAGGCGAAATAATAACAAAATAATTTGTTATATCCATCATTACATTACAATATATATATATATATATATATATATATATATATATATATACAGGGTGTAATCTAACCTTTTGCACACCCGTAAAATAAATCCGAAAAAAAAATGGAAAACATGTTTTTTTGTAAAATTCGACAAAATTTAGACCTAACCTCAGCTGTCTTGATCAGAGCTGTGAGTTAACGCAATTGCTGATGCAATAAACATTTAAATAATGTCGAATGTTGAATTGATTGTGTGGTAAATGTACAGAAAGAGTACATTGCTTGTGATGGATATTCAATAAATATATATTCAATTTCAAAGTCATAGAAACAAACGAATTTCGTTATATCCAAACTGGTAGATCGAGGCACTTATCGAATTATCACAAAGACACACCCAGAAGACACGTATTGAATTGTTTTCAAAATAGTATCGACCATCATTGTGTTTCCAAGATTCTCTGGTTCTCACAACTACACACCGAACTGTTCCGTGCGCATTTTGAAGAGTGGAAACAAGTGAAATCACTCGTCGCATTAATGCATGAAGTAGTGAATTTCAATTCTGGTTGTTTTCTTGTGTCGCTAATCACGAGTCAGGAAAATATTGTGCATATGTAAAATGAGTAAAAGCTTCGGTCGTTTTTGTACTAGACATATTTAAATAATATAATGTATTTCTTTATAAAATGGCAAATTTTCAGAATTATATCGCGATAATGAGGTTCCAAATTGACTTGAAGAGATCTACAATTACTTTTTACAAGCTTTTATTTGGTTCCACCTGTCCCGGTGTCTGTCTGTAATAAAATCTTGCAAGTCAAATTTGACCCACATCTACATAATTCCGGTGACAATGCATAATGAAATTTTTGTTAGGAAAAAAACGAAATGGCGGCTGCAATATGGCGGACAATTTTTATGATTATGGTCCGATTCTATTCAAAATTGGTATCTAGGGGTTTTCAGGGTCGGAGATTATGATTTTTTTCAAAACTTGAAAATAAATTAGATAGAAATGACTGAACTAGTTATTTAACATCATAAATACTAAAAAAGAAAAAAAAAGAAAAAAAATTATAAGTTGTTAATAAAAACAGACCCAAAAAGTTAAAAATAAAAGTTATAAAAAAACATTTTTGAAGACAAGCTTTTATACAAAAGCACTGAAAAGGAGAAAATAATGTCTTTCATTGATTGATCTTGGTTATTCTATTAGTAACAAATTCAAAAGCGGATACAAAATAGGTAATCTTGCGCGGCAAGATTTTGAATCTGTTACTCACAAAATAACCTAGATCAAACATTGAAAGAAATAATTCTTTCCTTTTTAGTGCATTTGTATAAAAGCTCGTTATTAATTTTTTTTAATAATTTTTTTACAAGCTTTTATTTAACTTCACTTATAGTAGTAGTATGTTTGAACAAATCTTGCAACTGAATTTTGACCAACTTCTAGTTATCCGATTAACGTGAAATTTGGCAGGTGTTCATAATTCCTGTGACAATGCATTATAGAAGTTTTGTTAGAGAAAAAACAAAATGGCGGCTCTAAGATGGCGGACGAGATTTGTGTTAATGGTCCGATTCGATTCAAAATTGAAATGTGGGGGTTTTCGGGGTCGGACGTTATGAATTTATTGTCAAAATTTGTAAATTGAAGATGACGGCCTAAATATATTGGACGAGTTTTGTGATTAGGACCGTTTCTATTAAAAATTGGTATGTCGGGGTTTTTAAGATCGAAAATTATGATTTTTTGTCAAAGTTCATATATTGAAGCTGGCAGCTCCAGGATGGCGAGTCAATCTTTAGATGGTCCCTCATTGAAAAACTAGATAGCTCAATACCTACAGGAAAAATGCCTCATAATAACGATGCTTCATCAAAAATGCATAGATTAGGGCGTACTAACTAGAAAGCAGAAAATAAAATAATTAATAAAAAACATTTTTACAGACAAGCTTTCATTCAAATGCCCTAAAATTTAAAAAATAATTGCTTTGGATGTGTAACGTAGGTTATTTCGTG
Source organism: Gonioctena quinquepunctata (assembly GCA_018342105.1). Classification (NCBI taxonomy): domain Eukaryota; kingdom Metazoa; phylum Arthropoda; class Insecta; order Coleoptera; family Chrysomelidae; genus Gonioctena; species Gonioctena quinquepunctata. The sequence goes on along the minus strand of JAFIRS010002801.1, from coordinate 28,291 downwards.
AGTTACAGATTCAAAACCTTGTCGCTTTCGTTTTTGAACTGAAAACTGCGCGACAAGCTTTTGAATCTGTAACTCACGAAATACTCTACGTCACATATCCAAAACAATTATTTTTAATTTTTAGGGCATTCGAATAGAAGCTTGCCTTTATAAAAAGTATTTTTTAAATTATTTTTAGAAATTGTATGATTCATTAGTGGTAAGGTTTGGCTTTAAAATGTAGTCGAAGAGTTTTGCATAGCTGCTACAGGTTTGTGTTTTGTAATTTGTTCATATTATTGAATTTGAAATAAGAAGCATGGAATTATTTAATATTCATATACAATTCTTCAATCCTGATAATCTAATCAGTAGTTTCAATCCTTGTATTAGTGGCACATAAGTATCTAATTCATCGCCGATGATATAATGGATCCTTATTTTCTTGATTCCATGTTTCTTATTTCAGATTCAATAATATGAGGAGCGAAAAGAACCTTATAGTGTATGGCTAATAGCACCTATACGAAAGTCAACGGAACGTTGTACAGTCGTCTTGGCAATGAACTCCAAGTTGCAAATGCCAAACTTATATTCCAAGCAGGGTTCATAATACCATTCAAAAGTAACCCCAAAATGAAAACAAGTTGACATTCAAAATATATACGCAATAAAATACAATGTATGTAAAAATATCGCTGGTACCATGCAAAAATGAGAAATATGTAAAAACACCGCTGAAACGAAAATAAGTCATCAACACTGTAACGAAGTTACTAGTCTTCCATTTGTTTATGACAACCCAACAAGCTCCATGCTAACATAAATAAATAAAAGTCCTATCTCCTTTAAAAATACCGTTCATGTACGAAATAAATCAGCGAAATAAAACTACCCAAATAGTAGTATGTATTTCTCTAAGCTAATATCATGATAATATATAGATAATAATAATATAAAAAGTATGTGGCAAAAAAATTACGTCGATCGCCCCACCCGCGAGACTTCGTTCGAATCGAACTGAAAACAGCGAAGGTGTCGATCCATCGCGGTGATTGATTTGAGTCGTCCGGTCACCAGCATCGAGCGCACGACGCACAGAATAGCAGCCCGAGCCAGGACTACCCGAGAGTCGCCGAGGATACACGAAGGGAGTCGTACCTGAGCAGCGAAGCAACCCGAGCCCCGACTACCCGAAAGGCGCCGAGGATCCACGAAAGGACTTAGGTAAATATACGGAGGAAAGTATAAGGCATTGAGAAAAGTTGAAGTTGCTCGCGATCGGTCCGCGAATGTACCTAAAAGTAACTCGTAGAGGGGGAAATCTGCCAAAGTGCACCTTAGAGTGCAATTAAAAATCAGTACCGTTCCGGAAGCTCCACAAAAGTCCAACCTCACCTTCACGTGGTGTGGGGTGAACACATTGAACTCAATTCAATACTACGTAACTGGAAAGGCCCCGCGTGCTTTGACGAAATGAACGGCAGTGTGCCAGGGGCAACTGAGAGAGAAAGGACGATGTTTAGTATTTGTTTCTTTGTCCGCCTCGAAAGCTTAAACGTTATTTTTTATCCGATTTGTTTACCTGTGCCGTTTTACCTCTACTAAAAGTCTTTTTTACTTGTGTATTCCTAATAAGAGTGCAAAAAAGGTGTTTTGTGGTGATACAATTATTAAGACAAATACATTTTATTGTTTTTCTAGTTTAATTGTGGTCAATAATGGTTCTAAACTGTGTGGCCTATGGATGTAATGTCGTACACGATGCAAGGAGCAAGATTTCTTTTCACGTGTTTTTATTAAAATCTTGAATTATAAAATCAAAGAAGGATAAAAAATAAAAATTTAAATGTGAAAAGTGTATTAATAAACACAGCAATTAACCATTTTGCAAATATTATTCATATTTTTGAACCCAAACATCCTGTGGTACAAGAATTTCGGTCCGAAGAATGTCATGAATTTCAGTTAATTAGAAAAATTCAACTTTTTATAAAATGCAGAATGCCTCGTCACTCAAAGTTAGTGAACTCACAGTTACATGGTGAAGAGGCTTCAATTAGACACAAAATGACTAAAATAGTATTGTTCAAAAACTGTTGACGAACATAAAATTGTTCATGAATACCTAATTTTTAATTATTTAATTTTTTACATTTATGGTTTTATATTGTCGATTGTAGAAAATTATTTGTATGCAATATGCGTGTAAAGCACCTTTTTTCACTCATCTGATTGTTTCGTGCATCAAAATTCACATTCGTAAAAAAGGTCCACTTTACAAACATGTTGCATACAAATTTTGTATAAATAACCATTGTCTGTCGTTTTAATTTTTGATTGTTTCCTTTATTCATTACCAATGATGTTGTGTATTAAGTTTTTAAAATAATGCTTTTTATAAATAAATAAGACTGAATAACCCGAGGTGCAAGTTTTATTTTCTAATTTAACCCTACAGTAATGCAAACATTTTACATTCGTTTTCCTATTTTGGCTTAAATATTGGTTAGAATATCCCAGCCTTTTTTTATATATTGAAATAAGCCTTTTTTTTCAATTACTTTGCCAAAAAAACCTATTTTAACTAGGCGCGGCACATTTTCTGCATTTGACCCAACGAGTAAGAGAGAGATAGCGATACTAAACCACTGCGGGTTGCATAATTCAGCTATTTGCCTCAGTCCCTTGCCATTGCGCGTCCTTTCCAGTTACGTAGTATTGAGTTCAATGGGTGAACAAGCCGCGACTGCGCCACGAATGCAGGTAGCATGTAGACATTCGTGGGCGGCCGCGACTTGACCAATGAGGCTCTGGCAAACAGTCCCAAGTCCAGGCTGTGAGCGCCGTGGTGAGGAATGAATGGCACCGGGGGTCAAGAACGAAGGAGCACATTTGCTTCCGGGTAGCGAGGGTCCCCCCCGCCTGGTCTGCTTCCCAGATCGGTGGTGGTCGATGGCGCGTCTTGCCGTGGTGTACGGGTGAACAAAGATCCTTTGTTTGCTTATGCACTGTGGCACAAAAGAGAGACTCGAGAGTGCGCCAAACTCCAAAGAATCTTCTCTAAGGACAAACATTAAGCATGTAATTCACTTAGAAATGAACAAGGACTACACTACAGGAGAAGAAATCATAAAGGAACTCTTCAGGGTTCATTTCCCTGGGGCGAAATATTACAAACACCTGCTTATGAGAATGAATCGGAGGCTCTGCAAAGAGATTCCAGGGGACGTTGGGTATTAGCAAAAAAGATGGTAACCCATGACAAAGTACACTGGGGAATAAGCTCATTCGAACCATTTAAATCACCGGGACCGGACGGGATTTACCCAGCACTGCTGCAGAAGGGAACGGAACTACTGCACAGAAGGTTCTGTGAAATATTAAGGGGCAGCCTAGCTCTTGTATACATACCAAAGCCATGGAGGAACATTAGGGTAATTTTCATACCAAAACCTGGGAAAATCGGACAGGAAACGGCGAATTCCCTAAGACTGATCCTTTGGACTGAAGACCCTGAAGAAGCTGGTGGACAGGCATATAAGGGACGGTGCACTGGGAGAAAAGCCACTGCACCGAGAACAATATGCATACAGGACCGGCTGCTCAACAGGAACAGCACTCCACAAATGGGTAGAGAAAGTGGAAAACACGCTGGAAAATAAAGAGGTACTTAAAGTGGCCTTCATAGATATAGGAGAAGGAGCTATTAATAACACATCTATAGACTCAATGACCAGGTCTCTTAGTCGGAGAGGAGTCGAGGAACCTTGCGTGACCTGCATAGACTCAATGCTAAGAAACATGATGATACATACGACCCTAATGGAAGAGACTGTAGTGGCCCGGGCGGCCAGAGTATGCCCACAGGGGGGAGTTATTTCTCCAGTCCTGTGGAATCTGGTCATGGACGTACTACTGGGGTCCCTGAATAAAAAAGGTCACAAAACCCTTGGATACGCTGACGACATTATGGTCCTGGAACAAGGAAAATTCAACACCACGGTTAGGGATTGAATGCAAGAGGCCCTAAACTTGGTAACCAGATGGACGGACTTCGAGGGTTTGAACATCAACCCGCAGAAGGCCACCATAGTAACATTTACTCGAAGACGCAATTCAGAGGGACTAGGACCCATAAAACTTGGGAGAGAAACAATACAGAGAAAGGTAGAGGTCAAATATCTCGGCGTGATACTAGACTCGAAATTGACCTGGAACCAACTTCTGATAAAAATGATCAGAAATGCGGAGACCACATTAATCGTGGCGAGACGCTTTTCTGGCAAGGAATGGTGGCTAAAACCACAAGTGGTACACTGGTTGTACAACATGGTGGTAAAACCGGCCATAATGTATGCTTTTCTGGTGTGGTGGACAAAGACACTGCAGAGGAGTGCCAAAGCTGAACAGGGCAAGGTACAAAGACTTGCCTGTGTATGCATTAAAGGGGCAATGAAATCAATACCCACTGCAGCCATAGAGACACTACTGGGACTGCCTCCCCTTCACTTGGTGATACAGGGAGAGGCAAGGCTAGGTGCCTTCAGACTGAGAAACACACTGGGCAACATAAATGTTGGGACAGGACACATGAGAATCGTCAGCATCGTAAACAGAGACGTGCTAGACATGGGATCAGACCACATCGCGAAACTATACTCATTCGACAAGTCATACAGGGTATCTATACCAGACAGAAGTGTATGGAATCACACAGAACTCAACACCATTCTACAGGGCAAGATCTGGTACACAGACGGATCGAAGATGGAGAATGGTCCAGAAGACTGGATCCAGGACAAACACAAACAATACTGGAATGACATTCCATCAAACAGAGACGGGAAAGTATACATCATAGGCCCGTGACGGAAAAAAACAGCAGACCTGTTAACTTTAAATAGGGATCAACTGAAAATCATTACGGGGCTCATGACTGGACACGCGCAAGAACGACATCCCATCCGAAAGGAGTACGGATCAGTAGTCCGGCAATGAACGTACAATTATGACAGAGTATTGGAACAATAATCCTGTAATAAAATGCTGGTAATAATAAATCGTTGGAAGGAAATAAAAATATGATTCAACAAAAGTTTTACTTCACCTAAATGAATGAATAAATAAATGAATGTGGAAAGCTCAATACACATGTGTAGAATTATGATAAATTTATAAACTAAGTTAATACACTTGTGTAGAATTGGAATAAATAAATTCCAAAAATCAAGATTTTTTTTGGAACATGGACATTGTTTTGGAAACTTTAGTTGTCTGCACTCTGAACATTTTCTGCACCAGCTTTCTATAACGTCTCGACATTGAACCCAGTACAAACCCCTACCTGATCTTGTTCAAATTCTTATTGACTCCCAGTGGTCCTCCTTTTTCATGTGCGAAACCAATTAGGAAATTAATGACGTTCCATCAGCTGACTCCCATACCCGTTGAAGTAGTCAATTTTCTTCAACTAGGAAATATCACTTTGCCCACTGTCTGGAATTTATCTCCAGGAGGGTCCACTAGTACGGTTCCGATGTAGAATGTTCCTAATATTCAAATCTGTTTCTTGGTCCTATCCCATGTGTGCAGTAGTTCATTCATGTGCAGTTAACACTCGCGTTCGTCTGATATTGGGGACTCCTTCATGACATTCAATTCGCAGACAATGCTCATTCACGCCCTCGGATACAGTCTTGTAGATGAGACATCTGCATCACTATACGGTCATCCTGGGTTCTGTATAGTATCGAAATGGTACTGGTTCATCTTTTTCCTCAGGAGCATATAGTTCTTTTCATCCTGTTGACTAGACCTAGAACATTCAGGGCGGCTGCTCCTCGATCTATTCTAAATTCGAAACTTTATCTCAGTACTTTCTGGAACTGTTAACTCCGACGAATTGTGCAGTGGTGTAGTGTATTCTTTTTTGTGAAATACTCTTCAATATATTCATGATAATAAATCGATGTATATATCACCAGTCATAACGTGAATATCTCTTGGACTATCATTGAAATCATTTGAAAAATAATTTGGATGGATATATTAGAGTGACTCTCCATATATTGGTATGGATTAAGTTAGTCACTAACTCTTTACCCTAAATATATATTGAAATCAGTATGCTCTTTGATATTATGTGCTTTGATCGATAGTACGATGATTCAGATGTAAGACGAGTTTTCTGGCCTCCGACTTTGTATTTCCACCAGATATCCAGGACACGCACTGCGAATATAGTTAAAACGTTTCCGGGTGGCGAAGTAGGCAATGAATCTTTGGTAAGACCTGACATATACGTCTAAGCCCTTTCCACTTGTTTGAGATATACTTAAGGCACGCCCAGAAACGCACGACCCTGAATAAGCTTCGACTAACGTTACGGAGAAATTACTCACACTAGAGAAGGATGGCCAATAAAATGTACTTCCTACCAAAAACAGATGGTTTAACAGAGGGGGACTCGAAATTAGCCTGGAAATTGACTCATATTGATTGTGTTGATCCTTCTGGTGTGTTGTATTGCGTCTTCTGTTGTGATGAGTTTGTGATACAGTTCAAACAAAATTTGAAAATAGCCCATTGTGAAGTTTTGAACGAGCAAAATAGGACACTTGTCTTGAATGTTTTGGAATATTCCCAAAATAAAAGAGGGACTATTCTGCTATTAATTGTGCAGCTGAGGCATTAGAATAGGCGAGGACACCAGACATTATTATCGCTTTGAATATGCTTTAAAATACAAATATTCGATCTGTCATAAAACAATATATTGTCGATTTTACAGTGCACATGAACCTTGTTATTTTTTATATTAAGAATCATTGTGGTCCTACGTGACGATTTCTGATAAAGAGAAAGCCAATCATTCATTCTTGCTATGAAGGCGCAGCCTAAGATTTGAAAATACGGCAACGTTGCAAAATTGATTGAAGCTGTCAACTGTGGGATTGGTTGATCGGGTGATTACGTCACAACATTTTGCAATGACGCTAGAAATAATCCATTTGAGTTTTGCCAACTTTAAATATATTTTTTTCAAGTTTTACAAAATTCAATAAAAATAAATAAAAATATCAACAGACTTTTCACAAGCTGTAGAATCCATTAAAAATATTTTGAAAACTTCGTGTCCTCGCCCATCAAGCCCTAGGACAATTTATAGAACATGTGAGTATTTTTCACAAGTTTTTATTTAGTTTCACTTGTTAGTTCGTTCGTTAGTTAGTTTGGGTCAAATCTTGCAAGTGAATTTTGACCGACTTCTAGTCGTCCGGATTAACTTGAAATTTGGCAGGTGTTCATAATTCCGGTGACAATGCATTATGGAATATTTGTAAGAGAAAAAAAACAAATGGAGGCTCCAAGATGGCGGACGAGATTCGTAATTATGGTCCGATTTGATTCAAAATTGGTATGTGGGTGTTTTCGGGGTGGGAGATTATGAATATTTTGTCAAAATTCATGAATTCAAGATGACGGCTTCAAGATGGCTTACGAGTTTTGTGATTACGGTCCGATTCGATTCAACATTGGCATGTGGGGGTTTTCGGGGTAGAAGATTATGAGTTTTTTGTCAAAATTCATGAATTCAAAATGGCGGCCCCAAGATAGAGGACGAGTTTTGTGATTATGGTCCAATTCGATTCAAAATTGGTATGTGGTGGTTTTCGCGGTCGAAGATTTCGATTTTTTTGTCAAAATTCATGAAATCAAGATGGCGGCGCCAAGATGGAGGACGAGTTTTCTGATAATGGTCATCTTTTATTCAAAATTGGTATGTGGGGGTTTTCAGGTTTGAAGATCATGAATTTTCTGTCAGAATCTATAATCTCAAGATGACGACTTCAAGATGACGGACGAGTTTTGTGATTATGGTCAGATTATATTCAAAATTGGTATGTGTGGGAGTTTTTGGGGTCGGAGATCATGATTTCTTTCAGCTTAAAACTCACAGGGAAGAAACCTTGTAATAACGATGCTCTATTAGAAAGGAACAGATTAAGGCGAACTACATAACTAAAAAGCAAAAATTAAAATAACCAATAAAAAACTTTTTAAATCAAGCTTTTATTCATGTAAACCGTGCACTAAAACGTATAAAATAAATTTAAGTCATCGCTGACAATGATTTAATTATTTTTTGTTGAATTATTTGGTTCCAAAAAGTTTGTCCCGCGCATTGTAATAAAATTAATACTTCGACAAGTTGTTACTTACCAACCAACCAATGTCCAATGGAATTAATTGGTACCTACTTTTATGAATACTTGGTAAAAATTTTATACTTTCACAAGTTCTTACTTATCAACAAATCACTGCCCAATCAAATTAATTGGTACCTACTTTTATGAACACTCGCGCGACAAGCTTTCTGAAACCAAATAATTCAATAAAAAATAATTAAATCATTGTCAGCGATGACTTAAATTTATTTTATACGTTTTAGTACACCGCTTTAATAAAAGCTTGTCTTCAAAAAATACTTTTATTAGTTATTTTATTTAGGCCCGGTATTTTCACCTCCGGTTATACTAGGAATAAATTAACCAACGGTTAGAATATGCTTTTGCATAACGTTAATTGATAAAACAAAAGCACAATCTAACCATTGGTTAATTTATTCCTAGTATAACTGGAATGAAAATACCGGGCCTTACTTTATAACGAGTGCTAAAAAGTGATGGTTTTATTCCATTCATATTGGGTCCCTGCAAAGAGGAAAGCTTCCAAAACAAGAGATTTGCCTGAAGGTATTAATTCTACAATACCTACAGTTATTCATACCATGATAGGAAATAAACAGTTTGTAACCAGATAAAACCTACGACACGAACCACTGAATAGAAAACGGAAACATTCTGAATTGAATATTGATAGAAAGATTTTTCTGTGAATTGAAAAATCCACGATTGAAATGAAGTTATTTTTTGTGAATGTCTAACAGAAAACAACTACTTCCCCGGCTAAAGCCACGCTGGACATTGAACTACATCTGATAGATAGTGTCTAAAGTTTATCTTTCAGTCGCAGATGATTCCACATCTGATTTTATGAACATCCTGTTCATATTTTCTTCAAATCAATCACTAAATAGACTTTTGATAGATGTCTGTAACACCTTAGGTATAATTTCAAAAGGTCTAGGTTTTCGTTTCTCAAAAGATAATGTTAGAAAGGCTCTAATGGGAAGACCTGAGATTGCATCAAAACGGATAGAGTTTTCGAGAGAATATGTGAATAATGCTGCTTGTGATAGTCCCTCAGATGTGGTTTCCCTTGATGAAACGTGGATTTTTCAACATGGAAGAAATACATTGCAAACCTGGCATGACGATGATGTAAAATCTGTGCGGAACAAAAGTAGCTCAAAAAGCAAACGATACATAATTGTTCGTGCTGCAAGTAAAGATGAATTCATTTATGGTGCCGGTCTTATATTTTCAACTAAATACAAAAGTGCTGATCACCATGTTAATATGAATTCGGAATTATTTGAAGAGTAGATGACAGAACAATTGTTACCGAAACATCAGAAACCATCATTGATTATCATGGACATTGCGAGGTATCATTCAAGATTTCTGGAAGAAATTCCAAATTCCCAGTCGACCAAGGATGAAATCATATTCGCATTTCTCAGAGCGCTTTCAAATGTGAACTGTAAGAGATTGTGCAGCAATTTAAGCATAAAAAATTGCATATGCAACTAATTGATTAATTTATAAAATGGGTAATTCTATTATACGACTACCACCATACCTCTGCCAGTTCAATATGGTCACAATGCAAAACAGTAACAAGAATGTAGGACAAAAGACGTGACGAGGGTGTACTGAATTCATGGAAAAAGCATTAAATAAAGTTACTACACAAAATTGGGCCGATTGTATTGAACACAATGAAAATCTCATTAGAACAAATTGGAAACGAAAAAAAAACAGTTGGATTGTCAAATATTACCCATTATAATTAACCTAAATGAAGATTCATCATCCGAAGAAGAAAATTATTCTTCAGATGCAAACCACTGAGAAATTCGTTGATGACTTTGTTACAATATATAGCTGATAAAGCTATGGACTTGGAGCATGGGGAAGGAGTTTAACGTGCAGCGCTGCAGTGGCGGAATCGGACAAACTGGTCCAGAGAGTATCACTTATCCCCATTTACCGCTGTGAAGGGTTGTCTACAAAGTGCGATAGTTTACATTTTTCGGTCGCAAACGTCAAAACGGCATTCGTGTTGTGATTCGGCAGGTAAAAGCTCCGTTTCAAAGAGAGGCCTAGTATCGAAAGTGCGCGTATAATAAATGAATGACAATGAACGAGTCGGCCGCAAATAACCTCGAATCAAATGTAAATGACGTGAAGGAATGAAAAAAAGTTTACGGGTGACCACTGCTGTATTGTAGGGTGCAGAAACACACGTTTAAATGCACCCACAAATACGGAATATATAGTTTTTTTTGTCGTGAACTATAAACGTGACCAAAGGGAAGAAGTGAGTTGAAAGTCTGTTATTATTGTCACTGATTAACAACTAGTATTACTTTTTTCTTGAAAATTATTGACAAATTTTATCTATACTGCAATAAATACAGTATAGATATTTACTTTGTACGGTATAAACTTGGAAATATTCAAAGTCAATTCATACTTTCTTTGTGCATATTTGGGTTGACAAACTCGGCGACATTAATGTATTAGAATGTATTGGAATAGATATATTTTCACATTGATATTAACCATTGAATTTTTTCATACTAATCTAAAAAACATGGATGAAACATATTTTGATTTATGTAATACACATTCAAATTTTTTTGTTCGTCAAATTCTGACACTGAACGAACAATACGAAAAATATGTGAAAATTTATGTATGTAAAAAAGAAAACAATATTTTCAATGTATTCATTTATATTTTCTCATATTTATTCATAATTCTTCAATAGTTTTTCTATTTGTAATTCATTGTGAGTTTTCACTGAATTTTATCAATTGTTTCTGGAAATATTCATTCACTTTTAATTTGAAACAGTACTGATTTGTTATCGCTGCTGCTTGGCTAATCATTTTCGCATGTATGCTGCAATAATCAATATTTTTACTTCCCGCACCTGACACACGTGGCCGCACCAGGGCTGCTTTTTTTAAGACTGATATTCGAAAACAAGGTGGTTTGCTCCATCACGAATAATACTTTTCAACTTGATAATAAATTACATGTTAACACTACGATGACAGACGAATCACGTATCACGTGTGCAGCACTTTGATATAGCCTTCCACGCTCCGTAGACGACTCGTCTGAATCTGCTTTAAATTCATTACTAGAGCAATTTCCGAAACCGGGGCTCAGTTTAATTCAAAGGTTATACAGGCCGAATCACAATGCAACCGCAGTTTTCACGTTGCTATCAAAAACATTTGAAAAGTTGAACTTTAAAAACATTCTATTTATCAAAGGAGCAAATGCAGATAAATTGCGCTATGTGGGCTAATTCGCCAGATTCCGCCACTGCGGAGCCACTTACAAAGGTGCTCCAACTCCATAATATAGTTTTATCTTTATTACAGTCATCGGAGTTCAATAATCCTATAATCATATTTCCCAATGCCGATTTACTTCTGTTAACAAATTTTTTTTTAAAATACTCAGTTTTCGCACTAGTTTAATGGGTTATCAAATTCTCCTTAATTATTCCTGGCAATTTACATCAAGAGAGAATTGAGTACGGATATACCTGCACTACACCAATCTTTCCTTCGCACATGCATTCTCAAAGACGTTACTCTTAGTTTAATTTGGGCTGGCCCAACAGCTGTCACACATTTTTATTACCATAAGCAGATAAAGTTGAAATGAAATAAATATATACATTTCGTCTCACCAATGATTTATTGCCTACTTCGCCATCCGAAAACTTTGTACCTTTTCATCGAGTATGTTCGAGTAAAACAGATATATTTTAAATGGAAAATAACGGTAACACTTGTTCACACATTCACACAATAATGACTTACATGTAAATATCTTCCCTAGTACGCTTCCCTAAAACGCTTCTTCTCTATCTCAAGAATGAATTGTCATATTCGGAGTCCTCCGAGTGGCATATGTTGGTGATGCTGATCATACGCCTGAAATTCTCAACAATCCAATCACAAGGCGTTACGCCACTGCAATTCAAAGGTCGCCTTCTAGATATAAACTCCAAGATACAAAAACAGTAGATAACCAATTACTAACATTTCTGAAATGTCACAAACAAAAAGAAAAACGGAAATGAAGGAGGAGCGTCTGAAAAGAGGCGAAATCAGTCGGTCGGTAGGGTGAAAACGCGTCCAGCGACACAGACTGCGGATGCATCCACAATAATGACTTACATGTAAATATCTTCCCTAGTACGCTTCCCTAAAACGCTTCTTCTCTATCTCAAGAATGAATTGTCATATTCGGAGTCCTCCGAGTGGCATATGTTGGTGATGCTGATCATACGCCTGAAATTCTCAACAATCCAATCACAAGGCGTTACGCCACTGCAATTCAAAGGTCGCCTTCTAGATATAAACTCCAAGATACAAAAACAGTAGATAACCAATTACTAACATTTCTGAAATGTCACAAACAAAAAGAAAAACGGAAATGAAGGAGGAGCGTCTGAAAAGAGGCGAAATCAGTCGGTCGGTAGGGTGAAAACGCGTCCAGCGACACAGACTGCGGATGCATCCATCAGAGCGTGTAAAGTGGGAGGGCGCGTGTTAAAACAATTTCCAAGGCACCTTTGATGCGGGAAAATAATTTGCCTCAAGTTACAGAACATTTCACGGCTGCTGGACCTCGTCTTTTCGGAGCTAACTGCGCGTTAACTCGGAGTTAACTTGTACACGCCAGGGACGGTTTCCCAATATCTAGGTTAAACTTTAGCCATATGGTTTCTTAGGGGTTATTCCTTGGCACTTGGAGGTTATTCCTTATTTTATATAATGAGCAAAGCTTGGCCCTCAACAATGAATAGGGAAAAAAAGAATTTGGAAATAAAAATGGATCAAATTCGTTCAGTTACAAAAGATTTATCCAATCGCATTTTATCTTCTAATTTTTATCCAAATAGATCTTTCATTTTTCTGCAATTCATGGAACAAGAGCTTGAAAATATCTTTCTTCCCACCAGAAATTTCATCTAAATACCTATGAAGCCATAACGCGGTATCATAGCTACAGAACAATTTTAGACTTAACAGACAGAAATATATTCGAATGTTAATTTTCAAACCACATAATCACAACTTTTTTTATAAATATGAAACCATGATGGAATGACTCCCTATAGGATGTTTTGTTGAGGCCTCCAATTGAAATATTCCGTATATTTGGGCATGTATTGTTGAAAATCGTAAAGTGGGGTCATATCTCCTATATCTAGGAAATATATCCTGATCGATAGGTAGACGTGAGTCTATTCAGTCCTATGCCATTTTTGTGGAAACATTTCGCTAGTGTACTCAAATCAACACCTGTGAAATTTTATGAAATTATAGCTGCTAGGATTTTAGCAGCATGCACAATAATCCAGGATACGAGATAATGCGCTTGTCTGTTCGAAGGTGTGAATTATGTATTGAACAAAATGGAAGTACCTTCGAACATTAACTCTAGAATCTTTCATTGTTCACTGTTGTTGCTGAATATGTTATTGAACATATTGCTTCACGAAGAATAACGAACGTTTTTATTTTGATACGTAATATGACATCTAGGGCGGAAATATATTTATCTTCTACATAACTGGCCCAAAAAATGTGTACTACATCGTAGAATCAATTGACAAATTTTTAGGATACCTTAGCCAAGATGTCCATCAATATATCTGAAATACTAGCCAGCTATATGAAATGTAAATTTTTTTAGGTGATTCCTATCCACGTATCACGAAAAAATAATCGTTTCGGACCGAGCGAACATTTTTATAATTTAACTTTAATTTAACAAAAATTCAAATTTACGTGGTTTTCATTCGGGTCAGGGAATCAAGATTATTACACTAACCTTGGTTTTTCTCAGTTTTATAAGGACGACAGCGGCGAATTTCATCAAGCCAAAGCAAACCTATACGTAGAACAAAATATATTTATCGGAAGTCGATTTGAACATACTGGGACATATTCAGTTGTCTATTGAGATCTGTTAACACAATATGCAGAAATACTGAAGGTATGATATCACAAACCAGCTTAACAAGTCCCTTCCAACTGTCTTGATACTTCTAGATCAGAGTAGAGTCTTCGATCTTGTGAACTTTGATCTACTATCATCAAAACTGCACTTTCTTGGCTTCCAACCTTGTTCCCTGTTGATTCAGTAGAGCTATTTGAGGAAAAGGGCATAGAGGGTTGTTCTTGATGGAGTTCTCAACGTATCATCAATCGAGGCAACTAGGCCCAATACTTTTCTGAATATTCATTTTTTATCTTCCCGCTGTGCTCACATTTTTTATGTTCATCTTTATGCCGATGACTCAGAGCTTTACAGATCGGTGAAGCCTGATTCAATAGGGGAAAATATCAGGGATATCCAATATGATATTGACATGATACTGAACTATTCCGATGATCATGGATTACGCATAAATCCTAATAAAACTCTGGTCCTATTTCGACAAACCTTAGACATTGAATCAAACTACACTCTTCATACCCACGATGAAAATATTAGAAACTGCAAAAAATCTTGGAGTGTACTTCGTCAACCACTTTTCATGTTCATATCATGTCAATCATATTTATCAAATTGGAATCTATCTATTTTCTCAAAGGAAAGCTGGGTCAAGCTACGTTTAGTAAAGTCTTTGATATACCCATTTTTTAATTTATTAAATTTTTACCACAATATAACAAGGCAAAATACAACGTATCCAAAACGCATGTATGCGTTTTGTTTACAACATCCCGTTTGGGGAACAGTAAGTCCATATCTAGCAATCCATGAACAAGTCAACTTAGATAATCGTGTCCAGTAACCTACCTAATAACTGTATTTATATACAAAGTGTTGAAAACGAATATGCCACAATATTTATACGACTTGATCAGAAAAAGATCTGATGAATATCAAATTAATATAAGAAGTGATTCCTTTACAATACCGTCAAACGGGGTTAAGTGAATCAAAAAAATGTGTTTTTTATCGTTTTTTCGAAAAGTATTGGGGCAAAAAATATACAAAAAATAATGTAGGTCCTGGCACCCTTTTCGAATGGCTCAAGTTGAAAAAAATCAAAAAAGTTAAGGAAAAGCCTTAGTTTTTTTTTGTAAAATCTGATTCACTTTACCCACCACTTTGGGGTAAAATGAATCAGGCATTAAAAACGTGTGAAAACCCATTTTAAAATACTCAGAGGTGAAGTAAATCAAAAAAAATTAAAAAAAAAAGGTAAAACTTGAAAAAAAAATACATACGGTAAGAAATGAACTTAAACATTATTCTTTATCACAGTATCATCACCATATAAAAAAAATTAAAATTTTATCTTTAACAAAAAAATATGGCATTCTTAAATAATGAAAACTTCAAGAAATAACAATTATTCTAACCTTTTCAATTCATCGTTGTCGATGTTAAAAGCAAACTTTCCCCTTTTTACTGATATTTGGTGAAGTTTTCTATTTATTTGGTCACGGGTAATTAAACAAAAGTCTTCGATCTCCGGATAAACAAAATAGCCTTTCTCAAAAATTCTTTTTTTTTCTCATGGCATTTATTGTAAGTTGATCACACTTATTTTCTATTTTGCCAACAAATAGTCGCTTCTCAGTGGTGAACTTTACTATGACATCGGCTGGTTCTATGGAAGGCTGTACCATCATGTCATTGTTGGTAGCTTTTGATGTTGGAGGCTGGGGGGTAAAATCTTCCAAGTCATCTTCATTATTTTCCGGATCGCTTAAGGCAAATTCTTCATTTTTCTCTTCGTTTTTCTTTTTATTTATTTTTTTGGACAGTCTTTTTTTTGGTGTTGGGGGATCTATCAATGTAGATAATAAATCTTCGCTTGAGACACTCCTTCCCGCTTGGATATTAATTTTTTTACTTCTTTTTATCGACTGATTAGGTGTAGTTTTCAAATTTTCTCGGTGATTTACAATTGTTTGAGTCCATGCACGGTTATCATTCTCTACAGTGTCTCTCTCAACATTCCTTGGAATTTTATGTAAAACTTTGTTGGGATTGAAGGGCACAATTCCACATGCACTAAAACCTGCAATTGAATTTTCTTTAGATCTCAAGCCAATCTTTTCGAAAGCCCCTTTGAGCAGCTTTGGGAACATAGTTCTTGGAACCACTCCCCGGTGCTTTAGTTTCCACTTTTCTAAGACTGCTCTCCAAGAAGCTTTTAAAGGCCTGAAGTAAGCAACATCAAGCGGTTGGAGCAGATGTGTTGAGTTCGGGGGCAGAAGGCAGAATTTAATGGAATTATTCTCACATTCTTGAATAACATTTATAGTGAGAGATAAGTGCCATGTGAAGTGGAATGAATAGAAAAATCGAATTTAAACGGTTTTCTTCACATAAAGGATTCAATATAAAATTGAACCAGAGAAAGGTAGATCTCAGGTGAAAAACAACTACTTTCCTGGCAAATACCACGCAGAACGTTGAATGATATTCACCTGAAAATCCATGCATACTTCCATTGATATTATATGGAAGTATGCATGGATTTTCAGGTGAATATCATTCAACGTTCTGCGTGGTATTTGCCAGGAAAGTAGTTGTTTTTCACCTGAGATCTACCTTTCTCTGGTTCAATTTTATATTGAATCCTTTATGTGAAGAAAACCGTTTAAATTCGATTTTTCTAAACATTTATAGTGATGTGACTATTTAAATTATCCCCTATTACAACTTTTTGACCAGATAATTTTTTGAAATAAGGAATAACAATAGTGTTGAACCAGTCTTCAAATAATTCTGAGTCAAACCATCCGCTCATGCTTCTGTTGTATCTAGCTCCCTCAATTCCCCCCTCTGTCCAGCCTTCATAGGAGTGTTTTGCCTTATAAACTACGTAGGGAGGTAGTAATGTGCCATGTGCAGTCATTGCAAACATCACAGTCGTGCTGGTTTTTGTGGCGTCAATCAACCGATGTGCATGTTTTGCACCTCTTCTAGTTATAACTTCAGCTGACCCAGTGTCATCTACAAAATTCGTCTCATCGTAGTTAACAATATTTTGTGCCGGAATATCTGCTGATGTGATTCGTAACTGTTCAAAGTATTCTTCAATAACTTCATAAGTTAATGCTCCTCTAACACGTTTTGTGTTTTCAGCCAATTTCACAGTAAGGTCTCTATGTCTGTTCAAAAAACTCTTAAACCAATCCATTCCGGGCAAATTGTCTTTAAATCTTGTTTCTCTCGTTCCGAGTTTATTAAGGTATTGCTGTACTATTGTCCTGATGTCTGTACTTTTTGAAAGAAATCCCCACTCGGCACAAATTTGGAGTGTTTCCTTCAGTTTAAGTTCTTGTGCGTCACTGAGTGCAGGTTGCCTACCATACTTCAAAGGGTGATGTCCATGATACCTTCTTTGTACTGTAGAATAAGGTACACTATACTGTTCTGAACCTTGTCTAATGGTCAAAGCACCTCGTTTAACCGCTGCTACTGTTTGCAAATAAATTCTTTGTTATAATTGCATTTTCCTTGTGGGCCCAACTTTTTTTTATATATTCTCGGCATGCTAAAAATAAATCAAATTATTAGAAATTGAAAATTAATTCATAGTATACCAAAATGTAACATAAAAAATACCCAATGACAAAATATTGCCCCACTTTCATAGAAATTAGAATGATTCATTTTACCCATTATAGTGACCACTTCAAAGTAAAAAAAATTGAAATTTAACTAAAAACTTTAGACAAAAATTTTATGGAATGTGTGTTCAGTAATAATTATTAAACATTTATAAAAATAAAATTATACATTACCCCCAAACTTCAAAGTTAAAAAAATGCTGAAAGTAACTAAAACATTTAGAAAATTGCGACGAAACACCCTCCTTCACTTACTTAGACGTACTGGCGAGACGACCGGGACGCGAAAACGTTTTAATCTTACAGCTGGAGCAAACAGCGCCCCTCTTTTGTACGGAAACACCCGACTGATTCATTTTACCCACTATGGTTCACTTAACCCCGTTTGACGGTACCTATCCACCGGATATCAAAATATGAGGGATGTTTTTTTATCTTGCACCATATAACCTAAATCAAGTAATGTGAACTTAATAGACTTAACTAAGGAAAAATGTAAAATGCTCCCTATTTTGCAGTCAGAACATGAACTGAACTAACAATTATTATATTATTGAGAATTGAAATAAATGTAATCTATTCACGCTATAATACTAACTAAAAATATTTGGAGATGTGGAAGAAAGCATTTATGCTAACCTCGGCCATTTGTGTTCTTTTGAGTTACTCTTTCTATGACCTTTCTGTATGACAAACTGTATACTGATCACAATAAACATTTGTAAATCGAAATTTAAGAATATATGCATCTGTTGTACGAGATTTCAGCTTGAATTCACTACAAGTTTCAAACCAATTAGTCATTCAACTATTCCAAATAAATAAAGTACTAAAACTAATAAATACTGTTTTTTTGTGATCTTTAGTGCACCCTATTATTGGAAAAAAATGTGCACTTGAAATATTATTTATTATAATTGATTCCATTCATATAGCGATACCATATTAATCGTTAGCAATCATTGTGATAGGGCCCGCGAAGTTCTAAAAACGGCTCTGGCTCCCGCCTCTGCGAACAATCATGTAACTGATAACAAGAAACGGCAACCGTTTTTAGCGACCGTGTTTGCTGAACAGATAAAATTAATTTCCTTTGCTTGATGGAAATGTCTTACTTTTCAAAGGAACAATGGCGGAGTTCAGGGCGATGATTATGATAAAGAATTCCATATGGAGTTTCCAGGTTGTGGATGGATATCAACGCTCATTGTTCATTCGAAGAAAGTGAATTATGATCTCAAGACTGTTAGATTAATCTAAAGTCATTTTATGTGGGTTATTTTCCTCTGTTCATTTTTTCTTGGGGGTAAAAATCGTTAGCTTTTATCTATTCTGAAATGGCAATTCAGTTCATTTGGCCCGATATATCATTTCACCAAAAATCACTTATATGAAAGTTGGAAAATAAAGAATGTACAAGACTGACGAATAAAATTGGCCAAATGACGGTCCTGGTATGTATTTTCAGGAAAGGGAAAAATATTTTCCACGAACAATCTCGTCTTTCCTCCCACACTTCCACGGAAAATGTGGAGCATGATGATTTCCTACTGTCCAACAAGTGTATCATTAAAATCATCCACTTATTTCCTTGTGTGGCTGTCTTGTTATTTTTAGAAACCACTCGCAATATTCAACTGTTGCGGAACAATCTTGAGGTTAGAACTCTTGTATCCTTCGAAAATGTTTTGATTTAGATTCCACTGGCAATATCCAACGCTTGCGGGACAATTTTGAGGTTGTTATACATTCGATATTGTTAAGGATAAAATGTTTCCTGCCATGTCGTCTTTCTTACTTCAATTGATGTTATTTGAAACTTCAAAAAATATTTTCTGTCACTGGAAATTCAGAACTCGAAAGTATCTCTCTTATATATATATATATATATATATATATATATATATATATATATATATATATATATATATATATATATATATATACTCCAATAAAAATACTTTTTCTTTGAACTTTTCCCTGATTAAAGGGTAGCAAATATCAATATGCTTACTCCTTTTATGAAATTCGGGATTTTTCGCTAGTTTTATTGCACTCTGGTTATTGAATGTTCCCATCAATTCTTCGAAAAGACGTTTCAACCAGATCAATTCTCTTGCTGCGAGACTTGAGGCTACGTACTCAGCTTCTGTAGTTGAAAGGGAAACAGAATGTTGTTTCTGAGAACCCCATGAAATTGAAGAATTTCTCAAATGAAAGATGTAACCACTTATAGATCTTCTCGTAGTGGTGTCAGCTGCATGATCTGCATCACTGAACCCTTTCAGTATCATTTCTTCATCTGCTTTAAACTGGATGCCAAGATATTTCAGATATTTCATAATTCTTTTAACCATATTCCAGTGAATTCTCTGAGGATTTTCCAGGAATTGGCTAACTTTTCCAACAGCATATGCGATATCTGGACGAGTCCAAACACATAGATAAATGAGTCTACCCACAGCTCGTCTATATACTCGTCTTGAAGATTGTCCAAGTGTCGAAGCATATGTGAATGAGATCATTCAGACCGCTTACAAGCTTAATTGCATTGATATGAAAGTTTTCGACGAGTGGGTTGGCGCTATTCTTTTAGCCGGTCTTCCAGATCACTATAAACCCATGATAATGGGCATCGAAAGCTCTGGCATTAAAGTTACCGCTGATGCAATGAAAACTAAATTATTGCAAGACATTTGTGTTCAAAAGTCCAAAAAACGTTCTGCGTTGTTTGGCTACGGAAACAAAAATAGTTCAGATTTAGGCACCAATCGAAGTCGTGAACGTAAATATGTCATTGCTGACAGTTACAAAGGAACAGGCAAAAGACCACGTTGCTACAAATGTAACAGGTACTCCGGACATATCGCAAAAAACTGTGATGAGAACAGTTCCAAGAAACAGGTGTTCGTGCAGAAGAGTGACAAATCAGAATTTACGATGTTCACATCTTTGTCAGCTCATGTCAAATCAACTGGAAATGATTGGTTTCTCGATTCCGGATGTTCCGCTCATTTGACCGTGGATAAATCGAACTTCATCAGTGAGGAAACATCGTCGAAATTAACCATCACAACTGCCAATGATCAGCAGATGGAAACAAACTGTGTTGGTGATATCCAGTTACCTGTAAGAGTTACTGATCAATCTTTTAATGTGAACGTCGAAAATGTGTTCTATGTCCCTGATTTGAAAGTGAATCTTACTTCTGTTAGTCAGATCGTTCCAAAGGGAAATAAAGTCAATTTTGATTCAGAAGGAGCTCGGATCATAAATGATCAAGGAAAAATTATTGCAACCGCCACTTTGCAAAATAACCTTTTTAAAATTGACAGGCCCTCTAAAAATGCAATGCTGACACGTTCTGATACGCTAGGAAATGCTTTATTATGGCACAAACGTCATGTAAATTTTCCCAATTTGAATAAGCTCAAAAATGGATTAGTGCATGGCATAAAATGTCATGAGAAAATTCCCGAAGGATTTGTATGTGAAATCTGTACTACCAGTAAGAGTCATCGATTATATTTTAGTGAAAGTACTACCAAGACATCCAGATTGCTTCAGTTAGTTCATTCTGAGATGGGTCCCGTTGATTGTTCTCTGGAAGGTTCGAAATATATGCTGACCATAGACAAATTAAAAATAAAGAGACTGTTTGAAACATTGGCGATCTTGACCACCAAGTTTTTGGTACGGCCAGTCGCGCATGGAGGCGCTGCCCGCAATAAACAGACGACTGACATGGTAATTTTCCAATTTCGACATTTGTCAGAAAATGACAAACCACGTAATAATTCTACTGTTAATTGTCATCGAAAAATTAATTATAGAAATTATACTATGGACTTGAATTATGAACCCAACGTCGAAAATGGAATGTTTTGTTATTCCAGTTGACGCTGAAATTCCTCGAAATATCCTTTCACAAGGTAAAATATAAGCTGCTTTTCACAAACTGATATTTATTTCCATCCATCAGTTGCAGAAATTTGTTCACAAACTGATACTTATTTTCGTCCATCAGTTTCCATTTCCTATCACCATTTGAGGAAGTACGAAGATTATCATCAAAGTGGAGTATTTGTTAAGTATACCTACTCGTTCTCCTTTGTGCTAATAAATGAACAAAATTATTGAAGGTTTGTTGTAAATGTAATTTGCTTTAATTTTGGTTGATTTGACGAAGACTGAAGAATATTTTAATTTTGTTGTTTTTCGGAGTTTTATTATTGTTTTGTCTGTAGTTGTACCTTGTCCTAGATACAATAAAATGTTTTTTAAGTGTTAACTTATTATTCTTGTTTTAAAAACTTTAATTTTATTCTTGATATCATGAAATAAAGATTTACTTTGAAACTTTATTTTAACCACGAATGAACTAACAGATTCTACGAATCGATTACTGTATATATTTTATTAGTGATCGATTTGCCATTCCTGTATTTCATATGATACAACCATTCATATGGAATACAAGAATGGCAAATCGATCACTTATAAAATATATACCATATCAATCATATAAAAGTAACACATTTGAAAAACCCGCCTTATCTCAATCAGTTTTACCAACTGTACTTAGTTCGGCCAGTTGCGAGATATGTCGCCACTGTCTAAACGTGGTGCCAACTTTTACTGCAGGTTTGACAACTCTCTTTATTTTTAGTTTCTCTATGATGCTGACATTCTTGGACGATTTCAGTCATAACACATTTTCTTACTTCCTTAAAACAAAAGATCAAGTTTTTGATCGTTTCGTCGAATTCAAAAATTTTGTGGAAAATCAAACCGGCCAAAAAAATCAGATTTTGAGAACAGACAATGGTGTGGAGTATTGTTCCCAAAAATTGTATGATAATCTTAATTCCACTGGGATTGAGCATCAGACCACTGTGCCTTATACACCTGAGGAAAATGACAAGGCTGAGCGGCTCAATCGTTCAATGTACCCGATGTCTCCTGAGCGAATCAGGTCTTCCGAATAGTTTTTGGGCTGAGGCTGCCTATACTACGGTTTACCTACTCAATCGATCTCCGACTCCATGTGTCGAGAAGACTCCGGGGGAGATTTGGTCCGGACTGAAGCCTACTGTAGCACATGTTCGCATTTTTGGTTGCAAAGTATATGCACATATACATGATTCAACAAAGGAAAAAACTGAATCCGAAGTCTAGACCCTGTATTTTTGTTGGATACAGTCTTCATTTCAAAGCTTACAGGTTGTACGATCCTGAAACCAAAACTGTCATAGTCTCGAGAGATCTGATTTTCTCTGAGTACGAGAAAGGAAGTCCACCTTTGAATAAATATTCTGAGGAAAGTAGGATGTTTTCCTTTCCTGCGCCGGACCATGAGTCAGATTCAGGACCGAAGATTTTTCTTATAAAGAAAGTGACGATAGTTCTGGCGAAGAACCCCCAAACCTCGAAGAGGATCAGTCTGGTCCAGATTTTATACTTTCAAGGCAAACAACAAGTCTTCCCGAACAACATCTTCGGAGGGGAGACCGAATTAGAAGACCACCACAGACCCACGATGATTATGTGAGTTATTCGTGTTTTGTTGAAAATTTCAGCAATCCAACTTCTGTTGAGGAAGTGCTGGCAAGCCCAGACAAATTGGCTCAATGCGATGGATCGTGAATATAAAGCCTAGATCGACAATGGCACATGGGAATTGGTGGATCTCCCTTCAGATCGAGAACCTTTGAAATCGAAATGGATTTTTAAAATAAAGAAGGATGCTTCTGGAAAAGTAACACAATATGAAGGCTGTTGAAGGCTGTGGCCAAAAGAAAGGTATATATTACGAAGAGAAGTATTCTCCTGTAATCCGTTACAGTTTCATTAAGTATCTTCTAGTCTTAGCTGCGTAATACAACCTTGAAATAGAGCAGATGGATGCAGTAACAGCTTTCCTCCAGGGAGATCTCACGAAGGAAATTTACATGCTTCAACCTGAACTCTACGAAAATTCAAATAAAGTATGCAAGCTAAAAAAGAGGATATATGGCAAGTAGAGTTTGGAATATTAAGCTTGATAGTTGTTTGGAAAATTGCAAGCTCAGACAATCCAAATTCGATTCTTGCATATACTATCATATTTCCAACAATAGAATATTGATAGTGGAAGTGTATGTCGGCGATCTTTTGTTATTTTCGAATGATAAATCGATGAAGTCTGTCCTAGGATTCCGAATCACGTGCGATCAAGTTAATCAGAAAATTTGGATTGACCAACAAGTTTACATTGAAGATGTGTTGAAAAGGTTCAACATGCTTGAGTGCAAACCCGTTGATACGCCGATTTCTCCGAATGAAAAGCTTTCTAAAGAACAATCTCCAAAAACTCCAGATGAAGAATTTAAGATGAGGATTGTCTCCTATCAAGAAGCAGTTGGGCGCCAATTTTGTAACGCTCTCCTGGAAAACTATTCACTTCCAGTGAAACGTACCTGCCTGACAACTCCTTTCTTTGAGGAGGAAAGAGCCGGGCCGTGGGTATTATTTTGTTTCTTTTTTTTTTTGTTTTCAGGTGTTCAAACTCAAACTCAAGCTATTTCCTTTTTTTGGGCGCCAGTTGAATAATTTCAACGGGGAGGGGAAAATGGAATACAGAACAGTTCGGAATGGAAAATACCAATAATCATATAAAGTGTATTACAAAAATTGCATATAAGAACAATATAAAAAATGAATATTTTACACACGGGTATGAAATTTAGATTTGTATGATCTCGACTTACGACTCGGAAGAAATCGGTATAAATCAAAATATATTTTGGTGCCCTACCTAGTGACTGGGCTGATAAATAAACGTACGAGCTACCACATAAAAAAATACAAGGTACCCCTTGGAATTATCTAGAAACAGCTGTTTTTAGATCACACTGAGTTCTTAAGAATTAGTGAATTTACATAAAACATATACTTTCTGACAAATAGGTAACTTGGTAAAGGATAAAGCTGATATTTCCGGGTTTGGTCCCCTTTTCTTTCTTTCACACTCTGAGGGAGAAAAATCAAACGTGTACTCACTGAGGGTCCCAGAATACTCTAGTATTGTACTTATCCCACTGCCGGGTGAGGTGTAATGCCGTTTTTTCAATGATATGGTGTTTTCCTAGTGCTCTGCGGACAAACCACTTGCAGATTATTGAGGCTGCGGCTTCTGTGTTGAGGTACAGCTATTCCTCTATTTTGCACAAGACGGCCCTGGTTTCTCAAAATAGATCGTTGTAAAAAAACAATTGCTCAGGTGGTGCCTTGTAAACGGCACGTAACGGGGTGGTACAAAAAAACCTATGGAAATCATTGTCAGCTATCGCCAACTCAAAAAATGTTGATATTACTGACCTTAGATGTTATGAGGTTTTTTCGACAACAAAATCATCCCACATGGAACATACAACGATGCAAAGACGTCGTACCGTATTGCCGCTGTTTACCAGAATTTCTTTCGAACTCTCACGTTCATACGACACCCAAAACGACAAAAGGTTCTCGAGCGAAGTCGATAGCTTTTTTTCTTTGCCTCGAGACCGGCTAGAAACGGAATTTCCAATGCCATGGTCAACGGTGTACAGGGTGGCGCAAATAAACCGTTACAGAGTCTTCTCTTTGACGCTCAAGTTTCTCGGCCAGATGTCAACTTTGCAATCAGCTATGTAAGTCGCTTCAATCAGAATCCAGGAAAGGTACATTGGACAACTGTGAAGCGTATCATGCGCTACCTCAAGGAAACAGCCCATTGGAAACTTGAATTCAGTGGTAGGGAGGCAAACATCACTGAAATTACCGGATTCAGTGACTCGGATTGGACAAGTGACGAAGATGAGCGACGCAGTGTCACCGGCTACATCTTCCTGAAAAATAACTCGCCTATCTCGTGGGCCACTAGGCGTCAACCTACCATAGCTCTGTCAACTACTGAGGCTGAGTATATGGCCATGTCAGCAGCGATACAGGAAGCACTCTGGCTCCGCGGCCTGGCTAGTGAACTATTTTCCACTTCTGCGAAACAGCCAACTCCACTCCATGTTGATAACCAGGGCGCTCAGAACTTGGCTCAAAACGGTGCTTATCAGGCACGAACTAAGCACATCGATGTGCGACATCATTTTATACGGAAACGTATTCTGCGTCAAGAAATCAAGTGAGATCATATACCAACACAAGAGATGATAGCGGATTCCTTCACCAAACCCCTGAATTGCGATAAATTTCGTGCATGTTTATCTCGCCAAGGACTTGTCCCAAATAGAGAAGGTGTTGTGAAGTAATTTGGCACATGCGGTATATAGTTGATTGACGGTCACTGTAATGTTAATATAATTTGTCAGTTTTCTCTGCAAGTATAAGTATTGCGTGTATATTTGTATCATTTGATTCCCTGCTTCTCACTGGAGATCCAATAATCTCAACAGACTCTGCCCAGTTGTTAACATCCCTCAGTTTTTCAACTTTTATTGTTTCACTTTCCATGTTATTTTTGCTTCCTCTTTTTCTCCGAGTTACACTGGGCCCATAACCACTTGAAGTAACTGAATTTCAATGGAATAATTGCGTGAAAGATAAATATATATTTTGACAATGTCACTCTTATAACATCTGAACTACAATATATATACAGTATCGGAAACAATTTATCTGGGGTCTGGTCAGAAATATACACGAGCAACAAGGAACGCAATGGTATGATAATACCACATAAACAAGAGAGACGCATTGCTGTACGCCCCTCCTGTTACTCCACCCGACGCATTAACTGACCACGTGGCAATGCGACACAGCGCACAGCGACTCTACTCATTCTTGCCGAGCCGTGGTTGCGGAAACAAAAGACCGTGACAGTTATTACCTTTTGAAACATGCCGCCTATTTACACAACCGCAGAGAAAGTACAGATCGTCAAGTGGTACTTTGGGGGTAATTCTGTACATGATACTAGAAATCTATTCATAGTGGCTTTTGCAGATAGACCTGTACCTACGGAAGCGACTGTCCTTTCAATTATTGATAAATTTCAGAATTTTGGGTGTGTGGCAGAAATAATTGTTTTTCTGTTACAAATAAGTTTTTTATTTTTATTGTCTTACAGAAATATCGTTTGCTTCTGTTTATGTTTATGAATGTTCTTTTGCTTTCGCGGCCACCACGGCACCAAAGATATTTTGATCTATTTGTCGTCCGACAGATTAAATTGATTCAGTTTAATTTGTTCAAATTATCTGATGTGAAATTATCGTCAATAATTCTTCTTCATTGCAGCGCACACGTTCTCCCGACTGCTGCTAGTATGATACTGACGTCCTGAGCTGACCGCCCCTGACTCTCCTATCTCTGTGTCGTGACGTCGATATCCCTTCCTCGAGCGAGTCGAGGAGAAATTGTTATGCTCTCTCAACATATAGCAAGCTATTCTTTACGCTCTCATGAAACCACCATACCCAAGATAAATACTTTCCGATACTGTATAAGATGTCTAAAAACCCTGGTGAATGAACTGATTCGATATTGTTTAGATTTTTGAGGGGACACCACCTGTTACTTCAACAAGCTTCTCTCTGTGGTTAGTCTGTGGTAGATGGCGCCGTCCAAAAATATTTGTTTATATTCTCGCTCAATGTCAGAACTTAATTTCTGACATCTGCAGCATCTTATATGAAATTATTGTCAGTGTTTTGTCGGTATCTATGCGTTTTCCATCTCTTTGATTTGAAATCTTGCTTAGCTTATTCCTGAGTTGTCCTTTAAAAAATCACTTATTCATCAGTTCATTAGTGCGTGGTGAATTATTTATTTTCAGGTAGTGTAATGTGTGGGGATACTTTTTGTAAAATGGGCCACATTTGTATTTCAAATGGTACAAAATACGAACAACAACACGACAGTGCTTTCTTTGTGCAATGTTTGTGGGCTTCTAATTCTAGCTTTGCTATTGGTGAAGTTTGACAGATGTCTCTCTTCAACCAATAGCAAAGCTTGAATTAGAACCCGCGAACAGTTCGACTCAAAAAGAAAGCTGAGGAAATAAATATACCCTGTTCCTGAATTGAAACTAAAACGAAATTGGCGCCATCTGACACGCTAGTAATCTCTATTATCAAGTAGGCCAAGTGTCGCCAAGTCGATCCCAAACTTCTACAGGTATAAGTGCAAGCACCAGTAGACATCTTAAATATATATATATATATATATATATATATATATATATATATATATATATATATATACGTACAGCAGGCAGTTCGACCCCTCAAACCACCACGTATCAGGCAATTCGGCCCCATTTGTCCATTTCGGCGCCCGGCGCCAAACTGCCACAACATTTTAACGTAAACTTTGGCCCCCGAAATTGGTAAAGGGGACCATAATGCCTGATAAATATAATTTCATTCATATAATGTAACTTTTGGCGCCCACTTATATTTTGTAGGGAATTTTATTTTTGTGAAGTATGTTTTGAATTTTGTTTCTTCA